>CM040244.1:186317591-186354029 GCA_022545495.1 Chrysanthemum lavandulifolium | reverse complement strand
ATCAACATCATATGACATATTTCTCTTTCACTTTCTCTCTCTAGAACTCCCACTCTCTCTTTCCTTCTCTCTCTAAACCACACGACCAAATCCACAAGATTCATGTATGTTTATGTTATTTAGTATCCTACATATTTCATCTTGGACAAGTGTCCTTAATAAAATTTAGGTGAAATCTCACCAAGCCAAGGGGTCTTGGTCAGTATGTTGGCCGGCTACACGGATGGGGTGGGTAAGGTGAGTGGGTTTTGGGTCATATTTTGAGTATTTGTTGTGTTAAGAAGGGTAGTTTGATCCCGGTAATTTAAAATTAAGGTTTTTAAGACGTGTAATGTAAAACCAAGTTGTAATAAAATGTAAAATGTATATAAAAAAGTTAAAACTTATTAATATAACATATATTAATAGTTTAGATGAGTGGTATGTTCATCGGAGGGTTTAAACGTTGTTAAAACCCAAAAACGTAGATTAAATACGCGTAAAACGTAGAAGGTGCAAGGTTTACGTAAAGATGGAAAAAGTAAAATGTGACTTTTAAAATAAGATTGTAAGGAATCAAAATGCATAAAAAGTGTAGACTGAGCATAGTCCATTGACGGTTTGAGTTAGATGTATGTTTATCTACATACGCGATTAAACTAATCCGGTTGCTCGTAAAAGTAAGTAATTTAAAATTAAAAGATTAAGTGACCTAAATAATCAAATAATGACCTCATAAATTTGAGAATGGTTACAAACTCCCCATCTATTACTCTAGTGTTTGGCAAGTGGTTATTTGGACTACCAGGTACTTCATTTGGAAAGAAAGAAATGCACGCGTATTCAGTAAAAAGGTTTCAAGCACCAATAAGTTTTTTCAAGATATTCAACAAAAAAGCTTTAAGTGGATTTTGAAAAGATCAAATAAATTTAAAGAGATATATTGACAACAATGGTTATGGGACCCCTTAAAAAATAGGCTTCAATGAAGGATTATCATTCTTATGTTTCGACTTCAGATGATGCTACAAATGTTAGTGACACAGTTCTATAGTTAGAGTTCAGGTTTATCTGTTATTTTTTTCGAGTTCAGTTCTGTTGCAAATACCAGTTGGCACAGTTTCTCTAGTTTAGTTTTCTAATGCAATTTGCAGTTTTAATGGTTTCTGTGTTGTTTGGCAATGTGGCACAATGAGTTCTACAAGTGTGCAAGTGGTTCTACTTGTTTGTTTACATTAATGTAAGATTTTAAGGTTGCAATAATTTAGTATGTCTCTTTTGGCTAGTTTGGTTGGTACAGTTTCGTGGGGAATTAATTTTTCTTGGTGGGTCTGGTCCAATCTTGCACTCATGATGTTGTCTCAAGTTTGTGTGGTCACAAAATGTTAAAGTCATATTATGTAGCCATTTATGATAGTTTTTTGTCATGTTTTGTAAGTCTTAGTCGTGTATTTGTTTTGTTTCTTGTATTTTAGGCCATTTCTATTTTAATTAGATTATTTAATCGGCGAGAGATGTCTCAGATTGAATCGCTGCTTTCTTCTTCGAGCGGTCTTTTAATAAATACGCTTTCTAAAAAAAAAATCACATCCTTCCTTAACTCAAAATATTGACTCCTCATGCCAACATCCTAAAATAGACCTAAGCACATGATCATTTAGCTTAATGCCATCTTCAACCTAATGTTTCAAAGAATCTTTAAATATGAAGTAAAAAAAAACATCTTTATTTACATATCTTCCCCAAAAACATTTCATCGCCATATACTTCAAAACTTTAACTTCAATACATTTTTCATACTAAAATTTATTTATTTCAACCAATAACTATCTATTTACATCGCTTTGAGAAAATATTTGTAATATTTTATGATTTGGAGAGTGTACGGTAATCCTCCATTTATGAAGAATTTTGAGCAATGATCCAAAAATTTCTCAATTTGGAGCATAATTGGAGATAATTTATAGTTGAAGATAGTTTTTGATGCTCCATTCTTCAAATATGAAGAAAAATGTGATTTACAGATCATTGTTAGAGATAGCTTAAGTGATGCGCATATTCTATGTTAAAACCCCAAATAAAGTATTGAAGCGTAACATAATCAAATTTCTACCATTAATACACTTAATAACAAATAAGAACATTTTCAAAATATTGTTGTTAAATTTACTTTAGTTATGTGTTTCGTAGGGCAAATTCGCCCCATCAACATTGTTTAGTGGCAAATTAGAGTTTTTTGGAAAGTTAGTAGTTTAGTTTCTCTTTCGAGCAACGGTAAACTATGTGCAAATTAAAAATAAATGAATAATTTTGTTAGAGACCATTAGTCGACAGTTTTTGATGAAAGGTTAATTGCCTCATCATACATACCTATCTAGTCTCTGATGGCTAGTTGGATCCCTCTCAACTTTCCCGTGTCATCTAACCCTACCATGACCATCACCATTTCAGCTAATCTCTGACAATGCTTCTTAACCTTATTTTTTACAAGTAACTGCCCTCATTTTATTTATTTATTTATTTATTTATTTTTATCATAAAACTATGAAACGGTAAGTGTGAAATAAGAAATATAAAGTTTAATAAGTCAAAAGTATTAAACTGGCAAAAAAATACAAAATATAAAATGATAAAAAACTCACACAGAATGTAAAAGAGAAAAAAAAAGTAAAAAATATGGAGCATTTGTACTTATGGTGAATCAAGGGATACCAATAACATAACACGTTATCTTTGAGTTGTTCAATTGTTAATTTTTTTTTAAATTGCCTATGGTTTTTCATCACACACAAACTTCAAATACTGACAAAGCTGCTCATATTCAAAGTGTGCTTACTTGTGTCTTATACTCTTATTTATATCTTAACTGGTTATAAAGAATTAACGCTGCATGCTCTTAGTTAAGTTTAAAGTATATTGAATGACTAAATGCTATCCTTGATCGATTAATTACAACCATGGTAAGCATTTCACAAGATCACATACATATTTGATAAACACTTTATTTCAATTTTTTGTTGGAAATATATAATCGTGCTAATGTTTTGTCAATAAAATATGTTTTCCACCCCGAGGCAACGCCCAACATGTAAATTCGACCCAAACTTCCCTCTTGTACTATACACCATCTCTACAAGAGGTAGAAAATAATGGCATAAATTAGAGGTGAAGAGGAAAATTCAATCTCAAACACCAAAAACGTGCACTATTCCTACAACTGAAAAGTGAAACCATTGATGTAGAATGAACAATGACATATGGAAACAAAAAAGCGGCATCACTGTCGCATCACCTCTACCCAAAATTGTCCCCCAAATATAGAACCACTGACATGATAGACAGGCCAAACCAAAACGTGGAATTTGGCCCGCACTGTGACACCTCATGTCGACTTCAAACAAGCTAGCAATTAAATCTCGCAAGATTCTATTAGGTGTGTGCAGTGTATGTGAACCACTCGATCCATTGCTCGTCTAGTCCTATTCGACCCAAACTTTCCTCTTGTACCCGATCTATTGCTCCTCTTGTCCTTATGGATGGTGATCCATAAGTTTGTAACTTCATTATGAATTTCAAGCATCTAAAAGGCGTGTTATAACTAAAAAAAAATATCATTTTACCACACTTTTAAAAAGTGTGTAGAATATTTTGAAGATTTTTAACATTTATGAATGTGTAATAATTGGTTACATAAATAAGTGTGAACAAATTTTAAAAAACAAAAGAGTTTCCACACTTATATGTGTTTTAAAAAAGAGTAGTGCTACAACCACTCAAGATTCACAAAAAGAAATTCACTCGATTGATGTGTTTGAATATATTTTCTATCTCTTCTCTTTTTTACACCAATCAACATATGACACATCTCCTGTGTGGATTTTTTTTTTTTTGTTATGAATCTTGTGTGGTTGTAGCACTACTCTTTAAAAAAAATCACACTTTTAAGTGTAAAGAAATTTAGAATTTGTCCACACTTTCAAGTGTATACTATATTTGTAACACCCAAATTCTCCACACTTTTTCCTCTTGTGTGAAGAATTTGTAACAGAATTTGTGTGTTACAAATATAGTGCACACTTGTAAGTGTAGACACTAGATTTCTTCACACTTAAAGGTGTGAACTTTTTTTTGAAACACATATAGATGTGAAAACTTTTTTGTTTTTTAAAATTTTTCACACTTATTTATATAACCAATTTTACACTTAGTGTGATAAAATGACATTTTTTTTGTAGTGTATGGCGATGCCAAAGCGTGAGGCGTGACTTTCACGTTATGAAATAGACTGAGACGTCACCTCATGTCGACTTCAAACAAGCTAGCAATTAAATCTCGCAAGCTTCTATTAGGTGTGTGCAGTGTATGTGAACCACTCGATCCATTGCTCGTACTGTCCTGTTCGACCCAAACTTCCCTCTTGTACTCGATCTATTGCTCCTCTTGTCCTTACGGATGGTGATCCATAAGTTTGTAACTTCATTATGAATTTCAGGGTTCTAAAAGGCGTGTTATGGTGATGCCAAAGCGTGAGACGTAACTTTCACGTTATGAAATAGACCGAGACGTCACCTCATGTCGACTTCAAACAAGCTAGCAATTAAATTTCACAAGCTTCTATTAGGTGTGTGCAATGTATGTGAACCACTCGATCCATTGCTCGTCTTGTCGTATTCGACCCAAACTTCTCTCTTGTACTCGATCTATTGCTCCTCTTGTCGTTATGGATGGTGATCCATAAGTTTGTGACTTTATTATGAATTCCAGGGTTCTAAAAGGCGTGTTATGGCGATGCCAAGGCGTGTTATGGCGATGCCAAGGCGTGTAATGGCACGCTAATGCGCGAGGCGTGACACATTTTTTTTAATTCAACTTCGATGAAAAATACCTTTCTAAAAGAAATGGACAAGATTACATGCAATAATAGTTTCTTGACTTTGCTCTTTACATATAACACTTTTTGTAAACTCGATATATATAAAATATGATATAATTATATACATCTATAAATATTTTCATATTTTCTACCGCATTAAGTCGCGCTTTAAAAAACGCCGTAGCTTCGCCATGACTTCTAAAGCGTAAGGCTTGACCATGCCGCCACGCCATAGCTTAGCTATTTATAACCTTGATTCTGATATATCATTGGGGGAATTGCATATATACCCACTAAAACATGAATATTTGCATATATACTCAACATACAAGTTTTTAATGCACAATGTATAATGATATTTTAAACATGTTTTGAGTATATATGTAAATATGCAAGTTTTAGTGAAGATATATGTAATTGCCCCTATATCATTTTGCTTCAATTACACCACAATATGTGTAGCGTCGATCAACACATTGTTGCCCAGGGCCGTCTCATGAATTTTGGGGGCCTTGTGCCAACCAAACAAGCCACTCGAAAAACATTATTTCAATGTTAAATATAAAAAAGAAAAGTAACCTTAAGCGTAATAAAAACTGTGTATATGTCGAGATTTACCGTAGTATTTTATTAGATCACATATAAAATGTAGAGAATGCATACAAATAATCTTCTTAAAATAACTGAACTAGTTTTAAGACTTTTTCTAAACTAGGATGAAAGTGTAAAATTTGTACTTTATTAAAAAGTGAAACTAAAAGTTTATGATGAAAGTGTAAAATCTATAAAACCTTAGGGTGCAAAATGAATGTTGCCTATTTTTCTCATCTTCCTCATCCCGTGAACAGGTCTGCAACTCGGTTTTCTGCATCTTCTTAATTTATTTTTTTTAAATAAAAAATCTATTGAAACTAATATTGGTTTCTCTTATATAACGAACAAATCTTAAGTTCAAGCCTATATTTTCACCGGTATTACTTTAAACCCCGAATAAAATCAGCTGTGCGTTTATAAGATCAGGGGCCCCAAAAATTTGAAGGTCCTGTGCGGTTGATCACTCTGCACACCCCAAAATCCGGCCCTGTTGTTGCCAAGTTACCTTTTGCTTTTTCTCGATATAATTATGACCCCTAAAATAAAAAAATGACATCAAAATAAAAACTATATAAAACCACCTCCTTTTAACACGTACCATATCTCTTTTTTCCCTCTCCATCATCTTACCCTCTTTTTTCTCGCGTGTCATTTTATTCGTTCTTAATTTCTTAAATAATAATACGATACTTCAATTCGACATTTAATTATGTTAATTCGTGATTTAACCTTATCATTTCACGATCAAATTCTTTGAATTCGTGTAATATCTTCAATTCTATAGTAAGTTTTTTCATTTTTTTCTCAAGTTTTTATTTTAAATTAAGATCAATAAACATAAATTCATCATTAATTTTTCATTTTTCATTGTTCTTTCTAGTTTTTCCTCTACAAATTCTATTAGAATTTCTATAAAGTGTTTAATAAAATATCTCAATGAAATTTTGCTAGTTTTAGACTTTGAAAGTATTAATCACGTTAAACAATGTTTTATTAATTCTTTTAAAAACCAATATTTTGATATGGTCAACTTTAACTTTAATTTAATATGATGAATATCATAATGTCCATCAATTATAATTCGTTATTTTATCAGTGTGTTTCTTTTTTTCTTTTTTTTAAAGTTTTTTTCTTTTTTTGTTATCACAATGTTTATCAGTTTTGTTTTATTTGATGAACAAATCGTTCATCGGTTATATCACGTTATTTACCGGTTTTCATTTTGAAGAACTTTTTCTTTTTTTGTTATTACAAAGTTCATAAGTTCTCTTTGATTTTTTATCAGTTAGATCGTGTTGTTTATTAGTTTTTTTTTAAGAACTTTTTCCTTTTTCTTATCATGATATTCATCAGTTAAATCATAATGTTCATCAGTTAAGAGTGAAAATAACAAAAAATAAGCTGACAAAAATAAAAGGGGATACTTGTTAGTTGTCACCACATAATAACTTTTAATACTTGTTACACTTTCTCTCCTTTCTTTAGGATCACAACTCTTATCTCATATGCAGGGACGGAGCCAGAAAGAAATATGACCGGGTGTATAAATTTTTTTTAACTGTAACATAATAGAGTTTAAGATGCTAAGTAAATAATGCTAAAAACACATTTCGATGGACCGGGGTCATTTAAGATGCGTTTGAGAAAAATCGATGTTTTTTCTTAAAATTAACACTACATCGAAAAAATCCATAGGTGTCTCGGACACCCACGAGACCCCTCTTGACTACGTCCGTGCTCATATGATATCTTGTATAGAAACAACACACATGTTTTGGACCTTTCTAGGAGTGTGAAATTTCTTCTAATACACACAGCCAAGGAATGGATGGATGAGAACGTCGTGCGAAATTTTCAGAAACCCAAACTTTTAGAAGCGGAATAGAAAGTAAGGGTTAATATGCAAATACATAACTAAACTTAAAAAAAAAAAAAAAAAAAAAAAAAAAAAAAAGTAGTCTAAACGAAGAACGTTTATTTTGTTTATTTGGGTTACCGAACATATAATAATAGACATTTAGATTGCTATTATATAATTTCAGTGTTAATGTGAGGGACTTTAACGCATACTTTTGGATAATTTAACTAACATAGATGTTGTGTTTTATAAGTTTAGTGATGTGTACAAATATTTTTATAAGTTTAGTGACCGAAGTGTCATGTTTAATAAGTTTTGTAACCCAAATGAATAAAATGAAAACTCATTACCTTAAGCGCACTTTTATGAAATTTTTAGTGGCTTATTTGTACATTAACCCGGAAAGCAATTAGAGTTTCACAAGAGTACTCTTATAGCGAGACGTGATGATGACGTGACCTCGATCGAGTGACCGGTGTTGTTGAGCAAAACCTGGCCGGCATGAATGAATGCTTTTTTTTTAATACCTAGGCCGGTGTCATTGAGCAGATGTTCAACCTAGCATGAAGTGCTGAAGACATTACTTAGACTGTAAAAGCTCAAACAATAACTTTTAAGTTGGAATGTTTTTTTTTAATGTATCATTATTATCAGGATAAGCATAGTCGATCATTTTGCAACCACCACATCGAAACACAGTTTAGTTGAGTTGTTGAGGTTAGCCGAATCCCCCGAGGGAAAGACGCTCTCTTGGACGATATCAAGGTGTACTCTCATACATGGATTGTTAATAGAAATGGATCTCTTAAACCCAAGTGGTTCGATTGGATTTGTAACTCACAATCATCTTGTAATTTCACGTTGCAATTTTTCCTTCTAGCTCCTTGATAGTTTATAAGAAATTGCCGTTAAAAAGAAAAGTAAAATTCAAAATAGTGAACGATGCAACATAGCACTTATATATGGGAAATTGTGTATCGCAAGGTATGGTCATATCTGTTATCACAACACATGTGACGTTTAGATAGATTAATCAAACAACCATTAATGGGTGTTAATTACGCACAGGCGTCCTTAGATTCATCTTGTAATAGAAAATTTAGTAAATATCTTAAGCTTTCTGAACTTTGATCATATTCATGTGTCCAAAGTGTTACTGTATAGTCAGGGTATCAAAGCACAAGATTAAGACCACAAAATCATACGAGTGTAGTTCCTAATGTAGAATTACCTGTTAATATTTTGTTTATATGGATCAATTTTGCAGGACCAAAGTCATCATCAACACCTCCTTAATTATCTCTGCCGATTACCTTAAATCGGATGTAAATAATTATGTTGTACCATTATGTTACAGTAAGATAATTATGCTGTCATTCTAGGGACTTAAACCTTTTATTAGAAGACTTGTGATGGTTTGATTAGATAAACTACACCATTTGAACTAAGTCAAAGAAAGGCGGCCTTGTGCCACAAGAGATGTGACACAATCATCAAACATCTCTTGAATCGACTTGAACGTCAACCCTAAGCTCTTTATCTTGGTCGTGTTGAACTCATAATAGGGTCTTTTATGCTGCTCAGACCTATAGAATAGCCTTCATTCAGTCTCGGATCATTAAGGGGACCTCGACATTCACTTGAAACTTTAAGGTAGAGGTGGCAAGAGTGGCCGGTTAAAACAAGTCTTTTTTAGTAGGTCAAAAAAGGCTATCCGGGTTGGTTAATTATTATTACAAAAACAAAAATTGCAATTCCAATCATCTAAACCACTGATTAAAACCCTTAAGTAATGTAAACAGTGGAATAACACACTTAATTGGTAAGCTTAGTTTGTGCAGCTGTTAACGTCTTAGACCTTCTAGTTATTTATATTATACGAGTCCGCTGCCCCCTTTTTAAAACTGAAGAAAAACACAATGTAAATCTACTCATTCATAAGTGAATGAGTCGAGATTTATACCTTCTACTTTGAGTAAATTTAGTACCTCTTTGGTATAGGTAATGTAGGATAACGTGCTGATAGAATTGACACGAGTTCATCATTATCGACCACAGATGAGCTGCATAGATATCGTCCTTGAGCTTCTTCACATTCATAGACTAGAATATGGCATAGAGCAACATCATTTATGTGTATATATCCCATCCTTCCATGCCTTTCAAACCTCTCTGTTTCACCTATTTGGTTCAAAAGATCCAAAAACATGTGTATTTATCTATAACATTATTTATACATGGTTTTATCATACGGAAATTGGCTTTATAAACTTTACCTTGAAGCAAGCCCAAGATATCCGAAGCTGTTGAACATAAAGTAGGAGGTAGGCTCGGTCCAACAACAAATCCGGGAAGAACCGTCACTAGATTAATCTGGTTCTCGTTACAGAAGTCCCATGCCGCTTTTTCTGCCAAGGTTTTCGAAAGTGCATACCATCCATTGAGTTTTTCACAAAGTTCAGCCGAGCTCCAAGACGACTCATCCATAGGTGTATTGGGATCTAAATTTGGTCTTACTCTGACTGCGGAAGAGGATGAGGTGAGAACCACTCGTTTCAATGACGGGTTCTTTTTACATGAACGTAAGACATTAAGTGTTCCGTCAACAGCTGGCTTTAACATTTCCTGAAAACCCCGTCCATATTTTAAGAAAGATATATATGGCTTTATGGATTATTAGAGTTTGAGCATACAAACATACCTGAGTAGGTTGTCCAAGAACCGGGGAAGCCATGTGAAAGACACCCTCACATCCCATGATTGCATTATCAAAGCTTCCATCTTCTGTTAATTCAGCTTTTACTAAACGGAGCCTCTCCTTTGCCCCTTGTAGGTTCCATAAGTGAGCTACTTTCGTGTCATTTCCTACCAAATTTAAACCACAAAATAGGATCAGTCAAGTAGCATGTTCCGTATGCATAAAGTGAAGCTGAGAACACACATACCAGGGTCTCTAACAGTGCCGACGACATGATAGCCGGATAACAGGAGTCGCTTGATAAGCCAAGAAGCTAGAAAACCTGATGCACCTGTTACACACACATTGCCTTGAGCCATTTCCTTTTTAGAGGCTTATTAATGTGATTTTGTTAGATAAATAGGTACATGTGTCACAAGTGTGTTACTTGTATATTGTTAGACTATTAGTATTAGGATTAGTATTTGGCCCATTGTATATTAGGCCCATTATGTATCCTATATAATCTTGATGTACCATACATTATTATTCATTCAATATACACAAACTTACATGGTATCAAAGCCTTAAATCGATCCACCTAAATCTTAAAACCATTTCTTTTTATTTTATTTTTTCGTTCGTTGTTTGTCGACCAAAGAGTTGTCGACCAAGGTTTCGTTTTTGTTTATCGACCAAAGTGTTGTCGGTTATTTGTTTCGTCTTTCTGTTGTCGCCTACATCTACACCTACAATTAAATAATCTACCCTACTGTTCAATACTCTAGCCTACCTCTAAGATTCCCTAAACACTTTATTCCGTGAACACTAGCCTACCTCTACCACGATTAAATACTCCCTCCGTCCCAAAATAATTGGCCTCATTTGACTTTTAAAGTCTTAATTTCTCAACTTTGATCCTTAATATTTTTGTATGTGTTATGTAATATTTGATGAAAATTACACCAATGAAAAAACATTTAAAAGAACAATCCATTCATATATTTTGCATCAATTATTATATAACATAAATAAAAATATTTAAGATCAAAGTTGAGAAATGAAGACTTTAAAAAGTCAAATGAGGACAATTAGTTTGAGACGGAGGTAGTAACAAAGAAAAACAAAACCCAACAATTAAATAATCTAGCCTACTGTTGCTCTACACCTACGATTTGACCACTTTATTATTCAATCAGTAACACTTTATTCACCCAAGTATTATTCTATTCGCCCAAGTATGACTACGGATACAAACCCTCCCCCACCTGTCCTCACGTTATCGGATAAACTTATGGCGATGAATCACTTGACTACTTTTGTTCCGATTAAGCTTGATGTTGATGAGATGAATTACTCATCATGGGTATATTATTTTTCTCACCTTTGTCATGGATATGGCATCTTGGATCATCTGGTTGATCAAGAAGCGTCCTCATCTACTACACCTCCTCCACCCCCGACTAAGGATGCGCAATGGCTTAAGGGTGACTTCATCATTAGGTCTTGGATCTTCTCTACACTTGCCTCGAATCTTCAAAAACGGTTGGTTGCTCTTAATCCCAAATCTGCCAAAGAGGCGTGGGTGTGTCTTGAGGGGATTTTTCAAGACAATAAACGCCCTCGAGCTATGGCTTTGAAGGCGGAGTTACGTAATCTAAAGCTTGGAGACTTAACAATTGATGCATACTTTCAGAAAATTGAGTCAATTGCCTTGGTTTTGAATGGTCTTGGTTCTCCTCTTAGTAACGATGATATTGTTACGTTTGCACTGGAAGGCTTACCTACCACGTATGATGTGATTTCAACCGTTATTACTAGTCGGGAACCCTTTCCCGATCTCAAGACGGTTCGTTCTTTGTTAACCACGCAAGAGATGCGCATGAAGTCTAAAGTTCAAGACTCGCTTGTGGATGCTACATCCGCTTCTCCTATGGTCTTATTGGCAAATAATACTCCTAGGCGCCCGTCTAATCCGTTGGAAAAAGTTAACAAACCTTGTTTTTTGTTTGCTAAAGGTCATTGTCGTTTTGGTGAGGCGTGTCGGTATCTTCACAATGGCGTACATGGTAAGTCTACCCTACTTTCTCGTGGTTCCGGTTCTGTGGATATGGATACTTTGCAACAATTATTGGCTAAATTGGGTTTTACCACTTCCCGTAATCCTAATTCTGCTCCTGCTCCTGTTGCGTTTTATGCTTCGGCCCAAATGTCTCCCACGGCTCAATTGTCACAACAGGCTCCTCAACAGCCGGTCCAAGGCCTGTTCACATCCGGAGTTTATCCTTGGGGGTCCAACTCGTATGGTCTGTCACCATACGGACTATCACCATCAGTGGTTCAACAACAGGGGGCTAATTTTGTTCCACCAGGGTTCATTTATGCTCCGGGTCACATCAGCGGATCCCAGCCGCCTGTGGTTCAATATGGGAGTTCGCCTGGTCCGGTTCAGCAGCAGGTTCACTTCACGACAGCAGGTCAGCAGCCTCCTGAGGGGTTTTGTCAGGGTTCACATGGTTCGGTTCAACATGGGAGTTCGGTTCAGCAGCTAGGGCAGTTCGTGCCAGGGGTTCCACAGCAGATGCCTGTTCAACAGCAAGGTGTTTTTCATCCAAGTCAACTTTTGGCATCCGGTTCACAAGGTTCGGGTCAAGCTACTGCTTTGCCGCATGTTTTTGCTACTAACACTCTTCAGGACCCGTCTGCTGGAATTTGGAATATGGATACAGGTGCGAGCTCTCATCTTAATGATTATGTGCATTGTCTTAGTGATATTCTTAATGAGTGCATTTATCCGTCTGTCGCGGTTGGTGATGGGCGTTTTATTCCTGTTACCAACTCCGGTCATAGTATCTTGTCTACACCCTTTCGTCCTCTTCGTTTAAATAATGTTTTAATTACCCCTCACATCGTAAAAAATCTTATTTCTGTGCGTCAATTTGTTCGTGATAATTATTGCACTGTTGAATTTGATCCTTTTGGTTTTTCTGTGAAGGACTTCATAGCTCGACGGTACTCCTCCGTTGTGATAGCACGGGTGATCTTTACCACATTCTGAAGCCTTCTCCAATTCCTCAAGTATATCTTACCGGTCGATATCGTGGCATCAACGACTTGGACATCCGTGAAGTGAAGTGTTGCGGCGTCTTGTGTCTAGTGATTCTATTTCTTGTAATAAAGAAGCTTCCGTTCTTTGCCATGCTTGTCGACTTGGTAAACACGTGAAGCTTCCATTTGTTAGTTCGTCTAGTTCTCATTACTTCTTGTTTTGACATTGTTCACTCGGATTTGTGGACCTCCCAATTCCAAGTCTTTCCGGTTTCAAGTATTATGTTTTGTTTCTTGATCATTACTCTCAGTATGTTTGGGTTTATCCATTAATGAATAAATATGATGTTTTGTCTAAATTTCAGTTATTTCGTAGTTATGTTCGTACTTAATTTAAGTGTGAAATTAAGTCGTTTCAGTGTGATCATGGTGGTGAGTTTGATAATACTGCCTTTCATAAATTATTTTCAACCCATGGCATCCAATTTAGATTTTCTTGTCCCCGCACTTCTCAACAAAATGGAAAATCCGAACGCATGATTCGTACCATCAATAACCTTATTCGTACTTTACTGTTCCAAGCACATTTACCACCTAACTATTGGACTGAAGCTCTTAATATGGCTGTTTATTTATTGAATATCCTACCTTCCCGTGCCATTAACAATGACATACCTTTTACCCGCCTTTTTGGTGCTACACCTGATTATAGTGTCCTTCGTGTTTTTGGATGCCTTTGTTACCCACATATTGATACCAACCATAAATTAGGACCTCGTGCTACACCTGCCATATTTTTGGGACATGCTGCCAATCATTTTGGCTATCGTTGTCTGGATCTAAATACCAACAAAATTATTATCTCTCGTCATGTTACCTTTGATGAAACGGTTTTTCCATTTCAAACCCATCCGTCCAAACCCACCCCTTCCTATGATTTTTTGGAAGATTCTTCCAACCTCATTTCCACCATTATCAAAACCACCCCAATTGGTCCTACTTTAAACCCGACTCCTATACCACCCACTGACATACCTACACCTCACGAACCAGTCAATATACCTACCTCCCCTGCCCCACCTACACCAACGCCCACACCACCTGTCTCTCCCGCACCTGTCCCTAACCCACCAACGCCACCACCTGTTGTATCCATTCATCCCATGGTCACACGTTCTCGTGTCGGGACTACTCGTCCTAATCCTAAGTATGCTGGTCATGTGTCCACTGTTTCTCCTTCGCCTAGGTCGTATAAGGATGCTCTTGATGATCCAAATTGGCGAAATGCTATGGTTGATGAATATAATGCGCTTATTAAGAATAAAACTTGGACTTGTGTACCTCGTCCTGCGGGTGTCAATGTTGTTAGGTGTATGTGGTTATTTCGCCATAAGTATTTGGCTGATGGCACTCTTACTCGGGTACAAGGCACGTCTTGTTGCCAATGGTAGCACACAGTGGAGGAGTCGATGTTGATGAGACTTTTAGTCCGGTTGTTAAGCGGGCACTATTCGGATCGTTTTAGCTTAGCGATTTCTCGACATTGGCCCGTTCATCGACTTGATGTCAAGAATGCATTTTGCATGGTGATTTGGTCGAACTGCTTATATGCATCACCACCGGTTTTCGGGATCCCGAGCATCCGGATGATGTTTGTTTATTACATGTTCCCTTTATGGTCTTAAGCGGCGCCTCGGGCATGGTTTCGGTTTCTTGCTTATATTCTTCTTGTTGGGTTTACTTGGTCGGTGTGATTCTTCTTTATTTATTTACCGGCGGTGGTGATGATAATCGCTTTTACGCTACTATATGTGGATGATATTGTGCTTCTCGCTTCCTCGATAGTTTACTACTGGATTATTGCTTCTTTGCATAAGGAGTTCTCTATGATGATTTGGGTGCTCTTAATTATTTTTGGGTGTGTCGATTACACGTGACTCTTCCGGGATGTTTTTGTCACAACGTAAGTATGCAATGGAGATTTTGGGCGTGCACATATGGTTGGTTGTAACCCTTAGGTGATGATGGTGATCCGGTTTCGATCCTCCGTTATATCGGTCTTGCGAGTTCTCTTCAATATCTCACTTTCACTAGACCCGATATTACTTATGTTGTCAACGAGTTTGTTTATATATGCATGATCCTAGAGAGCCTCATCTCACCGCTCTCAGCGGATATTACGGTATGTTCGGGGACATTGGCTTATGGTTTACTGATTATTTTCTTCTACCATCGAGTCCTTGGTTGCTTATTCGGATCTTGATTGGTGGTTGCCCTACCACTCGCCGGTCTACATCGAGGTTATTGTGTTTTCTTGGCAACAACTTACTTTCATGGTCCTCTAAACGTCGGTACCGACGATTTCTCGTTCGATCTTCGAGGTGAGTATCGGGTGTTGCCAATGTTGCTTCGAGACATGTTGGCTTGAATTTAATACGTGAGCTTCATACACCATTGTTATCTCGCTACTATTGTTTATTGTGATAATGTGAGTGCAATGTACTTGTCTTCTAACCCTGCTCAAAGATCAACGCACCAAGCATATTGAGATTGATATTCATTTTGTTCGTGATTTGGTTGCTCTTGGTCAAGTTCGAGTTCGCATGTTCCTTCTCGCCAAGATATCTTGATATTTTTACCAAGGGTTACCATCCGCCTTGTTTATCGAGTTTCGTGACGACTTGAGTGTTCGGTCTCCTCCCGCTCAAACTGCGGGGGAGTGTTAGACTATTAGTATTAGGATTAGTATTTGGCCCATTGTATATTAGGCCCATTATGTATCCTATATAATTTTGATGTACCATACATTATTATTCATTCAATATACACAAACTTACATATATATATAACTAAGATAAGTTAAGTTAAGCCACATAAAGTAGCGGATCGAAAATTTTGAATTAGAGCCGGTATGCACTTGGTGTTAAACTTTAAGAAGTTTTTTAAAAAAATATACAATTTGTATGTCCGCCACTATCATACGCACGTGCATACATTCTACCTGATGCCCTTAGGTATGTCCGTCACTGCTTCATTATCTTGTGAGGTTGGTTTGTTTTTTGGCCAATGTTAGGAAAAGTCCCACGTATTTCGCCTAAAATGTGGAAAAACTACTATAGAAACAACCCGAGTTCGGTTACTACCCTAGACTCGGTCGACTCATTGATTAATTTCAGATATACAACACATTTTGATGTGAAGAGTTGTAACCTGTATAGTGTATCGTGCATTGCTTGTACCTATGTATTGTTTATATAATTATATGAGAAATGATATATATGCCTAAAACTTGGCTTAAAAGTAGACTTAAAAACACTTGGCAAGATCCTGACGGGTTGTAAAATAAGCGGATCCCTGTTTGTGGCCATCACGATCTTGCCAAATGTTTTTAGGTCCACTTTTATGTCCAAGTTTTAGGCCTATGTATCATTTCTCTAATTATATATCAAACAATTATACTAAGTGCAAGTTACCCTATTATAACTGTTTTCATTGACCGTGTGTGCAAAATAGAGGGTTAAGTATATATTAGAAACGAATTTCCCCAAATATAGGTAACGAGGTAATTTTATTAACATTAATGTAACTTTACATTCATAATGATACTTTGGGGGTTATGGACGAGACGAAATAAGAACTTTCATGGTCAGCATGACGGTAGGGTTCAGGAAGTGGATGTGGTTGCTAAGCATATACTTGCAGAATACCATGTGGCAAACCAAAAGGATATGTCAAGAGCAGGTGCGGTACAAGAAAGAAGAGCTTCCATTTGGGCTAAACCACAACTTGACCTGGTTAAAGTAAATTGTGATGCATCTTGGATCAAAGAGTCCAGAAAGGTGGGGTTGGGTTTTGTTGTTCGGAATCATAATGGAGAAGTGTTATTATCAGGTGCTCGGGGCGAGTTTTTTGCGAGCTCTCCATTGGAAGCCGAAGCGAAAGCTATCATGTGGGCTATGAGTCATGCTCGAAGTAGAAGTTACCCAAACGTTGTTTTCGAATCCGACTCTTTATTCCTAGTTAATGCTTTATGTAGCGGATCTGCTCCTTTACAAATTGCCAGTATCTTTTCACAGATTTTATCTTCTTCTCTAGCCTTTAGTACGTGTCAATGGTCGTTTGTTAAAAGAGAAGGGAATGAAGTTGCTCATAGCATAGCTACTTGGGCCGTAGGATGTAATGATGAGATCATTCTTGAGGGTAGAGTTCCAGATTGTGCTCTTGTACAAACGATGAAAGATGTACTATTATATTCTAGTGAATAAAATTATCCCTCTTTTATCAAAAAAAAAATCATTCCATTTTTACCGTTTGTTCACCAGTTACGTGTTAAATAAGTAATATTTAGCTAGCTTGGCATTTTTCTTTTATTTTTTGCTTATGTGTTTACGTGAAAGCCATGTGCATTAGAAGTAATAAATCTGCACCTTAGAGTTAACACATCAAAACAACTTATATAATTATTCTAAAAGAAAGGCAACAATTCATTAGATGACAAAAAAGAGAACAAAATACAAAACACGACCATCCCTCCTCAGTTAAACAAGTTAATTAAAAGAGCGAGGGACCCGAAAGAAAAGAAAATACAAGCCAATAAACACAAACGAGAATCACGAACAAACTAACTACAACCTGATTATATGTGGCAACGAATTGGACACGAACACCAATCAACCCAATTTAAATTTAGGGTCTTAGTTCGGTGTTTAATCCAAAAGAACGAAGTAAGTTGTATCTCGAACAGTAAGTCCACATCATTGTTTTGAGGGACCTGGAACACGATTTTGTTTCTTAATTTCCATAGAAAATAAAAAAACATACCAAACTACTGCTTGCCACATGGGTTTCAAACTATTGGGAAAAACACCGCTCCCATCCACGTTTAAGATGTCCACTATACTTGATCCATAAAAATTGTCCAACCTCCACCAGTCAAACACTTTGTTCCATAATAATTTAGCTTTACAACACGAAACAAAACAATGATCCAAGGACTCGACCACCTTATTACACACTGGGCATAAAGTGGTGTCCAAGTCCATCACATACCTATCAAGTAGAGCTCTAACAGGAAGACGCCCATGTTTCAATCGCCACATAAAAACACTAACCTTGTTTGGAATGTATTTGCACCATTTAGTTTCATCCATACCAGCTTCCTCGTCAAGAATCATCAAATTCACAATCTGTTTAAGAGCTTTTACCGAAAATTCACAATTTCCACCCATCGTCCAAGACCATGTATCAATAGAATTCCAGCCCGGAGAAGATCCAATTAACAAATTGTTTAGGTTATTTAATTCACCTAAAGATCTCCCTTTAGGATTCCCCCTCCAGTCCCAAACCCACACCCAAGCACCATTTCTCCACTCACCTCTTCCTTTTACAGTAACACTTTTTCACCCTCAAGATTAAACAACCTAGGAAATCTATCACAAAGCCTAAATTCACCAACCCATCTATCTAACCAGAATCTAGTGTCTTCCCCATTCCCAACTCTTCTTCTAAAAGAATTCGTAAAGTTTAGGCCTACTTTCTCCATTTCGCTACCCACCTTGATGATGTTTCCCCAAGCGCCCCTCCCCTTCACACTACCTTGGCCCTCTCCATCTACACCACCATACACACTTTTGATGACTCTTACCCAGCAAGTGTCCCTCTCAACCCGAAACCTCCACCACCATTTACCCAAAAGACCCCAATTAGAAGCTTTAAGGCTCCCGACCTTTAAACCCACCAACCCATATGATTTTAGAATAGTATCCCATCTTACCCAAGCCATTTTACGGCTTTCAGCCCCCCACCCCAAAAGAAGTTTTCCTTACTCTCTCAAGTGTTTGAATCACATACACCGGGCACGAAACAGTGAGAATTGATACATATATAACTGCTAATATTACATGAAAACAAAAGTGATACACATTACAATCTTGTACATGCACAAACCAAGAATAAAATTCCCATCTTTTCAAAAAAAAAGAATAAAAAAGTAAACAATGAAAAAACTAATCTACATGTGCAATAATTTGAAATCTCTGATACATACTTAGCAAGATATGTATCACATGTCAAAACCAACAATTTATCAAGAAAATCGAATCTCAAGATGAATAATGGCAAATCTAGATCTGATGACGTATCTAGGTCGATATATCTCAAATCGAGATGATGACGAATTTGAATGTTGAAAGCTTCGGATGACACAAACGGTGGTGGCTCACTATTGACAGCGAGGGGAGGATGTAGATGGTATTAGTTTAATGATGACAACGTCCGATGAGTGAGATGGGGATTGTGCGGTTGTTTCAGTTGGTGATGGTTTGATGCTGACAACGACCGAAAGTCTTGTCTCCGGATCAGTTGTCTTGTTGGGGGAGAGAGATGAATTCTCCGTGCCCTAAGATTTTCGATGCCCTATTAGTTCTCAATACAATAAATCTTTCAGTGCCCGCCCAAATAGTTCTCGGTACCCTAGGGTTTTTCGGTGCACTAAAGTTTTCGGTTAGTAACTGAGAAAAGTTTTTGGTTCAAGATGTTCTCGGTTAAGGATTTTGGTGAAATGGGAGAAACCTATAGTCAATGAGTGAACCGAAAACTTTGAATGAACCTAAGGATCGAATACTTTCAAACATGGAACCGAAAACTTTTTCTGATATCGTAACTTTTCACGAACCACAAAAGTATCATTTGCAAGATTTGACCCACCAAACTATCAAATCTTTGTCTTTAACATATCTAAACACATTTTAATCACCATACCATAACAAGATCGAATGAAACCCTTAAAAAATTAATATACATCAAAAAACACTCATTCATTCGTTTTTCTTCAAAATAAAACAAAATCTTCCATTTTAAGCTTAAATCTTTGTATTTAATCCGTGAATAACATACAAGAGACCTTTAGAAATTAGTTTGCACAACAAAGATTCAAACTTTATCATTAAAACTTAAAATTTTCCACCAAAAAGTTTTCGGTTTACATTATAAACTCACGAAAACATTGTTAAACAAAATTTGATCTTGATTTTCGAAACACAAACACTCCACAATCATATAATTTAAACATACTCGGTTCTAGAGAGAGAAAGTAGAGAGATGGTGGAAAGAAAAGATGTTTTATTGAAATGAATTCTAACACCCAACTCTTGCACACCCCTCTAAGAGAGTCTAGAGGGGTATTTATAGGCGAGACACAAGCTAACTATACAAGTATTACATAAGTAGTCCTCGCGTTATAAGTAACTAGTATCTAAAGCAAATCTCGTTACTGTCATCACTTTTAAGGCTAACAGAAAGTCGTCACCAACACCTCCATTTTCTCTACGGATTATCTTATATCGGATGTAAATAGTGGAACACATTTAGGTACATATACCATTATAGCATTATGTTACAAAAAGATAAGTAGGCTATCATTCTATGGACTAAAACCTTTTCTTAAAATACTTCTTTTTTACTAAAAAAGCAAGTGGTAAGGATCGATGAGCTTAAGCACAAGCTTATTAATAAGTCAGAATGAAAAGAAAAAGTTGGAACCTGCACTAGGCCTGCTAACTTCCTTCAAACCAAAATCACCCCGGAGCAGCTCAGGAGCTTGGAACAGCTCGCAAAGTTTGAGAAAAGCTCACCGACTGAGCCATGAAAGCAGTGGCATATGAGCCCCGCTTAATGAGCTTATTTGAGAGCTTTAAAAATTACTAAAATTATACTAAAATAACAATAAGAATATAGACCTGGCTAACTTAATAATCCCAAAGTTTGATTTGATTTGGTCCAAGAATGAATCCAAGAAAAATCTTGCTAGTTAAGCAAAACCACTTTTCCAAGTTTTGTCGACTTTTGATGATTGAGAAACTTTGACTTTGTGATCTTTGGATCAAATTTTAAGATTGATGTGGATGTAATATGCTAAGCTAAACCTATCGTAAGCAATGTTTAACAAATCTAAGCATAAATCAATGATTTGCAATCCTAAAATTTTAACAACCAAGAAGAGAGAATGATTTTGTTGATGTTTGACTTTGAGCCTTTCAGGCACCAATGAGACGTAGATTGGTTAATTAGAACCGAACAAACCATAAACAACAAAAGACTCTCACTAAATAAACCTCTCAGTACAGTTAGGACATTAAAACCAAACACACCTTTATAATCATGCTGAAGTTTGAAACTAGTATAACACTAAACAAACACAAACCATTGATCAAACTAGCTTAATATATATTAATTACTACTATTTGAACAGAATTTAATGATTATAACTACAAATGGAAATTATGCTAAAAGACTTAAATTCACTTACTAAAGTCTAAAGCCACTGCTTGCAACCCAATGAAACCAAGGACCACAAGAACACTACCCTATTCAAATCAACCCAAGTACACACAACCCATGTTGCTCAACCAACATAATAGCCTTCATCCAATCGCATCATTCTTGCTCCAACTTTGACTTTTGTTGACCAAATTTAAACCGCTGAAACCTAAGAAAGCTATAATTAGCTATTGTTTGAGCTTATAAATAAGTCGATTGCGACTTGGAATTTAGATTTTGAAAGTTAGAAATGTAACAAAGGACTAGAAATTTGAAATGTAAGCATAAACTGGAATTGATAATTGAAAAGAGTTTCAATACACTTGATTAACTTAACTTGACATAAATAAGCAAAAGATTACACTTTAGAACTTTATTTAAAAGTGATGGGATGAAGGTGGAGTGTTGCAGGGTGTTGGTCTGGGAAGCAAGAGGAAGAAGAAGGTGTTTATCTGCTTTGACTTGGGTTTGACTGGGGTCCAAAACAAAAGACAGTCACAAAGGGATAATGGCGGGTCTTATTTAACAAGGGTCAAATGGTTAAAAAGGTTTAATATCTATAAGGACCTAATGTGTAATTCCTAAATTCAAGGGACCATTTCGCCATTTCATCAAAGTTGATCCAAGGGCTGAATTTGACAAGTATCAATAGTTCAAGGACCAAAGTCGACATTTTCACATTTTCCGTGGACCAATTTTGCTAATTTTGAAAGTTCAGGACCTAAGTTGTAAATTTGTAATTTTAAGTTTCAAGGACCAATTTTGACAACTTAGGAACTTTAGGACCTTTAAGTTGGATCGACATTTAAAACATTAAAAAATTATGTTCTTTTTGCGATTTTGAGCAAACCACCGACTTTCAACGGATTTGATTTTGTCTTTACTTCCGTGTTAAATAATAAATGTCCTAATTAAGATTACACAAACAATAAAGTTACAATACTAATATTTACAATTTTTTTTTTTTTTTTTTTTTTTTTGAAACATTCTTATATACACAACATGGGCAACCCCCCACATTAGGGTGGTACACACGGTGAAAACCCATGTTGCTAATTGTTTTTGATACCCGAGTCGCTAGCTTGACTCGATCCCGCATTCATTGGTTCACGGGAAAGTTTGAAGATCCGGACAATCACGGAGGAATGTCCTCCAAAGTAATGCTTCAACCGATGACCATTCACTTTAAAGTCGTGACCATCGGGTTGAGATAACTCAATGGTGCCATAAGGATAAACCTTAGTGATAGTAAATGGTCCGCACCAATGGATTTAAGCTTTCCAGAAAATCTTCAATCTTGAATTAAAAGAAGGACTCGATCACCAACGTTGAAAACGCGGTTTTGATCTTCGAGTCATGAATCTTCTTTGTCTTTTCTTTATAGATCAAAGAGTTCTCGATGCTTGATCACGGAGTTCATTTAATTCATTTATTTGAACTTTCCGTGATCACCAGCATCTCGAATATCAAAGTTGGCATGCTTCAAGGCCCAGATGCCTTGTGTTCTAACTCAATGTAGATGACACGCCTTCCCGCACACCACCAGGTATGGAGTACACCGATGGGTGTTTTATAAGCTATCCGAAGGCCCAGAGTGCGCCATCTAGCTTATCCGACCAAGAGGCACGGTTTTCGCCAACCGTCCTCTCCGAATTTTTATCCTCGTTTGAAACTTCCACTTGCCCACCTGCTTGGGGTGGTACGCAGAGAGAGACGGTGAGTTACACCATACCGCATGACTCTTTCAAACCGGTCATTACAGAATGCGCACTCACGATCACCGATTATGGCTCGTGGAGTTCCAAACCTAGCAAAGAGAGATTTCAAGAATTTCACAACAACTCGGGCATCATTGGTATGCAAAGCCTTAGCTTCAACCCATTTTGACAGAGTCAACGGCCACGCAGTATGTACTTATTACCATGAGAAGAAGGGAATGGCCCCATAAAGTCAATGCCCAGATGTCAAAGATCTCACACACTTGAATGGCGCTTTGTGGCATTTCATTCCTTTGTGAGATATTCTGACGCTGACAAGCGTCACGTGCTTGACGATTCATGGGCATCCTTGTAGATCGTGGGCCAATAGAATCGGAATCAAACACCTTCTTGGCGGTGTAGTTGGGGCTATGATGTCCCCAAGAATTTAAACTCGAGGGTAAATCCCACTTAGAATGGGTGCTTCAAAAAAGCTTGACGCACTCGGAGAGAAGATAAAAGGAGCTTTTTTCAAGAAGATGGTCATAGGCCGAGCGATTTTGGAAAACTCGTATGAATCTACGATAAAACCCGCATGACCCGAAAACTCCTAATACCTTTGACGGTAGTAGGATGAGGTAGTTTAGCAACAACATCAACTTTTGCTCTATCTACCTCCATCCCATTTTTGGAAATCTTATGGCCAAGGACTATGCCTTCTTTGACCATAAAGTGACTCTTCTCCCAATTTAGACAGATTGGTGTCTTCACACCTTTTAACATTTTGTCTAAATGGGAGAGACAAGTCCGAATGAACTCGATGATCGAGAAGTCATCCATAAACACCTCCATTGTTTCCGATCATGTCGTGGAATATGGCCATCATACAGCGTTGGAACGCCAGAGCGTTACATAAGCCAAAGGGCATACGTTGTAGGCAAAAGTTCCGTATGGGCAAGTGAATGGTTTTCTTGATCCTGGATCAATGGGGATCTCGAGTATCTTCAAGGAAACAATAGTACTCATTCCTCGCTAATCTCTCAAGCATCCGGTCCATGAAGGGTAGAGAAAATGGTCTTTACGGTGGCGCCATTCAATTTACGATAGTCAATACACACGCCATCCCGTAACCAATCGAGTTGGAATCAACTGCTTTCCTCATTCGTGACAACAGCTATGCCACCCTTTTTGGAACACAATGAATCGGGCTAACCCAAGGACTATCCGAGATAGGGTAAATCAATCTCGCATCAAGAAGTTTGATAACCTCTCGCTTGATAACATCATGGATTTTGGATTCACCCTTCTCCTCGATGTTGAATCATTGTTTGAAGTCATCCTCCATCAAGATTTTGTGAGTACAAAATTCGGGTTGATACCCTTAATGTCGGAGAGTTTCCAAGCAATTGCTTGCTTGTGTGACTTCAAGACCTTTATGAGAGCGATTTTTCATCTTTACTCAAATCTCGAGCAATAATGACAGTAATTTATCATCGCCTTCAAGGAATGCATACTCAAGATGAGGTGGTAAGTCCTTAAATATAAGGCTTCTTTTGTGGTCTTGCTCAAGAAATTACCTCCGCGGAGGCATTCAGAGAGTCTTGATTGGCCTCGGTTCGCACCATTGTAGAAAGTATCCATTTGCATTAATTCGTAAAACCATGATGCGGACATCATGAGCAAGTCTTTGTAACGATCCCATGCCTCCCCGAATGATTCATCAAATCTCGAGAAAATTTCATTATCTCATTCTTAAGACTTGTGGTTCGGGATGGAGGATAGAATTCGCTCACAAACTTGGTAACTAGATCTTCCCATGTCTCAATGGAACGAGGGGTTGTTTCTCGCCAATTCGGCTTGTCCTCTAGAAAATGGGAATGAAGCTGATAGCTTCATGCGGACATTCTTATACTTGATGGTAGATGCAATCTTGTTAAACCATCGAATGTGTGCATGAGGATCATCCCGCTCAAAACCATAGAATTGGCTTTGGGTTACCGATTAAGTAACCCGTTTTGAGCTCAAAGTGTCACCACGATGGTCGGGACAACAATGGCATCTCCGTAACCTCGATGGGTGCTTGGAGAAGCTCATTCATCGGCTTGTCTTCGCCATTACGGCGTGTGGTGGTGGTAGACGCCTCACCACACCAAGGAGCGAACGTCCCCACGCTCGAGGAATCTTTCCAAGTTCGACAAAGGACTTGTAGAACTGGAAGAACGAGCGCATGCACTAAGTATAAAAATCGCCAAAACAAATGAGGCAAAACACAAGTGAACTTAACCAATAATCACAAGTGAAATAGCTTTTGAAAAAGGTACACCAAATCACAAGGACACAAAGGCAAGTTTTAAATCGACGCTCGAACTTATTATGGTCGCACCCCCGCCAGTAGTGCATCGCCTTGATTCATGCGGTGGTTGATTTTATGTATATTAAGTATCACCGAAAAGACGAGGTATAGATACGCGTGATGGGTTTAAAACTTTTGGGCAATATTTTTGGTATCGCCTCGTTAACCAAATCGTATTTCTTAAGAATCACCTTAAAAGAAACACAAGCTAGAAAACGTTACGATTGTTTTGTTGTTTTATATTTTGTTTGGTGTTTTTAACACTTTAGGAAAAGTGTTAATGAACTTTTTGATTTTGTTATAACTTTACGAAAACTTTTTTTACAAACCGTGGTATATGTGCAAGTACGGTCTCGAAAATGCTTAGAACACGCTTACTGACCCGAATGGCGCCTAAAATTTGATCGGTGCAAACCGCTGTTATCTCAAGCAAGCTAGTTACTTGTGAATGACCAACTGTAAGAAACTCAAACAGTTCACACACCAATGCAATTTAAGATCAAGAGAATACATGGATTCCTGTCGTTATGTCCCACGAGGATGACCGGTGTTTAACACAATCGATGTCGAATAACCACCAAGGATAGACGTTGAATAAAATACTTTATTTGGATGTCCGCATTAGAGATAGACTTTGGGTGACTTTTAACATGTTCGACCTTCTAGTAACTTTTTTTCACTTGACTCAATAAATCACAGTGTAAATCGACTCAGTCATAAGTGAATGAGTCAAAATTTCCACATTCTACTTTGTGTATGTAGTTTTAGTACCTCTTTGGTATGGGCAGTGTAGGATAACATGCTGACAGAATTGACACAAGTTCATCATTATTAATAACAGTTGAGCTACACACGTATCGTCCTTGAGCCTCTTCATGTTCATAAACTAGAACATGAAATAGAGCAACATCCTCTACATTAATATATCCCATCTTTCCATGCTATTTAAACTTCTCTATTTCCTAGTTTCATTATGAAAAGAATCCAACGCGCATATTCATATCATACTTGGTTTCATTGATACACAATTTATAACACGGTATCAAATGATCACCTTAAAGAAAGCCTAAGATATCCAAAGACGTAAAACATAATGTATGATGTAGGCTCGGTCCAACAAAAAATGAGGTAAGAACCGCCACTAGATTGATATGATTCTTGTACAAAAGTCCGGTGTTGCTCTTTTACCAAGGTTTTTGAAAGTGCATACCATACATTGAGTTTTTCATAAAGTTCAACTGAGCTCCTAAAAGACTCATCTAAAGATGTTTTGGGGTCTGAATCTTGTCTCACTTTTGTGGTGGAAGAAGATGATGTGAGAACCACTCATTTCAATGACGGGTTCTTTTTACAAGTGTAAGACATTAAGGTTGTGTTTAGTTAAAAAGAACCACCTTTATTTTTCACAAAATGTTTGTACAAAACAAGGAAAATAGAGTTTGCGTTCAAATCAAATACTTTCCATCAAATTCTTTACAAAAACAGAAAATTTGCATTTCCTACTTTAATAAAGGAAACTACAAAACATATTTTTTGTTTTCCTTGTATCCCTTATAACCCAACTTATTATCTTGGGGATAGAATAAGGTGTTTTTTTACACAAAAGATATGGATTGCCTGTTAACACTTACTCAATCAAACATGGTACAATGTTAGATTGTTTATTTTTCTTCTTAGTCAAACACGGTTAGAGATGGTTGCATCTTATTGAGAAATACGTGGAGGGGTTATCTTAATGCCTCTTACTCTAAAACAGATAACCATCCTACCTTTCTTATTCCCTCTACTTCAATGAATCGATCCTGCTACCCCCTGCTCCACCATTGTCGTCGGCGTCCATCTTGCAACTGCCACCATCGTCTTCTTGCTAGCACCAGTCACATGGGTTTTCTTTGTAATGGTTTTTTTTCTTTTTTATTTTGATGGGTTTAGAACTTTAGATAAGTTGATCTTCATTTTTTTGCAATTCCTTGTAGGTAAGGTTTGTCACTTTGTCACAACTGATGAGTGAGTGAAAGTATTAAAACATGTTCTTTTCTCTTTGGTCCTTTTAATTTGTTTATGTTTTTTATTTGGCTAGTATATTAATTGTGGTGTAGTTTTGTGTCCTTGTAATTTAATTGAGCTAAACATTTTAAAGATGTACTTGTGAGTTTTAATTGTAGTTGTAGAGAATGTATATTAGATTTTGGTTTAACTACATTAGTATTTATAACTTAAATCATTCATACGTTTTTATAAATATAAACACTATTATGTGATTCAGATTCGGACTTTTCAGCCACCTCTAACTAGTCAGATGTGGTAATCAAAATTCGACGTACAACATCTTAATGAAACAAACAACACCTAAGTGTTCCATCAACAGCCGACTTTAACATGTCCTGAAGAATACGTGCATGTTTTAAGCAAGATATATATGGGTTTATGGATTATTCAAGTTTGAGAATACAAACATACCTGAGTAGGTTGCCCAAGTACTAGGGAATCTATGTGAAAGACACCCTCACATCCCATGATGCTTTTTCGTCTGACACCTAAGGAGTTTTAGACTTTTCTATATTTTGTGTATAAGGGAAAAAAACTACAAAAAAAACTACCATGCAAGCTTCTTATTTGGTTGGGTTTAAGATAGACACACTATTTGATTAGATTGCTTATTTTTCGTACGAAACAACTCACCATTGCTGGGGTTGATTCTTAGAGAAAGATGAATCGACACAGTACGAAGTTAGGTTCTCCGCCGATTTAATTTTTCTAACTCTATAGAAAAAGAAATGTTGAAGTGGCCTTTTTAAGGGGTGTTTGTTTCGGCTTATGGCTTATTTGGTTTTGGGCTTATGTTTTATAAGCTCACTTTTTGTGGCTTATTTTGAAACTTTTTGGCTTACAGAAGTTTATTATGACATAATAAGTTATATAAGCTGAAAAGTTTTTAAAAATAAGCAACAAAAAGTGAGTTTACGAAACATAAGCCCAAAATCATATAAGCCATGAACCGGATATATAAGCCGAAACAAACACCCCTACCATAACATGTAAAAATAGTTTTAATGGTGTTCTTTATTTTATGCTCATGTGACAACATCTTTCATACCTTGGTGTAGGGCTGAGCAAATTCACCCGGAACCGACCCAAACCGACAAACCGACCGAAACGGACCGAACCGAACCGAACCGATTTTTTTCGGTTCGGTTTCGGTTTTGTATATTTATTTCGGTATTTGTCGGTTTCGGGTCGATTCGGTTTTTGTCGGTTTTTCGGCTCGAAACCCAAAAACCGGACCGAACCGAGTTATTCGGTTTCGGTTTTTTATATATATTTTTCGGTTCGGTTCTCGGTTTGAATTTTTTCCTTTTTCGGTTCTCGGTTCGGGTCGGGTTTGACCCGATGCTCACCCCTACCTTGGTGTTATATAACCTAGCAGGCTCAACCTGTATCGGGCATCAATAAATTATCTCGTAGTTAATTGTCAAATTACTCAATTACCTTATGTGACAACTCATAATTTCCTGGATGCGTCGTAAATGGAGAAACGTCAATTAGAGCGATCGTTTCATCTAAGCTGAGTTACGAGTCGTATTATATGTCGTTTTTATTGAAAATATTATTCTGAGAACATTGGCGTAATTCTCGAGTCGCGAATCCCTCGTTTGCTAGTCCAAACGAGCCCCGAACCTAATATATCAAAAGTTTTGCAAAGTTACATCTAGGGTCCTTGTGATAGTTTATTTTTCCACCCCTAGAGTTTCAAATGAACAAGTTTGGTCCCTCATGGGTATATAAATACCCGCACCACTCACAAATCTCTCATTTTACCACTCTATTTTCTCTCACTACAAAACACACACACAATATATCCCTCTCCTCTCTCTCACTAGAATCCGACAACCCCAACTAGGGTTCCGGCGCCGTCATGTTTTCTGGCCAAATTCCGGCCATCACCAAATGTTACCCCACCACTTCTAATCAATTTATCGGGGTCTCGTGACCACGTTTATGCTTCATATGCACCTTCAATCAGCCTAACGCGCTCTAAATCCAACTTATTCGATTCGGAGTATTAGGGTTTCATGTATTAAACGATTACAAATGAGGTCCTAGCTTGGTTAGGTACGAGTCGTACTCGTACAAGACACCAACGAAGCTCCTCTAATCTCGTCTCTCTCGGTAAAAACCTAACTCGTTTCGTATATATTTTATTTTACATTATTCGAACATATATATATATATATATATATATATATATATATATATATATATATATATATATATATATATATATATATATATATATATATATATATATATATATATATATATATATATATATATTTTTATATATGATTTTTCGTGATAACAAGTGTTAAAACGAGTATGAAACAATTTTTGTGAAGACCTCGTGTGAATATAGAAGTGTTAAACGAGATTTAAAAACGTTTTTGAATAATTATTGTAAGGAAAACGTGTTTAGACAGATTCATGTGGTAACAATTGGGTAAGAACATTTGTTATTATTGTTTTGGTCATTATAGGGTGTGATTGATTTGGTAAAAGTTGTTGTTTCAGTTTTGGGTAGACGTGTTTGAATCTCGGATTGAGTCGAATGGGTGCTAGGGCTGTTTGAGTCGGGTCAATCCCGTGGGTCGGGTCTAATGACCCAAACAGGTATTAGTTTGGATCAGTTGGGGCACAAGGCTAGTGGGTTGTGTTTGATAATGTTGTGTTATCCGTTTAACTTGGTCTGTAGAGTCGGGTCGGGTTTGACCCGGATACCAACTCGGTGTTGGTTGTATTAGTTTGTATAATAATGATTAGACATGAGTTAAAATTTGTTACGGGTTCCATTTCACTTAAACGCGATAATAGTTTATAAGCCGTAAAATAATGTTAACATGAAATATTAAAACAAATGAACCGGTAAGACATTGGGCAATTCAAAATACGTAACGAGTTAGTTATATCGATTACTAAAGAAACGGCAAACAATATAGGTCGACGGATAAACGTGTAAAATATATACTTGACGACCCAATTATATAATGAATTAACTATATGACGACAACGGGATAACTTGTAACTTTTAACGGACACATGATATAACGATATCGGAATAACATTATCGATATATACGATATTGAACGTGAGTTAACAATGAGAGTACTTATATAAGTGGGTGATAAACGTTAAAAACTAACCACATGAATGATAATTAATATCGGATATTAGTTATATACATTATAACTTATAACGTTTAGTACGGTTTATACATTTAGAGTAACAATTTACATACAAGTTATTTTGGTTGTAAGATGTACTTTATTAACTATTTTGAATTAACCAAGTACAATATATTGGACTCGGAAATGAGTTTGATGTATTGGTTTTACAATAAGCCTAAGTATTCCATTTCACATTTTAAATGATAATGAGATATATATATTATTAACGGATATGGTTTTATTTAATTATAAACATTTATTAAAGACGATAACAACTTGTATTTTATAGATAAAAGATAACTTTTCTAAACTCGTCAGAAAGATTATTTTGATAAGATAATCTATTAGAATCATAAAGATTTGGGAACGTTGAATAAACACGCATGTCATTTATAAAGTACTTTGTAGTATAACTTATATGAAGTATTTTATTATAAACTTGTATAAATTACGAGTAACGTATGTGACACCTTTATTTATCAAGTGATAAATGGAAACTTATCTTATTATGAACATGTACGTTTGGGATTACTGTGTAAATTACTGAAGTTTACTAATTGACCTATTTATGTGTCATGAATAGTTGTCGTCAATTCCTAGCCTTTGACTAGCTCGAGTATTGTCAGTATTTCTTGACTTTGTCGATGTCTTTTTCTCTTTGGCGTGCGTTCTAGTTAGTGTGTCTTGACTGTGTCGACATCTTCTCTTTTTTCGCGTGAGTTGTGTGTCGCGTCTATGTTTCTTACCACCACACGAAACGTTAAAACTAAACTTTTGAGATATTGATAATGGACTTTTGAAAGTAATGACACGAATAATCCACGAAAACTACGACACATTACTTTCTATCGACTTCTTTATCATTTGAGCCGTATTTTAAGATAATTGTATACGCATTAGGTTGCGTCACTTCTAATTTATCGTATTTGTCGTACATTCTTCTGGATGCCGTGAAGATTAGCTTTAAATGCCAGTCGTGTCAATAGTGTGAATAGTGCATTGTTGTGGCTAATGTGAGTTTCATAGCCCCTCTTTTCAATGGTTTTCATAACTATTTTGGGGGAGAATACATGCTGCTTTTAACCAACCATATTTGGATATGTGAATATTATGTAAGAATGACTGTTGTTTGGAATATTTGGTTTTGGGTTGTGATCTTATGGTTTTAAGTGAAAACAACTATTTCTTGGACCTGCCACTACTATTTTGAATTGCTAATGTGTTGATTGGGAAAGGTTAGACATGCGACATTTGTCGACTTAGTCTAGGGTAGCATCTCTATGCTATAACGCGATGCCTAGCTAAGTGTATCCGACCTAGTCCGGTGTAGCATTTGTTCTAGGCCTTGCAACGACTGTGCTGGCTAGAGTCGCCCGGGGCCCTGCATAGAGATCTCAAACGTATTGTGGATTATTGATTGGATTGATTATTGATTGGATTGATTATTAATTATGGATTGATTGATTAATGGTTGGAATGTTTATTAGTATCTGCCTTAGTCGCATGTAGCAATTAAACTCTATCAGGTCCACTATTACTTTTGTAACTAAACTCTATGAACTCACCAGCTTAAGCTGACCTTTTTAGCATGTGTTCTCAGGTTTAAGGCGATAGCTCACTATTGGAAGACGCTTGGCAGGGGCATGGTCATAGACGATTTTGATGAATAATCGGGACCGCTTTAAACATCTTTTGGGCCTATTTCCGCACTACTTTCATTAATGTAAACTTTATGTTTTCAAATAATGAATCTTAATCTAAATGGATGGAATAAAACCATTATTTGTACCTTATGTTGTGATACCATGATAGTAGCACCCAAAGGTTCGTATGCTTCCGTTGGACCATATTTTCGGGGTGTTACACCTGACACTCGAATCTCTTATTTAACTTAGATTAGATAATTAGGGGTCAAACTGAAAAACCAAAAACTCAAAGTCCACATTAAGCAAAAAACTAAAAGGGTGTTTGTATAAGCTTATATGATGGGCTTATTAGCTTATATTCATTAAATAAGCCTAAATAAGTGTTTGGCTAAGTTTGCATGAGTAAGTTTATTAGCTCATATAAGGGGTTTTTTATAAGCCCTAAAAGTGTGATTTTTTTAAATGGGAGTTGGGTTTATATAACATGCTTCATTACAATCTATGATTTACCTTTGATTATACTTAATCTAACATTCATATTTTTCACCTCATATCTTCTTTTTTTTTGTTCATTTACCATTTTAAGCTAAACTAAATACTTAAGTGTTTTTTTGAAAGGTAACATATATTAACAAACCAACCAAAAAACAAAATACAAAGGAAATTGCATCTCACCTCCCCAATAAGACATTTAGAGAGGATGAAACCCAAGGAAATAAAAAAAGCACCACAAATGACAGCGAAAGACAATATGCTATATCCCAAAACATGGACCAAAACTACCTAAGACCTCATGACCCACTCGAATCAACACAAAAACATTGTCCCATGACTCACTAGCCATACAAAACACATAACCAAGAAGGATAAAACTAGGCCAAACACTCTGACCCACCTGTGGAAAACTAGAAGGGGGGGTTGACTAGTTTTACCGATTAAAACTTCGTTTTAAACTATTTAGATCGACTTATGTCAATCTATTAAATGTGTGTGTTGGATGTTGATAGATAAGCATATGAATAAGCAATGCAAAGATAAAGAGTAAGAGGCACAAAACCACAACACGAGTATTTATAGTGGTTTGGCTACAAAGACACCTTCCTTGCCCTACTCCACTCCCCGAGTCACCTACTCGAGAGTTCGTAATCACTACATAACACAAACTCCTTGTGGCGGAGAAGCCTTCACAACGTCGCCTACTCTTTATCTGGTACAAGGCTAGACATCGGGGTTCTACCACGAGGTAGAACCAAACCTATCTCAACGTCGCCTACACTTTATCCGGTACAAGGCTAGATACCGAGTTCCATTACAAAGGAGGAACTACTACCCAACACTACACAACACCTATCCCAAAGGAGACACACTCCTTATTACAGTATCATCAAGGATATCAATATCCTTGGATACAACCTATCTATGTTATACATCGATGCACTATATCGATTGTACACCCTCGGCACCTTTCACTAATGCCCTTGACATGATCTTTTGGCACATTTCACTAATGCCTTCAACACGGACCTTTGGCACCCTTCACTAATGCCTTCGACTTGACCCTTTTGGCATCTTTCACTAATGCCTTCGACATAACACTTCTAGGGAGGAAGAAAGAACTATCAATAAGAGAACTTCAGTAGTCTTGATGATGACGAAGCTTGGCAACTCATGGACTTAAGCTTGCTCGACTTCAAGAGGTGGTGATCTCACCTTTAAGAGGAACCTAGAGAATCACACAAACACAAAACTACATAGAAAGATCCTTTGGATCTGAGGTTAGAGAGTTTACAATACTAAGAGAAAGTATGTGTGGAAGAGGCAAGTTACAATAAAGAAATGGCTCACTATTTATAGGCAAAAACAACTATTGTCCCCCATATCCCACGGATCCCTTGCTTGAGGGATCCGTCCAGTGTATTCTTAAGGATCCACCAAACGCTCCTCCTATTTGGGTTATGGGTCATGGGTTATGGACTTTGGGTCATGGGTATCCAAATAGATACAATGTATCTAGACATTGGATCATGGGTAATACCCAACATGACTTCATGCATGATGTCATGCAATGGGTTATGGATCAAGCTCCATGGGTATGGGTCATGGACTTTGGGTTTTACCCAACTCCATTCAATGTATCTAGTCAATGGGTCAAATACTTAGATTTCTACCCATTACATTCCCCATTATAATATATACTAAGTATATATATAAGTACATATCTATATTATGTAAACACTAGTTGTTATACATATCATTTATATAGAATATAAACACTGTTATTTGTTTAGTGTTTTATATGAAAATGTAAGTGTGTTAGTAAACTATTGGCTCAAACCATTTATGTATTTTATTTGTTTCGTTAAAATGATTTTACGTTTGTTATCGACAAAACATTAGAATATCGTAAAATATATATAAACATTTTCTGACTTATTTGTATTAACAATCTCCCTTTTTGTTGATGACAAAACATAAGATTATTTTAAGAAAAACTAAAATTAAGTAAAAAGTTTGAATTGAGTTTTACTCTTCTCCCCTTTTGTCGAAAAAAAGAGTGTCGAAAAGAAACTAACACATTATTTGAATAAAAACATTTCAAAAGTAAAAAAATATGAAAAATAAAGAGTAAGAGAAGAGAAGGAGTCTCGTCTTAGCTCCCCCTTGATGGGTGCTTCCTTTTGTTGAGGGCGTCAAGTAAATAGGAACACTAAGCGAGTGTTTTGCAATATCGTTTGCAAATGGTTTCGTCTTTTAGACGAACATGCTCCCCCTTGACGAGTGCTCCTTTGTGAGGAGGACATCAAGTAGTAATGTGATCCTATGTGAAAGTATTGCAAGCGTTTTTGCAATATTTTGCTTGGACAAGAAACTCCCCCTTGTTGAGGGTTTCAAAGTCTTCAAGTGTATATTTGAAAATCTACAAAACAAAGGTTAGAAAACAAGTATATGATGCATAATTTCCTGCAAATAAGACTCAAATTAGTAAGAAAATTTGTTTCTGTTGCACGAATCCCACGGTTCCTCCCTGTGAGGGATCCGTCTAGGCCAAAGTGAGGGATCCGTAACCTGCATTCTCAATTCAGCAATTTGGATGTAAAATGTGATATTTAACATCAAAATGAGTTATGTATCAAGGTACCAAACATATTCTCAAGACAGTATGGCATATAACATGTAATTTCATTCAATAAAAACACAAGAAATGATATACATATCTCTAAAACTAAGAGAATGACTAAAACATGTAATACATTTTCTAATAATTCTAAGTTAAGCTTAAGACTAGAACACCACTTGAATTCTTAAGCTTAGGTATGTTTAGTTTTGTTGACCTCATCGAAACGTTCGAGGAGGTTATAACACATGAAACGTAGCTCTTCACGTAGTTCATGTACTAAACCTTCAACATGTTGACAATGATAACAATCTTTGTCATGGCTTGGAAGTGGTGATGGTAGAAATGGAATGGTTTGAGATGGAAGGTTGAATGAGGAAGGTTGAGGATTCTCAAAAGAAGGAGGGATTTGTAGAGGTACATTTGGAGGTGGATCAACTAAGGGTGATGGTGGTGGAATGTGTGTGGAGGACGGTGGTAGAGAGGTATCTACTTCCATGTGATCGGGTGGTTGACTTTGATGATTCCTCATAATCCAAAAGGGACTATTCGAGGGTGTTGGGTTCAGTAAATACCCAAACCCCTTAATCTAGGATTTGAATAGAAAATAGCCCAAGTGATTAGTCCGTTAAACACTAACAGTCACCGAGTGCATAGTCTCTCAATGAGTCATCTTCGAGATACTCGAGATGAGGCGAAGAAGAAGTCTCTCCACTTTCGAAGGAGGAACTTAAAGGGTGAAGACTGAGTCAAGAAGAAGATGATGGATTCAATGGTGATGACAATAACTCACCGAATCCCTAAGACTCTCTCCAACTACTTACATCAAGACAAATGAAGTAGAAGGCGGAAGGATGTAAAGGCGAAGAATGAGCGGGACATGGCGGGATAAGTTTGAATTAGATAAGGCGGTACTTATCAACCAAAGTCAACTTTCCTGAATAGCAAAGATCGAGCTCGGTGTCATCAACGAACTTAGGAAAGTAGTCTTGTCTCTTACCTAGAATAGTCTTTGTAAGCAGAGACAAAATACATCGTATTTTGTCTTCTATATGATGTC
>CM040244.1:185826793-186317491 GCA_022545495.1 Chrysanthemum lavandulifolium | reverse complement strand
ACAATAAGTGGTATCGAGAGAGTGATTATAAAACCCTTTTAAAGCCGCTCAAAAATGTTTTCAATCGGGATCCTAATAATTGAATTGATGTGCCCAACTTGTCGACAAAAGGGTGGAGCTTATTAAGTGTTGCCCTCGACTCGAAGTTGGTAAATTTAACAAATGGAAAAAGTAGATGCTTTGCTATTTGGTTGGATGGAACCTTACTACATAAAGTGTATTAATGAAGGTCCATTTATCCCAATTGACGAGTTTGCTAAACACGAGACTCGATCAGACTCGAGGATGAGAGAAGAGTGGTCAACCAAGACCAAAGGCTCAAAAGTATCATCATATCTTGTCTTTCGATGATATTATGGAGTCATTATAAGTTTTAATACGACTAAACAAACACAGGATGACACGGTCCACATGATCGTGAAGGTCCATCGATACCAAGGAAAACAGGATAATGGACACGAAACTTGAGTATAACACCTTGAGGCTAAGGACTCGAAACTACGTCTCCGAACTTACACCTCGATACAAAACTTTGTTAAATGGTATCAAATGATGGTGTTAAGTTGTCCAAACATGAAATCAATGTTGGTTTTGTCAATAGTCTCACTAAAGTGGTTGAATTTCTCTCGGGGACTTAGGAATGCTAATCATATCCGAATCTTGAACTTCCCGAAATATATGGGAAATTTGTCTATGAGGAAAACCTCATCAGCAGACGATACTGACTTGAAGAAGTCTCGGAAGTCAAGAAGTCCTGACCACCACTTGACACCAATTTCTCTTGCTTTTTATTCTTGATTGTGTTCAGATTTTCGGGAAAATTCGGGGCGATGAGCACGATGAGAGATCAAGTGAGGAGTACCTAAATGACCTTAACATCGAATTTCGGGAAGGGGCTCCTTTCTAACTCTCGGAGGTTTATAAAAAGAAACAAAGGTTTTTCCAATGCTAAAGCTAATAAGGACACCGAGTGTTTTAAGTGTCACAAAAGGTCATTTTCCAAAGACTATTTTTCAAAAACAAGTGTCTAAAACCCTCTTATAAACCATCGTGGTCAAATCGGTCCTCGGGCTTTGTAAATTTCAACCAAAATCTATCAGTCTCATCAAAATTTTCAAAACAAATCGATCAAAACAAAAGCAGATTTTGAAGCTAAGTACGAAATTGGCTAAGCTAAGCTTTAGCTTTAGAGGCCACTCCCGAAACAACAAACAACATTAAATATGCTGTGGTAAAAACAAGGGCCTAGTGTTGAAGTCTTGACGGGGATGAAGAGCCGATCTCCTCGACAATGAAATTGTGCAAGTCGATCTGCGATGGCTCTCTCGGAAGAGGACAAGCTAGGCATTGGGAAAAATCATGCCGGGAATGGAGAATGGGTCAACATCACAATGAAGAAGGTAAATATTTTACTTTCTGGATGATGACTACGATTGGCGATCTTATATAAACTATATCAATGTTGATCTTAAGTTTGTAGAAGAGCAACGATTAAATCTTTTCAAAATATAACAAGTTAAGTTTTGAACCGAACAAGTGTAGGGATGAACTGCTTCTTTTAAAACAAGCTAAGCTTGAGGCTATCACTTTGCAAATTCAAAACATTGAACTAGTCAAAAAAATTAGGCTCTTCAAGATGAACTTAAAAAGAAAAAGATATCATTGAAAGTTGAATTTGCTAAGAATCCAGGGTCTTTGATGTTGTGGAGCCCCGGTAGCAAAAGAGAGTCATAGGTGAAGATCATCTCCTTGACTCTCCAACAAAGACCGAGTCCAAAGCCATTTATGTCGGTGGCATGATTACCAATATGTTGTCAATTCCCAAGCCCGTGATTGGATTGAATGGGTTAACCCTAAGAGTAAGCTTCCAAATTTTGATTCTGGAAGAATACTAGAGCCTGAGTTTGAAGCAGAATCTCAAGCACCGCTTCTACCCCTGAAACCTCTTCAGGGTTCTGCACCAAGCTCTGAGCTTACTCCATTATAATTCAATCCTCACTCACCAAAAGAAAGGTTTGGACTTGGTAGAACCATCCTGAAAAGACCAACAAACCCAATCCAACAAGAGTCTACTGTTAGGTTCAGTAAATACACAAACCCCTTAATCTAGGATTTGAATAGAAAATAGCCCGTGTTTAGTCCATTAAACACCAACAGGTCACTGAGTGCATAGTCTCGGTGAGTCATCCTCGAGGATACTCAAGATGAGGCGAAGAAGAAGTCTCTCCACTCGATGAGGCGGAACTTAAAGGGTGAAGACCGAGTCAAGAAGAAGATGATGGATTCGGTGAGTGATGACAATAACTCACCGAATCCTAAGCTCGCTCTCCAACTACTTACATCAAGACAAACTGAAGTAGAAGACCAAGGATGTAAAGACCAAGAATGAGCGGGACATGGCGATAAGTTTGAATCGATAAGGCAAGTACTTATCAACCAAATTCAACTTTCACTGAATGGCAAAGATCAAGCTCGGTGTCATCGAACTTAGGAAAGTAGTCTTGTCTCTTACCTAGAATAGTCTTTAGAAAGAGACAAAATACATCAAGATTTTGTCTTACAGATGATGTCGACTTGTCACTTAGAAAGAGTCAAAATCATACATGTATAAATAGCATAAGAGATGGAGTGAAAAGATTAAGCTTGTGAATTGTAAAACACACATACATGCAAGCCATCTTTTCACTCCTCCAAATAAACTTTATCCACGAGATAGCTCGGTGGGTTCTAAGAGTTGTGCTCGGACTTAGCTCGAGCTTAGAGAGGATTCACCAACCTTTGTCATTTCAATCCCATGCTATTCAAGTACTTGGGTAACGATTCTTTAGATTTATTTCTAATACGTAATATGATGTTGAAAATTATCTAGTGTGTTTTACTTACGTTAATTTGGTCATTGTTCACTATTAACTTGTTTTATATTTCTAAATTGTTTTAAACGATAGTGAGCGGGAACAACAAGTGGTATCGAGCAAGGCTAATTATAAAACTCGTTTTAGGCCGCTCTAAAAGTTTTTAAATTAGGATCCTAAATGGTCGATTTTGATGTACCCCAACTAGTCGACAAAAGGGTGGAGCTTATACGCCTAATGCCCTCGACTAAAGTTGGCAAATTCAACAAATGGAAAAAGCGAATGCTTTGCTATTTGACCGAATGGAACCTTACTACATAAAATGTATTATCGAAGGTCCATTAGTCCCAAAAACAAATCAAGGTTTGCCTAAACATGAAGCTCGGTGGACTCGTGGATGAAAGAAGAGTGGTCAACCGGGACCAAAGAATCAAGAGTATCATCATATCTTGTCTCCCTCGATTATACCATGGAGTCGGTTATTAATCGTAGTCACACTAAGCAAACACAGGAAGACCTGGTCCATAGTCATGAAGGTCCATACGGTACCAAGGAAAGCAGGGATAATGGACACGAAACTTGAGTATAATACCTTGAGGCTAAGGACTCAAACTCTATCTCAAACTTACACCCCAGACAAAAATTTGTTAAATGAACTTTCAAATGATGGTGTAAAATTGTCCAAACATGAAATCAATGTTGGTTTTGTAAAGCAGTCTTCGGAGAAATGGTTGAATTTCTCTAGGGGACTAAGGAATGCTAACCATTGGAACCTTGAGCTTCACGAAATTTATAGGAAATTTGTCTATGAGGAAAACCTCATCAACGATTGATACCTAACTTGAAAAAGTCCGGAAGTCAAGAAGTCCCACGACAACCATTTCCAATCCAAGATCAATCGCTTTTATTCAAACAATGTGATTCAAGATTTTAGGAAAACTCGATGATGAGGCGAGATGAGAGGACAAGCGAGAGTACTGAACGATTTAAATATTGAGTTTGTGAAAGAGCACTCTCGCTAACTCAAAAGGTTTATTCCAAGAAACAAAAGTTTTCAAGCGCTAAAGCTTATGAAGACATTGAATGTTTTAAGCTGTCACAAAAGGGTCATTTTGCAAAAGACCGCTTTAAAACAATTTATGAACCCTCTTACAAACCATCGAGGTTAAACCATTCTTGAGGCTTTAGCAAATTTCAACCAAAATCTTCGGTCTCATCAAAATTTTCAAAACAACTCGATCATAATAAAGTTATTGATTATGAAACCAAGTATAAGAAAGCAAAAGCTAAGCTTGCATTGCTTGAGGCCAGTCCTCGAAACAACAACCAAGGTTAAATGCATGCAAGGGAAAACAAAGGCCTGGGTTCAAATCTTCAAGCTGGATGAAGAGCCTAGATCATCGATGATGAAATGGTGCATGTCACAGTAATCGATGGCCCTCTCGTAAGAGGACAAGCTAGTCATTGGGAAGAATCATGCCATAAGCGGAATGGGTCAACATCACAATGAAAAGGTAAACATCTTACTTTCTATGGATGATGACTCGATTGGCGGTCTTATATGAATTATCTTAATGTTGACCATAAGTTCGTAGAAGAGCAAAGATTAAATCTTTTTCAAAATACAACAAGCTAAGCTTTGAATTAAACAAGTGTAGAGATGAGCGCTTATTTTAAAACAAGCCAAGCTTGAGGTCACACTTTGCAAATTCAAAACACCGAACTAGTTAAGAGAAATTAGGCTTTTCAAGATGAACTTAAAAGGTACAAGATATTCTTGATAGTTATCTTGCTTAGAATCCAAGGGTCTTTGATCTTAGGTGCCCCGATGTAGCAAAAGAGAGTCATGGGTGAAGATCATCTCACGACTCATGACAAAGACCAAAGTTCAAAACCATTTGTGTCTCGTGGTATGATTACCAATATCGACAACTCAAATTCCAGTGATTAGATTGAGCGGGTTAATCCACAGAGTAAGCTTCCAAATTTCGATTGGAAGGATTCTTGAGCACGAGAGCCAAGCTCTTAAGAGCATGCTAGGACTCACTGATGTGCCCGGTGGTGCTGAACACATCTCGAGTCTAAGCGTAATCTCAAACACCGCCCACCGAAACCTCTTGATGGTGCCGATCCAAGCTACGAGCTTACTCCTTTAAAATTCAATCCTCACTCACCAATAGAAAGGCTGGACTTGGTAGAACCATCCCAAAGACCAACAAAACCAATCCAACAAAAGTCTACTCTCATCGAGACTTTAACATCCTCTGTCTCCAGAAGGCGACCAAATTCAAAGAACTTCTCGAGCTTGTGAGGAAGCCTACGAAAAAGATGGAATCCATCGAAAAAGCCCCGATTTAATCAAGGAAACTAAGTCGGTCTCATCTAGCTCATCAAAATCAAAATCCTCCAACAAACCCAAGTGGATGTGAGATGTGTCATTACACAGTCACACTGCGACAAGCGCTATAGAATCCTTTATTGTATGATCTCGAAATAAGGATGATCACAGAGCTGCAGACCACTTGCGGTATATAAGCTTTGTCGATAAAGCAAACTATACCAAAGTTGGTCATCAAGATGCTTCATCCTCCAAACGACTCTCAAGAATATAGCAAAACCATTTCCTCTTTGCCTCACCGTGGGTTTAATGATCATCATCGGGATGACCTCCCCATGAACACATGTTGTGATATATGTAAATCCACTCATGAGACATCCCAACATGACGGTGTCATTCATGCAAGGAGAAGTGGAAAACAACCCAAAATCACCGAGTCTTCCTCGGTCTCTAAATGTAAAACTCATGGTAGCACAATGCACTCGAACCACCGACCATGAGTCGATTGCAAAATTCAAAGAGACCTTGAGACCCAAGCCTACTAGCAAGTGGGTAACTAAAAGAAACTAATTGAGTTTACTACTTGTGCAGAGACACGCCAGGAGCCTATTTGGCATCTAGGCAGGTGGATGCTCAAGAAGCATGATCGGTGTGAAGGAGTATCTGCACAAGTATGTAAAGGAACCGGGACCCAAGGTAGTATTTGGTGACAACTCATCATGTCCCACGAAGGTTATGGTTCATGGCTACAATGAAATAGTTTTCTCTATAATTGCTTATGTCAATGGTCTCAAATACAATCTCATCGATGTCGATCAACTATGTGATGCTAAGTACATTGTGCAATTCAATGACAAACAAGGTACCATTTTCAATGCCAATAAAGAAGTTGTTTTGATAGCTCTAGAAGAGATGATGTTTATGTCTTAGACATTTCTACTTTTCTCAAGATGGAACTGTCTCTTGCCAAAGCCATTGAATCTATCAATGGGCGTGGCACAAGAGAATCTCTCACTTAAACTTGAAAATATCAACAACTTTGGCAAAACAAAACAAGGTCCTTGGCACCATCACTGGTTTTGCAAAGACAAACCATGCTCTACACATGAAAAGGTAAATGTAACACCCCTACCCGACAAGGGGTAGAAGTGTCACGATTCGGTGTCATGTCGAGAACATACAAATAAAATATTTACAAACGAAACCTTAAAATGAAGTATCAAATCATATAAACAATTGTTGTGAAGAATACAATATCCAAATGAAATGAAATATCAAAACAAAACTCTTCAAAGTAAGTCCAAATAATAAGGTAACTAGGGTTGGTCCACCGGATAATCCAACTCTCACCCATCAAAGCCCATCTTCAAACCTAAAACCTGCGCAGAAAAGAAATGCTTGGTGAGCTTAAAAAGCCCGGTGAGCAGGATATAACAAAACGAAGCTAAACAAAAGCGAAACGAAAATGAAACAAAGGAACCGATAACAAGGTCGCGGTGAAGAGAACAATGAGTCAAAGAGGATCTGATAACACACCACTACGTATATCCAAAAGAGCGAGATAACAAGGAGAATGAAGCAAAGCAAAGCAACGATGACATATATACAAGCACATACCAACCAAGCGTACAAGTACTAAAACATAAGTAAGCATAGCGGCGTCGTATCCACACAACATATATATGGTGTACAATCGATTCGGAAATCCTAAGACATACAAGTCAAGAAATCTAAAGACAAGCGAGCAATTAATTAATAAGTGAACACGGCAATCCGTGGGTCAAAAACCCTCGGTTGAAAACATAATCGATTATCATAACAGTGAGTACTAACGATCAAAGCATGGCGGTCACGTAACAAGTAGGAATACGATATGAACATTATAATTAAATGAACTAGGGACATACAGGCAATTAACCAAGTTAATAAGCGGACCATAAGTTGAACCATTTACCCAAACAAGCCGTAGCATAGATGAAATGTAAACATGGCGGTCAACAATAGCGAGTAAGGATACAGCGGATAGTCATAGTCCACGAGATTAAGCGGGCGAAGTACACATAATAAACAAACAAAACTATCGATTACACATTAGCATGATCACCGGACAATTCGTAGGAGTCACCTAACGGTGAGATCACATATCATCGGATGGAAGCAGTGCTTTCGGATAACGCATATTAATCACATCATAGCAGGATAATCAATGGTCACATAAAACATGAATATCATAATCAAATTCAATAAGCATATAATAACCCTACATGAATGGAACGATAGTCAAAATGTAACGAATGAGAGTGTATGATCAAAGCAATGGAATATATATATCTTGGTAGTAGAGTGAGTCATATAAAGTGCGAGTAATGAACAATTTATACGAGAATATGGTGCGTCGGGGAATACGAAGAAGTACGATATAGGTATATCAAAAGTGTAAGGGTTGTCGAAATCTACCACGAGCCGGAACATATCATATCATATCATATCATATCATAAGTAACCATTTTATTCGGAGGGGTGACCTCGAAATACCATACATAATAGGAGGGGAGACCTCAGTAACCAATGGAGTAGCTAGCTCCCAGAATGTGAAGACGCGTAGTGCACACGACATCATTCACCATATAAATCATATCATATAATATCATATCATATCATAGCATATCATATCATAACATATCTAGGATGCATCCATACGCCCCCTCGGAAACATAGTGGCCAAATCATATACATATAGTGAGCTCATAATCATATAACATAATGGGGACGGTGTGCAACATCACTCGTACACACTGGAGTCATGCCATTGGTTCATCAATGACACGGTCATATTACCTTCATGACTAGGAACACATATTTAGCTAGGGTATCAAATCGGAAGGGTCAAAGCATAATCATATCATAAGGGGTTCATATCAAAGGTTCGAAGTCAAAGGTTCATATCGAGTTCCATAACATAAGTTCATAATCGGAGGTTCATAATCGGATGGTTCATAATCATAAGGTTCATAATCAAGTTCATAATCATAACAAGCGAATATCATAGCAAGCAGAATCATATCAAAGGATTATGTCGGAATCATATCAAAGGATCATAGCATAAGGAAATCATAGCAAAGGAATATCATAAGTGAAGTAAAGTCAAGGATCGAAAAGTCATGAGAAATCCCTACTGAAAAGGGATAGAATATTTGTACCTCATTCGAAGCAAGCAAAATAGGAAGGTAAGGTCACACGATGAATCAATCCCGTCGTCCGGAACCTATATGAATTTGATAACGCTTATTAAAGTCGGATTACTCATTTTAGACGGCTTTCCATTTTTAGCAGGTTCCACATTTAGTAACTTTCTATTTTAGGCAGGTTTCTATAATTAGCAGGTTTTCATATTGAGCAACTTCCCAAAAGTAGCAGGTTTCTGAAACTAACAAATTTAGTCATAATGATATAATCAAATTCATATTAGGTTAAAATGATGAAAATAAGTATTATCGTATTTTAAGGGTCAATTATGACCAGTCACGTAAGTTTAGGGTTTAAAGTGCCAATTAAAGTAGAGGTCGAAAGTGTAATATAGAAAGTTTACTCATTTGACCCTTTTAGCCCATGTCTTTACCATATCAACCATTAAACCTTCAATCGTATAACACCTGAAAACTCTAGTTTTATATCTCGATTACCCATTACGTTTTTAAACCATTTAAACCCGATTACTACAAGACTATACAACTCTTTGTGTGATTTCATTATAGGTTGAGACACCCTTATCCATTTAAAATCCATTCGACACATATAAAACCCAACGAGACCCTTAACCAACCTTGTTGTTAATTTAGTCTAAACCAAGGATATAATTATATACGAATGTTTCTAGTCCCTTTCATAGATTACACAAAACATGCACATGTCGTGAATTTAAGGTCCAACAATTCTAAAATAAAAGGGTCGCATATGGGTTCGATTTACCAAGCTTCTCCATTCGTTATTTCATATATTCGAGTTGTGCTTTCACGTGACAAAAGTTCGTTATTTTATGCTCTTGAGATATTCCAATATGTGACTATGCATGCAATATCAGTGAGGTTTCAAAACAATTCTTATGTGTGACTAGCCATGTAGCCATCCCCCTTACGCTACATGTATTTTGCCTAACGGTTTTTAGATGATCACTTTATCACTTCATATAGTTTTCTTTTAAACGTGACATGCATGAGGTTCCATATTCAGATTTAGGTGTATAAGGCTTATCATTTAAGGTGATGATTTTATTCATGTATTATATGTGTGATCGAAGGCTGAACATGCGACCTCGACCAGAAAATAAGGGAGAAACGAGACACGATGGTGTGGTGTTACCTTGGCGTGAAGGAAAGGAAGAGGAACAAGGTCAAGACGAAACAAATTCAACCCTTTTGCCCTAGCGAACCCACGACCACGCGGGTCAAACCCACTACAAACGAGCAAATCCTTCGCACCAAACACCAAGATCACAGCAGCAACATGGCTAGAGAATCCATGACAGAAACTACCCAAGCCAACCCACGTCCACAACAGCCTCTAATCAAGGCCTACTATCACGGAAACCCTTTCCAACGCCTTACGAAACTCCTTTGTGCTTGCCTTGGTTGAATGGAAGATGGGAGAAACAATGGTGTTTGCTTAGTCACTTTTGAATCAAGGTTTGTAGGTGATTATTTCGAGTGAGATGGAGAGAAAATGAGCCATCCCTTTGTTATCTTAGGGTTTGCATGTGTTTTATTTTGAATTGGTAAAGTCCATCATAATTGAGAGGATAAATGGAATTAAATGGGACGTTATAGGACAGTAAATGGTGCGTGAGTTTAGGCCAAATTAAGGGACAATTTTAATGATTTCTATATTAACAAGTGTATGATGAATTTAGACCTCTTTGAGTACAAGTGCATTTGTTACATGATTTAATATGGTTTGGTACCTTAGAAGTCATTTAGATGTGTAATATTTTACTTTGTAGACATAAGTGTAAGTCGGTTATTATTATCTTGCATAAGTCCTTTATGAGTTAAAAGTTAAATGTATTTGACGAGCTTGATACATTTTACGCATTTCACAAATATAGACTTGAGGGCAAATTAGTCATTTAACACGTTTACGATTTTTAGGGTTTCTGAAGAAACACCATGAGCATCTTTCAAAACCAAACAAAATTTCTCCATCAAAGTCGCCTTCACCTCCCGCATATGGATCCCTTTGGACTGTCACCCCCGGATCAATCCAAAGATGAGAAGTATACACTTGTCATTGTTGATGAGTTTTCAAGATACACTTGTATACTTTCTTTCCAAAAGAGTCGAGCGGTGATACAATAATGTCATTCATCGGAAAAATTGAAAACCGAATGACATTATTGTTAAACAAATTAGAACCGACAATGGTATCGAGTTCGTAAATCAAGAGCTTGAAAGCTTCGTGATGAAAAGGAATTTCTCAAAATTTCTCATCTCCTTATACCCACGAACAAAATGGGGTTCTTTGAGAGGAAAACAGAACTCTCATTGAAATTTGCAAGAACCATGTTAAATGGCTCACCCTCTCAAAGCATTTCGGATCAAGCAATCAAACCGATCGTTACACTCAAAACAGGTCAATCATTGTCAAAAGACAAAATAAAACCCCATATGAGACTTTCAAGGTAGACTTCGACATCGCCTACTTTCATGTGTTTGGGTGTCCTGTGTTTATTCATAACCACAAGGATCACCTAGGCAAGTTTGATGCAAAAGGCGATGATGGATATTTCTTAGGCTACTCATCGATCTCCAAAGCCTTGAGGTGTTTAACACGTAAGACAACAAGTTGAGGAAACCTTTCATGTCACCTTTGTTGAAAGTTCGAGAAAGCATCGGGTTCACCAATACCTCGATGGAGGAAATAGGAATTGATGACTCATCAAGATATCCTCCGATGAGTTCAACATCAAATCAATTCCTCATATCAGTCGATGTCGACATCTCATATTATGTCTTACCACAACCTACCCCAACCAACTATCGGTGAATTCATTGATAATCAATGGGTCCACGCTTGGATAGGCAACACCGATCCAAATGATCGTGTACATGTGATTCATGAAACCCAACTGAACAAGACATCTCAACGATGCTCTTAATGACTATGTGGCTAATGTTCCAAACTCACTCCCGAGTCTCCAGTGACCTCCTCAAGTTCGGATCCTATACCACAAAGTAAGTGGACAAGATCTCGGGACATTGAGCTTGTAAACATCATTGGTGAACCCACCGAGGCATGCTCACAAGAAGCATGGTGCTAAGTTAGTGCGGCTTGACCAATGAATGTCTATATGTTGATTACCTATCGGATATAGAACCCAAAAGTGTCACCGAGGCTCTAAAACACCCAAGTGGGTTCAGTTATGCAAGAAGAACTGCAGCTTGATAAAACAAGGTCATGACCTTGATCAAATGTCCTCGGGATGTAGTAGTCATAGGAATGAAGTGGGTTTTGGAAACAAAGCCGATGAAACGGCAGACCGTCATTAAAAACAAAGCCGACTTGTAGCCAAAGGTTACAATCAACAAGAAGGCATTGACTATGATGAGACATTTGCTCTGTTGCAAGAATGGAAGCCATCAGGATCTTCCTTGCATATGCAACTTACATGAACTTCGTGGTCTACCAAATGGATGTTAAAAGTGCATTCTTAAATGGTGATCTCAAGGAAGATGTGTATGTTCGAAGAACCCTGTGCTTTGAGAGTAGTGAATTTCGACTATGTCTCGCAAGCTTGACAAAGCCCTCTATGGACTTAAACAAGCTCCTGGGCATGGTATGAAACTCTCTCGACCTTTTGATCCAAAACAAGTTTGTTCGAGGAAAGATAGACAACACATTTGTTTGTCTACGAACAAAACAAGATGTGATCTCGGTTCAAGTGTATGTTGATGACATCATCTTTGGCTCAACAAACTATACTCTTTGCAAACAGTTTGAAAACTAATGACAAAGAAGTTTGAAATGAGCATGATGGGTGAACTCACATACTTCCTTGACCGCAAATCGAACAAACCGATAAAGGAATATCCATCACCAAGAGAAATACACAAGAAACCTCTTGAAAAATATGAGATATCCGATGCGTGCCTCGGTGAAGACACCAATGGTCCCTCCAAAAACCTTGGACCCGACCTCACCGGAAAATCATCAATCAAACTCATTTCGGAGGGATTGTAGGCTATCGATGTATCTAATCGCTTCTAGACCGGACATCCATTCTCGATCATCTAATAGCAAGATATCAGTCTAATCCTAAAGAATCCCATCTCATTGCAAATAAGAGAATTCTCATATACCGAGGGAACTCCAAGCCTTGGACTTTACTATCCAAAGTGCTCGTGGTTTGACCTCAAAGGGTATTCGACTACGATTATCTCGGTACGCAACATGGACGGGAAAAGTACCTCGGTCCTGTCAATTTCTTGGAGGAAAGTCGGTTTGTTGGAGTGCTAAAAGCAACAATCAATGGCTATGTCTTGAAGAGTAGTATGTTACCGCAGCAGGATGTTGTGCCAATGTATTATGGATGAAAAGTCAACTCAGTGACTATGACATCTGTTAGGATTTAGAAAATCCAGTCATTAAAGAGTCGGTCACCTCAAGTATATGTATTCGTTAGAAAGCTCGTAGTCGTAGTCAAGTTATGTTAATAAGTAGTTAGTTAAGTAACACCGTGGAGGACGGATGGGTCTTTACCCACTGTATGCCTGATCCACAGCCCGTAGGTGGCGTTTATTGTAAGACACTATAAATACCCTCTACCTCCCAAGGTAGAGGGTTGGAGCTTCAATACCATTTTTCTTTGTTTCACATAGTTCCCAACTCTCTTCCCTTTCTCTCTAGAGCTTTCTCTCTAAAACTTGTAAACGCCCAATATGTTATTAGGTTTGATGTGTTTGTGAAATCCTATATCTTACAATTGGTATCAAGAGCCGTGGTTTGATCACTCATCTTTCATGCTCTTTGTTTTGGTGGATTTCATAAGGTTTTGGGGTTATAAGTGTTTAGAAGAGTTTGAATCATTTGTCAATTTCTAGTGTTAAAGTTTGAATTTTGATTGTACTTTTGTGTTTAGGATCATCATATGTGTTTAGGTTTTGAATTGGAAGGCTTGAATCATCGTGGTTGGGTTGTTTTTGATTGATAAAGTGGTTGTTTTTTAATATTGTACGAAGCGAGTTGAGCCACGGTATTGCGTTTCTATTAAGCGAGTTGTCTGTGTTGCGAGTTAACACTTAAGCGAGCTTTCTTGGAAGCGAGTTGGTTTATGCGACTTGGCTATTAAGCGAGTTGACTCTTTAAGTGACTTGAGTTTTTAAGCGACTTGTCTATTAAGCGAGTTGTATCTTTATGCGACTTGGGTTTTAAGCGACTTGGCTATTAAGCGAGTTGGTTTATGCGACTTGGCTTTTAAGCAAGTTGTCCATCTATGCGACTTGTCCACTAAGCGAGTTGATTAAGCGAGTTGATCTCTAAGCGAGTTGGTTTGGGTGCGACTTGTCAAAAGTGCGGTTTGTCCATTTCATCAGTGCGTTTTGTTGACTTTTCCCAACAAAACTTCAAACGGCCATAACTTTTGAACCGTAACTCCGTTTTCAGCGTTCTACCCATCAAAACGACCGTGAGAACGAGGATATTGGCACGCCGAATGAACTATGGGGTCAACCTTTGAGATCTAAATCCGCTCCGAACAGAAGTTATTGAGGTTTTTAAGTTTTTAGACCTAAAATTCTTCGTAAAAACGTGCATCAACCAATCCAAATCTCAACCAAACAACATTTTAGCTTTTCCTACGTACAATCTCAAGTCCAATCACACAATCTTCTATCATTGTATCGATCCATCAGTCATCTTAACACTCTCTACTGGTCATTGCTTAACGGTTTCTTCTTGATTTAGTAAAATCCCACGAAAGATTCTATTTCTCGGTTTAAATCATAGATTTGTAAAATTCGTGCACGCCAACAACATGCCTAATGTTTCGATTCATCGTATCCGAGATACTCGCTTTATATAGCGTGACCAATGAACGTAAGATACCCAACAATGTACTACTGAGACTATCGTGTTTGAGTCGGATAATGCTAAAATGGAATCTTCATGCTCAAATCCACAAGAGAGAGAGGTGCACCAGCCACAACCTGTGCAAGTTAATGCAAAGGAACGCTCCATGGAAGCTTCGGATGTCCCAAGATAGAGATGCACCAGCTACAACCTGTGCATGTTAATGCAAAGGAAAGTTGCATGGAAGTTTCGTTGTACCTAGTTGTGCATCTTCTACTCAAAATGATGATTATGAGTCGCATGAGTACTCTGCATTTATCCCCGATGATTCCTTACCACCGAGCTTAACATATATAAGGATCAAAGTTGCCATCTATGAACAAAGGCTAAGTTTGAATTGACCACCCGTGGCGGAGATGGATAACCAAATACGTACAGTTATTAGAAAAAGTAATTTTAGGGAAGAAATGTTAAAACAAGAGTTAAACTCCTTAAAAGAAAAGCTCAATAAAACTGTTAAGAAAAAGCAAGAACTTCAAGAAAATGTAAAAGTGCTTAAAAAGGAATTTAACGCTAAGGAATCAAAACTTTTGAATGATTTTTCTAACCTAAAAACGTTGAAAAACAAACTTGAAAACAAACTGTACGTACAAGGGAACACCATTCAGACTGCTCACATGATCACTAAGCATAGAGTTTTAAGCGATAAGCATAGTATTGCCCTGGTAGAGGAACCCAATCCTGAGTATGGTAAAATAGCAAAAGTTGCTCAAAAGGTTGTCTATGATGGTGATGAGATCCTCAAGCCTAGACAAAAACCTACATGCATTGAGTGCACTGAGGAAGATAGAAAACTAGAAGATGCCACTAAAGAAAAATTGAATGATAAGCTTAAAGATCATTGGTGCATTAAATATAACATCACTTTTAAATCCCATGATTACACTAAGGAAAATTGGATCTCCTTAAACAAGTTTAAGCCTCAAACACTATTAACACTTGAACAAGTGTTCTGGAAAAAGGATATGGATAAGCAAAAAGCAGATAACCTTGTTGAAAAGAATCCCCCCTGTAGGAAATTGTCTCCAGCAACTGTGTATTTTCCAAATACACCAATGCATTTAGTGCCTAGAACACTTCCCACTAATAGCAAGACCTTAATCAGCCTTTATGTAGTTTACCAACTATTTGTTGATTTTGAGAAAACGTGTAAAAAGAGAATCACACCTACTGGGATAACTGATGGGGAAAGGGGTTTTGAACAAACTAAAGAATGCTATTTAACTGAGGTCATGCGTTTATTTAAACAATTAAAAGGTCAATTTGAGAGTCTTAAAAATGGAAATGGAAAGGGAATTTGATGCAATGATAGTTGAAGTCAATATGCATGAACGTGAGCTTTAAAATAATGAGATTGAAAGAAAGAATCTGCACATCTTTAATGATAATATGATTTCTCAATGTGTTGCTCAAGATGTGTTCTACACTGTTACAAATTCTTCTATCACTGCATCTCAATTTCATGAATTATCTGTTGCTTTGAAAGTTTCTCATGATCGTGTCATTGAGCTTGATACTACAAATTCAAAATTGCATGAGAAAATAGAACAGGATGATCATGACAACTTGGTCAAACATTTTTCTAAATTAGAGGTTGAACATCTTGCTTTGCAATTAAAATACCAACATCTTAAAGAAAATGTGAAAACCTCAAATGTCAAGACATCCTCGGATGCTCCTGAGTTTGATGCAGTTTTTGAAATTAACAAATGTGATGAATAGATTCGAGCTCATTGCAACACGATCAAAAGATTGAAAACCCAAATTTCATAACTCAAGAGTGAAAACAATGATGTGACTGGCTCCCAAGTGCCTCCTCCTTTATATTCTCAGAATTTCCAACTTTAAAACATTATTGATAACTTGCAAAAGGAAAATGATTGTTTTAAAGCTGAAATTTCAACAGTTAATGATCTAAACAAAGAGTTATGTGATTCTTTCAAAGTTAATCATGATAAACATATTGAAAAGGTAACTTCTTTGCTTAACGAAATTGAGAATCTGAAGCGTGAGGTGAAAGGAAAATTGCCAATCTCTAATTGCAAATATTTTGTTCCAAAGGTTCCTGCTTGTGATAAGTATCCTATTGATATGTTATATATTCCTCCCCCTCTTAGGAATAATGAACTGGCACATAAAACATATCTCTCACAACTTAAGGATAGTTTAAAGGGCCTCCGTGAGATAGTAGAAGATGATAGATTAGAAAAGCCTTTTGATAGTGCAATCACTTATGCCTGCATGGATGCCAAACGACCTCAGGAACTCTTAGAGTATGTAATTGTCACAAGTCCTAAAACTGGTACTAGGCGAGATAGAATAGTTGCACCCACTTCAATGCCTAAAGTCAAACATGTTACCTTTGATGTGCCTCTGAAAGCCTCGTAACCCGTGATTTATAGACCGAGAAAAGCAAATGGCGATAAAACAAACTAAGGTTCCCATCATCACTTCTATCGATGGTAAAATTGACACTAAATTTAGCGGTCAAAACCTAGAAGCAATACAAAGAAGGATGAATTTCACCGACTAAAAGTGATCATGAGAAGAAAGTGAAAGAACATCATAGGAAAATAAGTTTGACTTGAACAAAAGAATCGTGTTGGTTCTAGTATTAGCTATAAGCTTACCGAAATTAATTCGACGTCTTATGTCGCTCGCAAAACATGTAAAGAATGTCTATTTTCTGGTAAACATGATAAATGTAGTGTGTTATTTCTGAGGTCTAAGAATCAATACCATGTTAAGAAAGTTTGGAAAGCGAAACAGACATAATCACGAAACCCATCGGAAGGTTTTTACCAATGTAGGATTTCAGTGGAAGCCCACAGGTCGAATATTCACGCATGGCAATCCTTGCCCCTTAGCTAGATCCACTATGCCTAGAGTAGTGCCTGTTAAGGTTTGGAAGCCAACTGGTAGAATAATCCCATTAAGCACAAAATGTCCTTTGACTAAGTCTGATGCTTCTACTAGTTCAACTTCTAGTGATAATGCCATTGCACCTAGGGTCTCACGATTCAATGATTGTTTGCGCTAACCAAAAGGAACCCATTTTCACATGGAGATCCAATGTTTTCAAATTTCCACCTTTGTCGTGTTCCAATGCAGGTCTTACAAATCATCTGTTGGTACTTGGATTAAGGCTGCTCTAAACAGATAAGGGGAAATGACTATGACGTTTGAACTCAGCAGTTCAAGCCTCGTTCCTCAAAGAAAAGAAAGGTATACGCTTTAGTGCGCTTTATCTTCAAAAGAAGAGAAATCTTCATGTTTATGACCATTCTCATCGACATTCTTCATCAACAAGCTTCATGTTTTTCTACGCTCTTTCAACCCTCAAGTGGATCTACGTTCATTGGTGTATATTCTTATTCACTTGTTCAAATCAAAAATGGCAACTTCGGATGCGTTTTTTTAGGGGGAGAAGAGTGCATATACTACATGTTGATGGATGCTTGATTTATGGTCATATGACTCTCCTTCAACGCCTAATGCTTCACTTACTAAGGATAAGTGGGATTCATTGTTTGGGATTCATTGTTTCAAGATATGTTTGATGAGTACTTCCAACCTCCAACGAATGTTGATCATCCAGTTCAAGTTCATGCTCCTGTTCCTCTTGACTCAACCGGGTTCACCATCTAAGAAGTACTTCTCGGAATTCTCAAGAAACCCTTATCTCCAGTTATTTCACAAGGCGTTGATAATGACTATCATGATATTGTAGTTGCACTATTGAATAATAATCCGCTCTTTGGTATTCCTTTGCCAAATATTCACGGATTATTGTTCATGAATAATGATCCGCTCTTTGGTATTCCTTTGCCACATATTCACGGATTATTGTTCCTCTCATTGTGCACGCTATAAATCAACCTCATGAACATTAAGGAAAATGACTACCTCATCCGCTCAAAGACATTATTGGTGAATCTTCCATATCGCCTCTACATGTATACCTTTAGGAAGAATGCATTGATGTTGAGGAATCATTTGTTCCGGTTCATTCGATGGGTCAATATACATCCGATTGTATGTTTATTCACATGTTGGACATTTGACTCAAGTTGATTACTTGAGTTAATCATTTATCGCCTATTTGAGATTGAAGTTGACTTTCACTAAGGCGTGTTCTTATTTGATAACTTGCTTGGGCTTAAGAATTTGAGTTGAAGACTTGGTTTATCTAGTTACCAAAGAATCGGGATGTATTGAAGACCGGTTAACTATCACTTTAAGGAGTTACTTTGTTTTACTCGAGTCACACGCAGATGTCATTGTTGATAATCTCAAGAGGTGTTAATGTCTCATACTTTGGTTGAGTATCGAGCACTTAGAGATTTGCTTGGTGCATAAATTCTCAACACCGTTCTTCCATCATTAAGTGCAAGCTTAAGATACAAGTGTGGGAATTCGACTTGCTTTCAAGTTTGGTATATCGGGTTTTCTTCTTTAGTGGTCACTTCAAGTTGTCTACATATGGGTTGATAAAGATAGTCGAGAGAGTTTAGAAAGCAGTTGATTCTCACGAGATTGATTGAGCTAATTGTTTGTTCTTCTCTATTTCAAGAGTATTTGGCATGTATAATGTGTTCTTGATTCACTTTACTTGGGTTAAGTTCGAGGTATCTAAACCCAAGAGGGAAGGAGATATACATCTAAACACACAACGAGTACACGTGATGAACTTAATACTTCTTCTCTATTGAAGTAATCCCGGAAAGACAAATGTCATAACCGCAGAGAAACTCGTTGTTTAACTCGTAGCCTTTGGTATGTTATCCAACTAATGAGGTCAAGACTTAGGCAAACTTAAAGCTAAATCGGACATTGGAGTATTTGTAGGATATGCACCAAGCGTAAAAGGATACCGAATCTACAACAAAAGAACCCGAAATATCATGAAAACAATTCACGTTACGCTCGATGAGTCGACCGGTCAAATGGCTCCGGGACAACCCGCCTGACCCGCATCACAACCTTCATCAAGTAGTCTCATCGCCTCTACTCTTGTATATAATCCTCACCAAAGAACTCCATATGTACCACCATCGAAGATGACTTGAAAAATTATTTGATCCAATGTTTGATGAACACTATGAGCCAATTGCTAATGATCTCAAAATCCATCAACAGAGGTCTCCCTATCCTCGTCAACGTAGATAACCCTTCATTTTCTATGTCATTAAGTCAAGAAGCGCCATCTGCGATCACTCGCCTCATCAATAAATCCTCAATCATCGAGTGTACATCATGGAATTGTTTCGCACCTATGATGGAGATAATCCTTTGCTACTCCCGAAGATGCTCCTTTGAGAACATATTTGCTCTGAACCATCATCGTAACCATCTTCATCGGAGAAAACGACTCGCTACTTCAGCCTCAACAACAACCACATGAACACCTTAGAAAATGGACACATGATCATCCATTGGACAACATCATTGGAAACCTTTCTCGTCCGAAGATCCACTCGTAAACAACTTGCAATCGATGCCTTATGGTGCTTCTTCAACTCGTACTATCCAAGGTCGAACCAAAAGACTTTAAACCGCCATGAATGAAGACAATTTGGTTCAATGCCATTCAAGAAGAAATTCATGAGTTTGATTGACTAGATGTATGGGAATTAGCACATGCTCCCGACGTATATGATCATTACTCTAAAGTGGATCTTCAAAGTAAAACTTGATGAGCATGGCGATGTATTAAAGAACAAGGCTAGATTGGTTGCAAAGGATACCGTCAAGAGGAAGGTATTGACTTTGAAGATTCATTTGCTCTAGTTGCACGCATCGAGGCAATCGAATCTTCCGGCTAATCCGCAAGTAAGAATATGATAGTCTATCGATGGATGTAAAGACGGCTTTTCTTAACGGAGATCTTAAAGAAGTCGATACGTCGACCAACCGGAAGGTTTTGTGAATCGAGCATCCTACTCATGTCTATCGCTTGAAGAAGGCTCTTTACGGCTTGAAGCAAGCTCCAAGGGCATGGTATGATACGCTATCAAAGTTTCTTCTATCTATCGGATTCAAGAAAGGAGCAGCTTGATCCGACATTGTTCACCGTAAAGTCGAGCAAACATTTAATTCACGCTCAAATCTATGTTGATGATATTATTTTTGCCTCGATCGACCCCAATGAATGTGACCATTTTTCTAAGGAGATGAGCTCTAAATTTCAAATGTCAATGATGGGACAAATGTCATTTTCTTGGGATTACAAATTTTACAAAGTCCGGAGGCATTTTATCAATCAATCTAAATATGCTAATGAAATTTTAAAGAAATTTGGATTTGACACTTGTGACACCGTTGACACTCCCATGGTGGAGCGTATCAAACCGGATGAGGACCACTCGGGGATCATGGTAGATCAAACGAAATATCAAAGTATGATTGGATCCCGATGTACCTCACACCAATAGACCGATATTTTGTTCGTTGTATGCATGTGTGCTAGATACCGGCTAAGCCTACCAAAAGCACCTTGACGCGGTTAAACGGGTCTTCGGTATCTCCAAGGAACCATCAACATGGGACTTTGGTACCGAAGGACACCGGCATGTCACTAACGACCTATGCGAGATGTCGACCATGCATGATGTCAAGATACACGTCGAAATGCGTCTGGAGGTGCTCGGTTTTGGGTGATAAGCTTGTGAGTGGTCTTCAAAGAAACAAATTAGTACTTCTATATCCTCTACAGAGGTTGAATACATAGCCATGTCATCTTGTTGTGCTCAAATCCTATGGATGAGATCCCATTATCGACTATGGCTTTGAATTCAACAAAATCCTCTCATTGTGATAACAAAAGTGTCATTGCTCTCTCTTGCAACAACGTTCAACATTCAAGAGCAAAGCACATCGACATTCGACATCATTTCATTCGGAACAAGTGGAAAAAGGTGTGGTAGAACTCTATTTTGTGAGGATGAATACCGCTTAGCGACATCTTCACCAAAGCTCTTCCTAGAGAACGTTTTGAGTTTATCCTTCCACGACTTGGCCTAAAGAGTCTACAACCGAAACACTCAAACGTCTTCAAGATGAAGACAAGGAGTAAATGGTTTTCTTCACCTATCTCTTGTATATATTTATTCAAAATCAAAATACAAAATTTCAAAACCCACAAAAGAAAATAGAAAAATATAAAATTTTCAAAATCCATAAAAATTAGAAAATCTTGAAAAATCCCAAAAAAATATTGTTATTTTGTCATGTTTTTCTTATTCGATATCATCTACTGACTTTGTGTTGACATTCAAAGAATGTCACGGGTTTTTAGATGTTCTTCGAATATACATAATTTGCATAATAAAAAAAAAAATTAGATGGAGAAAAATAGTGGTTTATTGTCATTTCAGGCAGTAACCCGTTTTAAAAAGAAAGAACAGAGCCATGCTCAATCTTATTTTTCAAATCTCATGCTATGATTTTTAAAACAAATGTCTGTCATCAAAAAGACAAATTTTTTCTGTCCAAATATTTTTCCGTCTAATGATTCTTCTGAAAAATATTTGTAATCGAATGAAAACAAAATTGCTTTGAAAATTCCTCGGACTCTATTTTTGAAAATCATCCGGGCTTATCTTTGTCAAACTCTCAATCAACAACTCATGTCATTGATTGAGGGGGAGAATGATTTCAATTCAATCAAAAAGGCTATTTTTCAAACAATTAGCACGTAAAAGAGCAAGGTCTACTTTTGGAAAATCAAAAAGAACAATGTTTTATACAATTGATTCAAGACCTTGGCTTATGTTATGTTTTCAAAAGATATTTATGCATGATTGGTCAATGGAGTTTAAAGTCTCAAAATCTAATCCTTATCAGTTAAAATGTCTTTCAAAAGCAAGTCAATATTCTCCTCAAAAGCTCTAAATATTTAATTTAAATCAATAGAGATCACCACTCTCAAAGGATTTGAAAATTGTGATCGGGGGAGAATTTATGATTTAAATTGGATTTAAACTGATAATTCGATAAATGGTTTTATACGTGATTAACAAGCTCTCCTCCCTGCATGTGCCAACGATTTCAAATTTTCCATGCACATGTTAAGGGGAGCATTTATATCAAACCAAAATGGATTGAAACGTGATTGACTTGTCTCTAAGTGTGAGTTTTCCTAATATGTGCTAAACAATTTCAAAATCGATGCACATATTAAGGGGAGCAATGTTTGAAAACCACATTCTTTCCCAAAATATCTTTAATCGTATGTGAAACACCGATTTTGATCGGAAAGTGATGTCAACAATTTTAGAAAATAGTTATCAAAGAAGTGAATTCTTCCTCTTGCCTTCATGTGCCAAAATGATTTCAAACATATGATGCACATGTTGAGGGGAGCCGTTTTCTAAAATATCAAAACAATTCGGTACAAAATGCTTTGATAATATATCACAAGTACGGATTGATTTTCAAATGGTTTTCAATTGGTTCCAATAGGCGATGAACAATACCAAAAGACCGACCAAATTTGCTTTATATATGGTGATATAAGGATGGTTAGGTTAGGTATTCGTTCCCACGATCCCACCAGAGCCGGAGGATCTACCGAGGACAATCCACTAGATAGTGTAGAGTCCTTAGGTATGATGAAAAAAGGAGTAAAGTGAGATATGGGAAGAGTGCGGATGAGATTGAGCTAGAACCGAATAAACCCAACAAGGTTCTAGTAATGAAGTCTCGGTAAGCATCGAAGGGTTGAAGAATGAAAAATAAATTAATGTGAAAAGGGTGAAAAGAAATAGCCTCCATTATTTCAACCTTAGGGCATAAACCGGGTTCAATTCATATACTCTTGGTCGTTACCTAGGTAACATCGAGATTGAAGACAAGACGTCATGGACCCGATGACGACCGCACCACATCTTCCCAAACTACTCAAGTTCCTCTTAAAGGTTTTGTTTCATTCTTACAGGGAACCTACATTATCTATCGACTTTCTCTTAGAGATGGTTGATATTGAAGAAGGAGACCCTCTCCCTAGTCTCCGCATAGGAACCAAATGTGCACAATTGAGTCTAGAGCCACGAGATCATCAATAAATCTCATTAAGGACACAATCAATGAAGACTCTCTGCTTCACACAATGTGGAAAGAGAGATATATTTTAAGAGTCCTACGCATTATCCTTGTGGTATTTCCGAACATCCGAGTGATATGCAAATATATTCACAATGAAGATGGAAAGCCTTCTAGAGCCAACATCAAACAAGCTCTTGGTAGGTGGCATGAGATTTATCCAATAGATCAACCATGTGATAACCGAATGTAAACAATGGGGCGATTCATAATTTTGAATCAATCCCGGTTCGAGATATGGATTGACGGATACCTTTGAAAAACCGGTCGTTGTGCTTAAAACTCTTTTCTCTAGCACATCGACTGTGTATTAATATTTTTCAAATTTAAAAGGTGTTTATGATTGATAATTGATTTTTCTTAAAACCTTCGTTGTATTGAAAAAACACTTTATTTTGAGCAGTACACGATTCTTTTTTTAAATCTCTTTTCATCAATCAGTGAATCTCAAATTCGTTGGTTCACTCACTCCGTGTTGTCTTCTTTGAGATGTTCCGGTTTGAGAACGGCTAGAGCAAAGTCGCGAAACCCCGTCAAGGAGGTTCTTCGAATTCTACCCGATCACAAAAGATTTGTATCGATCAACGGGAACCGTGGGTCGTGTAGCTCAATTCAACGAAAGTGATCAAAGAAACTTTCGTGCACTTTATTGCTAATTGTTGTATGCGGTACACCCAACGCTTGTAGTCGATCGTAATGGAGAGGTCAATCCATAGCCGCATGCTCACACATCACATTCATTTCAAAAGAAATCATGATTAGTGCATCAATGACTCGATATTCTCACTCCATGCTTCGCTGTCTTGCAAATATCATGAATCAACTAAAGCTTCCGCTACTCGATGAGAAGAAATCATGATCCAAAATGTGAGCATGTCGGTCCACCGTCACAACATCACATAATGTCAACACTACAATGGAAGAGTCGAGATTTATGCAAGTCGATGATCTCAAACTAGCTCAAAACTCATCATCATGTGGATCGCTTAAAGACCTCCACTTGAATTGTCCAAACAAGCAAAACATGAAGAATCAAAGACTACGAGCTACATAGCAATGAACTTAAACAAGAATCCAAGAACAATCTTAATGTAATATCTGTTTGTATTCTGTAATTTGAGGTGACCTCCTTGGGGAGATTGTTAGGATTTAGAAAATCCATCGTTCTGGTCGGTCACCTCAAGTATATGTATTCGTTAGAAAGCTCGTAGTCGTAATCAAGTTATGTTAATAAGTAGTTAGTTAAGTAACACCGTGGAGGACGGACGGGTCTTTACCCACCGTATGCCCGATCCACGACCGTAGGTGGCGTTTATTTTAAGACACTATAAATACCTCTACCTCCCAAGGTGGGGTTGGGCTCAATACCATTTTCTTTGTTTCACATAGTTCCCAACTCTTTCCCTTTCTCTCCGAACTTTCTCTCTAAAACTTGTAAACGCCCATATGTTATTAGGTTTGATGTGTTTGTGAAATCCTATATCTTACAACATCCATTACAAAATGGTACCCATCTTCCGTGATAACACCAGTGCCATTGCAATCTCCAACAACCACGCCCTTACCAAAGAACCAAACACATTGATATCATATATCATTTCATCAGGGACCACATAATGAAAGGAGACATAGAACTTCATTTCATCCCTACTGAGAGCACTAGGTACCCCGGAGCCGTCCTGCTGGTGCCGTGAGAAAAAGTGCTGCCACATCAACACCTTTTTCTATAACACCAAAATTCACCACAACACCAAAAACATCCCTCCCTTCTATAACACCAGTTTTTGGTGCCGTCGTGCACCCTTGAACCCCACGTTTTTTAAATATCATATCTAGCCCAAAAACAACCTTATACCACCTAAAGAAAAATTAACCCAAATTTATCATTAACCAAAAATTTAGTTAACAACATTTTTAACAAAATTTAAGCACATGTAAAATTTATAAATAAAATTCCAGCCCAATCTTAAATGAATGAAAAAATCAGCCCACTTCAAAAACCAACATAACCCTCATAAGACTTTTACCCTAGTTTATCTCACTGTACTTAATTTCACGCCTACCATATGACAACCACTATCTTCTTCAAACAAAAATGTGGCGATCCATAAACACAAATCCACCTTTGTACTTCTTATCTTAAATCTAAGAACAAACACCTTTTTATCTTATCTAATTTCATTCAAACAATCAAGGATATACTGGCTTCAAGATCTTTACGTTACACAATGGAAAGAAAAGTAAAAAGCGGACGGAAAACGCGAGCCACGGTGTGCATGTGACGCCTCTAGTTGCGCTTTTCCGGACCATTTCGGCTGGTCACGACGGCGATGACTCGAACGTGAGCCACGGTGTGGATCTCGCCGTCCGATCGAGTTTTGCTGAAAACGCCACCTTGGCGCTGGGTACCAAGAGCTCGAATATCAACTTGCGATATCTTCACCAAACCCTTCGATGAACCTACCTTCAGAGACCGAAAGTCGAATTGGGAATGCTTGACATTGAAAGTCAAGAACTGAAAATCAATCCCAATCTCGGTGAGTTCTCTCCGAATTGGTCCATTCTCCCAACAAAACCCCAATACAACCTTCTTCGAATGAGTAAGACTCATTCGTGGACCCCGACTGGATATTGAGCATTGAATGAGTAACTAAATGCACCAAGTATCGCCACTTAAATGTCCTAGGTTGGTAAACATACCAATTAAATATAGGATTATATGTCTCTTTATCCCGCCGTCATCCAAGTCAAGGGTCCTCAAACCTTACCTTATCCCACTTGGCATTAAATGCCTCCTCACAAGAAATATCCTAAGGATATTTTATTATCGCAAAATGCACTTTTCTTTGTGCACTACAACTGCCCTTGAAAACCGAGAAATTATCAAGGGTAGTGGAGTGGTGGAATTAAATGAGGTAAATGAAATGTTTTCAAAACCGCTTTACAAATCCTCATCGATGCAAAATTTACCCCTCTCACCACTCTATAAATACCCCCCTCAAAACCTCATAAACACACACAAATTAATTTCTGAAACAAAACTCTGTCAAAATACTTTCTCAAACCCAGAAAACTTGTGTGTTCTTTAAATCATCAACCTGTTTTCAGTAAAATCTTCTCTGTAAACAATTTACAAAAGGTTTTTCATCACAAAACTTAAGAGACACAAAACTCTTTGATTGTTCTTGTCAAGAAATCCTTTCAAAACCCTAAATTTTTTAATGGAAATGGAAAGAACACGCCTCTTCGGTTTGCATCTCGATGGGTAGGAGATCTTAATAATGTTGAATTTAAAACAAACAATGTTATAGGTACTTTTGAATACCCCCGATGTCCCAAATATAAGGAATCATGAAGTTTTTATTCAACCGCCCACTCAAACATGCCTTTACTCGGTCCCTTCTATTTTGTACCAAAACCTCCTCGTGGAGTTTTGGGCAAAATGTGGTCTATGACCGACACCTCATCGATGAGACCGACCTCGGACCACTCGGGAAGTATCTCATCAAATTCATCTTTTAATGGGGAAAAGTCACACCCTTGACTATAAAACATTTTGTACATCAACGGGTTGGACTATAATTGTAACTATGTTGCCCATCCCGAACCCTCCACGCTTAAGGATGGGTTAAAACAAATTGTTTTAGATCCAAAGTTTTGGACAAAACCCTTGTCACCAAGAACTCATTTCCTGCGGCTTGGAAGATCCTGTTCACATTTGTGATTCGTGTTCTCGATCGGAACCACTCATCCACCGAACAAGTTAACTCTATTCGATTGATGATGGCATATTGCTTGATGACAGGGGTCACTGTCGACATAGGGGAGATCATTTACAGTGATCTCGTAACCAAGCTATTGAGCAAAACTAGGACGAAATACGTTTTGTACCCTAGGTTTGTCTCATGCGCTTTACAAGTGTTATTGGGTTGCAATTATCCTCGTGAATACAAATCGTGCTTTACTTGGTATCCCGAGTCAATCAAATTTTCAAAAAGACCCATCCCAAGTCATCGAATTGAATTGACGGCCCATATGGTTGTCAGAACAACTGTAGGGACTCAAGGTCTCAAACCCCGCTCCTAAAAGAGAAGGGAAGTCTCGATCGGGACTAAGACCAAACCCAAGTCTCGTGGCCCCGAGGCTTCTTGAGCACAACCTAAAAGGCAAAGAAAGCCCTGATCGATCGGCCACCCAAAGGAGACCAAACATCATCCACCCCGGTGATAACGAAGGACACCGATACATCATATTCGGTGCCTTTGGTCCCAACTACTACTCCCAAGATCCGGAGGGAAAAAACAACCTCACGGGTAGGGGAGCCTTCACACCGCCCAAGGATGACACTCGCCAATTACAACTTTTGTCTCGAGGGCCAAAAGAATGATCCCAAAGACTCGTAGGAAATGAACAACCCGCCGATAGGATCTCACCGCCACCGCTTCTAGGGATAGCATCGAATCGCCCACCGTGCTTGAAGGAGCACATGGGGACAAAGACTCGAGAGGACAAATACCACCACGATATGGAACCCATCACCACCATCGGTCTATTAACAGTTCTCGAGGTAAATGATATCCTATTTTCGATGAAGAGTTAGGCGACGGTGAGGAAGAAATACTTTAGCATGAGAAGAAATGGACGTTGATGTTCAAACTCAAGAACAAGAGCATCAGCCTGATCCTTAAGAGACTGAAGAGTCACCTGCTAAACCTGATGAACATGACTCTGATTCCTCTGCTTCATCCTGTCCTTAGGAATTTCAAAAGTTTGACAACATTCTTCCTCTGACTGAAAGACAGCTAGTTATATGGATTACAAAGGCTTCAATAAAGTTATACTCTGGAGTCACTGATACTTTATGGGATCAACATGTTGAAGCATCTGCTAGTTATGCCGATCCGAAGTCAAGTTATTGTTGCCCATACAAACGCCGATGAGCACGTGGATTTCATGTATGATAATCTTGAAAGGCTTGATGACAACTCAAGAAATTTCTCAACAACCTTCGAGTCTCACACCAAGTCGGATGAAATAAAGGACTCGTAAAAGAACACCCAAGACTTAACTCCAAAGTGCTGGAGGCTCTCAAGCTTACATGAAGCATTCCTCCGGCCTTTGCCGAATCGATCAACATGCTTAAATCGCAAATGTTCGTGGTCTTGATCCTCCTTCGCCTCTTCAAACAACATTGGGTTCTTTGGATGCTCAAGTTACAACCGCTAAGGCATCGCCTTCTATGGCCTAGAATCTGGGCCTAGAATGACTACCATGGAGTTATCTCAGCCAATCTTCTTTGAAGTGTCACCGCCTTCAACAAGATACAACCGACATCAAGGCCATGGTCACGGAGATATACCAAGCCTTCAAAGGTCAAGCAACTCCAACTCCTCCAAGATCCTAGGCAACTCTTGCTCTCACCGATGTTGCGAAGAATAGCTGAGGGGAGAGAGCCACCAAGAGACTCCTATTACATCGAGGGGAGCCACCAACCGCCAAAGAACTCCTATCTCATCATTCTACCATCAACAACAACAATAATGACTATGACAAGAATAATACCACCACCAATCATCACAACAACACCTCCATTGGTAGCATCTTCTTCATCGTGACAAGATAAAGGAAAAGCCATAATACAAACACCGAGCCCGAGAAAATTCCATATGCATGCGGCAACACACGAGACACTTACTCCACAATGCCTAACTAACACCTTTCTTGAAAAGGAAGACAAAGAAAGAAACTCGATGAGGAAGAAAGAAAAAGCAAAGAAGCATCGGTACAAGTAGTAGCCGAGGAAGCTAAAACATTGGAATATATCCCAAAAGCTTCAAAAGGGTCAGCCGGACAAAGTTCAAAGATGCTAAGGTCGCTCAAATGGTCGCAATGAGGAAGAAGTCGGATGAAAAGAACAGAAAGCTGCAGACCATCAGCGAGAAAGGATTGACCACTACAATTGGTCAATGACAAGCGTAAAATCGCTGAGAAAATCACATATGTAATAATCATCCCCAAGTCCAAACCATCGCAATGAATGTCTCGAGGGGATGATAAAAGGCATTTTGAGGTTCATGATCCCATGAAATTCAACGACTTTAGGATCACCGAACTCGATGAGCTTGGTCCAATCATTTCAAAGAAGCGAAATGCGGTGGTCAAGGAGTCGATGAAATCCACGAGCAAACGGTATGAAATCTTGAGGAAGCACCAAGACAACTTAGGATTCACCGACTCTAATCGCACCACAAGGATCTCGGCCTCACCACCCAAGGCAAAAGAAAAGGGTTGAATCAGTCCGAAATCAAAGTTCCTGGCCCGATTGCAACAGGGGTGATGAGTGTGCAAATACTCATCATTTTGTACCTTTAGTCCGCCAAAACATCCGAAAACACTCGAAATGCATCAAAATGATAAAATATCACAAATAAGTGTTTTATGTGTTTTAAATGCAAAATTACCAAAAGCAATTGAAAACGATCAAGTTTGCATAATTGGCGCTTTAGTCCCCAAGTTTCAAAAGTTGTCAAAATAGTCCTGGTAAATCAAAATAAAGCAAAATATCATTTAAGGTCCATGGGATTAAAAGTTGTCAAAACAAACCCTTCAAAGTTTAAAAATTACAAAATTACAACTTTGGTCCCTCAACTTTGAAAAGTGTCAAAATAGTCCCTGATATTTAAAAATGGAAAATTATCAAATATTACCCTTGTACTATTCATATTTGGCGATTGGTCCTTGTGTTAACTTTGGAAAATTGGCGCTTTGGCCCTCATTTTCGTAATATTACATGAATGGTCCTTGGGCTTATATTTCTACAAACCAAACCGGACCCCTTTATGTTATTTACCAAACCCAAAACACAACCCAACCACCGCCCACCACAAGCCCAATATCAAACCCACGTTTTAAAATTATAATACCGCCATCCACTGTACATCCTCCTCACCCAAACCTGCAAACCAAAACCAGTGGTTTTCACCACCTTTCCACCTCACCACCACCTTTCCACCTGTTTAACCACTCCCTAACACCTCCACATCCTCCCAAAATTCTTTAAATGCAAAAAACCTGCTCAAAGATATTTTGGCGCCAAAAATGACAAATGGACAGTCTTGATGATTTGGAAGGATCCAATGGTTGGAAATAGGTGGGAAGCAATCAGAGGTCGACAAAGAGTTGAAAAGATCTTTATAAAGAAGATAAGAAGCAATGTGGAATGTATCTAGTGTAATCTTTTAATTTTCTTAGTCGTTTTAATCAATTTAAGCTTTCCAGTGTAATTTCAACCTTTCAAGTACTTTATTTATCAAGTTCGATGTATTTCAAACCTTGTTCAATAAGCAATTTCAGTTTATGTTCACGATTTCAGTTTGTGCAATTTTCAAGTTCAAAAATCCCATGTTAGCTTAAAGTTGTTAGTAGTTAATGTTATGGACTCATAAGCTCATATAAGCTCCTCAGAAAGCTTTTTAAAGCTTTTAGTAACCTTAAAACTCAGTTTAGTATCAAAAAGAAAAATTACCAAAAATATCAAAAAAATTAGTTAAAATAAAAATCAATGGAGATGAAGATCAAAGTCGGAGCAAAGTGAATATTGATTGCCTTTGGTTTAGAAGCTTCGGGAAGCTATAGGAAGTTGTTTCATCTTTGGTTCTCAGTTGTGAGCTTGGAATCAAGTTGTAAGCTTATTTCTTGATTTTGACCATTCACTGTAGAACTGCTAATCATTGCTTATCTCTGTGTTATTTATGCTTATTTAGTGTTGTTAAGATAAGTTATTGCTTAAAATAGCCTGCTTGTTCATTAATTTCCTTAGTTGCTTTGTTTTTACTTTTTCACTATTAAAACTGCATAATAGTAATTTATAGGCTTTAGTTGTTATTGTTAGTGTTTATGTGTTTAATTCAAATTATTATATCATTAAATGTTCTTATGAATCGGTTTCATTGCTAAATCGTGTTAAGCTTTGAAAAGTTTCATATGAGTCTTATAGGGTTGCTTGGATTTGCTTTGTTAACTCGTGAAAGAGGTTGTAAAGCCTTTGTTCTTGCTTGTTCTATGTCTTATTAGCATCTAATAACTCATTGCAACAATAAAACCAGACCTCGCTTGTTAAAAAGTCAAAATCTTCTTTAATCTCACTTAGGTTGTTAATCGTTAGGATTTAGAGTATAAATTTCATCATAGTTGTTCATAACCAGTGAATCTAGCTTAATTTCATCTTAACATAGCTTATTACAACATAATCGGTGAGTAGGATTGATCTAAAGTTCATCAAAGTCAAACCTTTAGTGTAATTTAAAAAGTCAAAATTTCAGTTTAGTCGTTTTGAATAAAATAGATAATTTTTATAGGACTTAATTTTAGCTTTCAAAATCTGAGCTTTTAGATTTATAAAATTTAGTTGCTCATCTTAATCATAGTATTTTTATAATTTCTAGTTAGCTAGTTAAACAGCTTATTTCTTAGCTTCTTTTAACCACTTGTTTGAAAAAGTGCCCTATGCACGCTTGAGCCATCCTTTTCACAAGCTCATCAAGAGCTCATTAGTTAGCTTTAGCTTGTGTATCTTAGCTTATTGGAAAGCTAACCTAGTTGTCTCTCTAGTCCAGTGCTTATTTTCACCTTTCTAGCTTATTTAATAGTAATGCATGTAGCTTTTAGTTTGTCCCATTTCTTATATACACGTAACACTCGATGGTTTACAAGCTTTTCACAAGCTCACACAGAGCTTAATAGTGGGTCAAACCTTGTATATTTTGGTTTTCTCGAGAAGCTCACCTAACAAGCTTGTTGCCTCGATTGCTTATTTTGAGCTTTGGAGCTTTGCCTCTAGCTTAATCTAGCCTACAAAATGACCGCAGCTGTTTGGTTTTAGGTTTAGTAAGTGCTTATTAGCTTATTTTAAGCTTATCAATATGGTTCTTTGTGTCTTTTAGCTTCATATAAGTACTCTTAGCTTATTTACATCTTATTTTATCTTTGGTTCCAGTTTGTAAGCTTATTTTAGCTTAAAAAATCAAAATAAGCCATAAGCTCAAACTGTTAAGCTTTATAAGCTCTCAAACTACTTATTTTTAAGTTGTAAAATTTTTGTCTTTATTAAAGTTGCTTATTTTCAGTAGTATAATAGGTTTATAAAAGAAAATTCACAAAAACATCATTTTAAAAATAGTGATAGCATTTATTTAATATAAATTAGCTTTTTAATTTTTCTTTTCAGCTTATTATTAAGCACTTTCTGTTTTTATAATTTTCTTAGTTTTCTGTCATCATAAGATATTTATACAAAAAAGTTCAGAATTTTCTTAGCTTGTTTAGTATTTATTAGAATTTAAAATAGTTAATAAGTATTAAATAATTAATAATAAATAAATAAATAACAAAAAAAAATATCTTTTCATTTTTAAAATTAGTTTTCTAATATTTTAGATTTTTCTAAGTTAAAATTTCATTTTTCCAGGTTAATCTTATATTTTATTGTATTTAAGTGTATTTTAAATAATTAATAAATAGTAATTAATTAATAATAAATAGATAAAAAGTGTAAAAATATATTTTCAGTTTTAAAACAAGTTTTATAATATTTTAGATTTTTATAAGTCATTATTTCACTTTTCTAGCTTTATTTCATATTTTCTTATATTTTAGGGTATTATTAAATAGTTAAAAATAGTTTTTGATTAATAATAATTAAATAAATAGTCATAAAAATAATTTTAATTTTCCAATAATTTTCTTTTATTATTAGGGTTTTAAAAATATCATTTTCATATCTGTAGGGTGTTTTACTCTTTTAAATTTACGTTTTATTTTGTACGCTTACGTAAAATTTAATAAACGTCGTATTTACGTTTGTTTAATCGATTGTTGTACTTTATAGTTCTCGTATTCAAATACCATTCTAATCAATCAAGAGTGTAATTACCAATCAAAATCCTTACGATCATTATCCTTAGTGATCATTCTATCATCCGAACGCTTTTAAGCACCATTAATCCTCCGTGGGACTTAACGACCGGAATCTACTATATTCCAAGGAAATTGCATTGGTTTTAGACTGTTTGAATTTTATTACGGTTGATCATTCACAAGTGGTTGACTTGTGTAATAAACTTGACAGGTTTGGAAGCCAATCAAATTTTGAGGAGCTACCGTAAGGAGTGAAGTTTGTAAACTGTTTTGCATAGAAGAGCACGAAGAGGACTCTTCTTTATTGATGTCTATGGAAACCCGGCATTCCGTAGGTGGAGTGACATTGACCTTGCGAGTGTCTACTATGGCAAGTTATCTACCAAGGCCTCTCGGATCCAAACTCCAAAGAAACGTCGTGTTCTCGCAATGACTTGAATGCTAAGATAAGAGAGCACCCTGACAAAGAAACACTCCTCAAGAAGAAACCAAAGCTTGAAGCACTGGGAATCCATCTTGAGTGACATCTTTTGTTTTATCTTTTGTACTAGTAATAGGAACTATGTAATTTGATCAATAAATGATGTATGTTTTGTTAAAATATCCAGTGTTCCTTATTATGTTCATTAGTACATTCGATTAAAGAAGCCATTTGCTCACTTACACGATCAAACACTTAGACTATTTGTATATCCAAATAGGGGAGACTGTTGGGTTCAAGAATACCAAACCCCTTAAGTCTAGAATTTGAATAGAAAATACCCTAAGTGTTGTCCCTTAAACACTAACAAGTCATCGAGCCCATAGTCTCTCAAAGGTGAGCTATCTTCGAGATACTCGGTAAAGACAAAGAAGAAGTATCTCCACTCGATGAAGGCGGAACTTAAGGGTGAAGACCGAGTCAAGAAGAAGATGGTGGACTCGGTGGTGATGACAATAACTCACCGAATCTCGAAACTCCTCACCAACTACTTACATCAAGACAAACCAAGTTGAAGATCAAGGCAATGAAGATCAAGAATGAGCGGGACAAGGCGGGATAAGTTTGAGCAGATAAGACGAAGTCCTTATCAACCAAAGTCAACTTTCCCGAATGGCTAACTATCGTGCTCGGTGTCATCACCGACTAGAAGAAAGCAACCTTGTCACTTACCCAATATAGCCTTTGTAATGCAGAGACAAAATACATCAAGATTTTGTCTTCAGAACTCGTCGGTTGTCCTCTAGGAAAGAGTTAAAACCATACTTGTATAAATAGCATAAGAGTTGGAGTGGAAGATTTTAAGCTTGTGAACTAATTGTAAAACACACACAGTGCCATCTTTCACTCCTCCAAATACAACTCGTCCCCGAGATAGCTCGGTGGTTCCTTGAAGTTGTGCTCGGACTTAGCTTTGAGCTTAGTGAGGAGTTATTACACTTTTCATTTCAATCCCAAGTACTATTCTTCAAGTACTTGGGTAATGTATTCTTTTTTATTTGCTTCTAATAAAGAATATTAAGTTGAAAATTATTCAGTGTATTTTTACTTGCATTAGTTTCAGTCATTACTCACAATTAGTTTACTTAATGCTTTAAACTATTTTATACGATTGTGAAACGGGAACAACACACACAAAAACAAAACACAAACTACATAGAGAGATCCTTTAGGATCTGAGGTTAGAAGGTTTACAATACTTGAAGAAAGTATGTGTGGGAGTGGCTCCTCAAAATGAAGAAATTGCTCACTATTTATATAAGAAATTTAGCTTATTGTTCCACGGATCCTCACTTGAGGATCCGTCCGATATTCACAGGGATCCGTGGACGCCCTCTTGCCAATGGGTTTTGGGTCATGGGTCATGGGTTATGGGTCATGGGTCCTAGACTTTGGACCATGGGTATTCAAGTAGATACAATGTATCTACAAGATGCAATGCATCTAGTCCATGGGTCATGGGTTAAAACCATGGGTCATGGATAATACCCATTTATGACTTATGCATAATGTCATGCAATGGGTTATGGGTTATGCTCCATGGGTATGGGTCATGGACTTTGGGTTTTACCCAACTACATTTAATGTATTTGGTCAATGGGTCAAATACTTTAAACTTCTACCCATTAATATTTACCCATTATAATACATATTAGTTATGTATATATTTACCCAATATGTAAACACTAGTTGTTGTACATATGTATTACTAAATCATAAAATCACTTTTATTTGTTTAGTGTTTTATGTGAAAACGTAAGTGTGTTAGTAAACTATTGGCTCAAACCATTTACGTATTTTATTTGTTTCGTTAAAATAATTTTACGTTTGTTATCGACAAAACATTAGAAGATCGTAAAATATAAATAAACGTTTTTATGGCTTATTTTTGTTCAACACTAAGAACACAAGTTGTAAATTATAGAGTCCTACACAGATCCTAGCAATCTGCCAGAACATTTATGAAAGGAATCACACACGTGCTCCTCAGTGATTGAATGAAAATTCCTGCTAGGGTTAACATCAAACAGCCCTGACAGCAGGTCACTTCGGTAATCCTTTACGGGTTACGCTTAGTGTTCACAGTGGTTTCAAACGGTCTACAGTCGTGGAGTGATACCTTGGTATACTCCAGCGGCTCACAACGACAGTGTGAAGATATTGAGTACGGGGACATGCCAGTGGCCATCCGATCTAATATTATTCAAAGAACGCGCCAGCAATCTGGGATACATGTACAAAATATCCAAACACTTACGTCGGGAACTTTATTGCTAACTGTCTTCATGCAGGTGCTTATGAAGGCCAGAAGTTCTATCAAAGACCATTACCACCATCATTACCATCAATATCTCACTTCCACATGCTCATACCTACATCATAAAAACATTCTAATCGAAGATCTAAGCAAAGAAAAGTTCAGAAAGATTCTATTTCAAAGTCAAAGAATCTACAAAGTTACAAGACAAAAATCAATGCTAAAGAATGAGAGCTTCACATGTATGAATCACAAACTTCACAAGAAGTATGAGCATGTTGGAAAAGACATAAAACACCAACAACGAAGATGTTGATGTAAGGCAGACAACACAAATATCTGATCACAACAACAAGAATAAAGAAGCAAAGAATCAAAGACGTCATAAGTATAAAACGCCAAAGAAGTTCAAGATGCCAATAATTTTTTAATTAAATTTAGACAATAACAAGATATATGGAGCTTAGCGTAATTTATTTGTTTCTGAAACCGCAAACAAAAATATGGACCTTAGCCTAATACTTTTAATTTACAAGTACAATTTGTTATAATTTTGGTTCTATATATATGTTACCAAGTACCTTTTTGTATATATTTATTCCATTTAGTGTTGTATGTTAGAATATATTAGTTGGTAAGACATTATCAACGATACAAATGAAGTACTATTAAGTTAATAAAACTTTGGAAGACTCGATTGTAATAAGATGTTTTGCAACCGATTAATTGGTTTAAATTGTAACTAATCCGACCCGACCCGACTTGATACGACCTATTAATTGGTTTGGACCGCTAATGTCTTTTTACCTTAGCTAAATAATGGAACTACCTTACTTTTTGCAAAAGGTCAAGCCACTGCTTACTTGCATGTGTCTAATAAATTTCCGTCGTTCAAAAAAAAAGTAAGAAAATAGATAATAGTAAAATAAATGATATGGAAGAAAGCTAAATGCATTAATTTGCTAACAATTAGAACTAAGGGCATCCACGACACTAAACCTTTCTAAATGTTTATAATTGTGTTATACCATTAATTTGTAAACCCTTTTGATTTATAAAGCTATCCCCACTATGCATATACCTTATTGAGTTTTACAAACATCTCACAATATTCAAATGCATTAAATTATAAAAAAATTTAATATCCTATATCTATTTATGGCACACAAGCTTGAAATGAATATTCATTATAATATACAAGTTTTAGACCTCTTCATAATTTTAAAACTTATTCCTAAACCACAATAGTTGATAATCGCTAATCTAATAAAAGCTATAACACAAAATATCGTGTTCTTACATTTGTCAAAAATAATTGTCACTTCCTTATTTGTGAGAACTTAAATACTTAGGGTGTGTTTGTTTTTGCCAAAAACGTCTGAACCGCCTCTGACTCTTACTTAGTCAGACGCGGTCACACATTGTGGTTGTTTGTTTTTTCTTGGTGAGTCAGACGTGGTCATATTTAAAGATCTTACTGAAGTAAGACTTGAGGGTTAGGTCTTACTAGCTCTTAACGGTGCAAAATCTTCAGCCACCTTATGTTTTGTTTGTATTTTGTAGAAAGATCGAACAAAGAGAAAATATATAACATAACAACACAAAGATCTCGGGTTTCAAAGTGTTCTTAACATTGTTAAGAGATTTCAAATATACCCATCATAGTGTTGGAAAATTTAGTGCACTTGTGGGATTAGTTCACACCTTGTAATGGGTTAAGAGGTGCAGTGTACACCCATAAGGTCCATGAACACCACGACTCTAATAGTGGTTTGTATTGGTAGTGCTAGTAGAAAGTATTGCTTGTGGAAAGTCTTGCTTGTGGTTTCCACTTATAAGCGATGTTTCCACCGATAGGTAGTGTTTCCACCCAAGTACCATGAAAGTCTTGCTAGAGGTATGAAAGTCTTGCTAGTGTTAAAGTCTTGCTAAATGGCGATTACAAGCGCTTAATGACCACGCTTAATTGGTCATGTAACCACTAATGACTATAATGGGGATAGTTATGAGGTGATTAATGGGCGATTAATCCTCATAATTCCATTTTGAACGGCTGAGAGTAATCTCCTATAAATAGGAGATCTGATTATGCATGAAAGACACACAGAAAACACTAAACACTTATTAGCGCAAGGGTTATAGAATTGTGCCTAATTCCATAACTGCATTTGGTCTTATCCCAAGTAGATATTCGTGTAACCCAGGCATTAGGGTCGAATAGTTTACTTTGGAAAGTGATCACACGATTCCAAGTGATATCCGGTAACCACCAAGTGGTATTTGTCTCTGCTGACCAGTTCTTTTTCTGCTGAACAGTTGCACATTTCTGCTCAAGATTGATTATCTAACCACGATCTCGGGCTCACGACACCAACAATCAAAGTAAACTATTTTGTGATAATCAATGGTCATTCTTTGCAATGAAACACATGGCTTCAAACTTTGCTAATCGGACAAGTTTGAAGGGGTGGACTTTAGGAGGTGGCGGAAGAAGATGCACTTCTTGCAATCAAGCATGAGTGTGGTGTATGTGCTAACTACACCTATTCCCGATGATGGGGATGATGCTCTTGTGGAGCGGTCCGGAGGAGGAGCAAGTGGGAGAATGATGACTACATATGCAGAGGTCTTATTCGAATGGTATGTCGATTCTTTGTTTAATATTTATCGAACTTTGAATCTTCCAAAGAACTGGGATTCCTTGGATGCCAAATATATGGTGAGGATGCATCAAGTAAGAAGTTCCTTGTTAGTAATTTCACAAATTACAAAATGATCGATTCAAGACCGGTTATGGAACAATACAATGATTGCTATGGCTCGTGTCGATACCATAAGATGGCGATTGCTATGGCATCTATTCACAACTGGTTATTCATCGGATGGATGTGAAAACAGCTTTCTTGAAAGGTGAATTGGAAGAGGAGGTTTATATGAACCAACCTCGTGGCTTCATCATGCTCGCAATGAAAACAAGGTGTGTAAAGCGATTAAGTCTCTTTATGGATCAAGCGGGCACCTAAGCAATGGCATCAAAAGTTTGATGAAGTGGTTTTGTCTAGTGGTTATGTTCTTAACCAAGTCGAAAAATGTGTATATAGCAAATTTGATGAATCGGTAAAGGAGTCATCATTTGTCTATATGTTGATGACATGTTGATCTTTGGCACCGACCAAAATCAGTTGACTTGATAAAGGAATTTTGTCATCAAGGTTCTCCGTGAAGGACATGGGAGGCGATGTTATCCTTGGTATAAGGATTAAACATGAAAGTAAAAGAATTTATATATCTCGGTCTCATTATATTGAGAAGGTGTTGAGGAAATTTGTCACAATTCTCAATTTCCGGTCATTTCTCACATCTTCTATTTCATCGTTTATCGTAAACTAGGTTTACTGAGTATCAAATTCACGTAACCTTAATGGTTTAGTGTGAATTCATGATCATATCATCGATGTCATTTCATATAGACTAAGTTTAGTCTACATATCATTAACATCATTGTCATCACATTAGTTCATTCATGATTTTGCATTTTACATTAAACGCTTAATTTTCATATTAAATAAACGTTATCGCAGAACTAATTATTTTGAACAATTGATCCATTACTTCCAAAAATTATTTCAATATATTTTTATATTCATATTAAGTTTATAAAATAATATTATGAGTTTACCCAGGTGTTTTAAATTTATTTTGTATATAAATTGTTATATTTATATAACTCTGACGATTTTCTTAAATTCGACACGATTATTATTATATCGCTCAAATTTTTCAAAGAAATGTATTTTTATAATTTTTATGACCTCAATATATTTTATCTTGACCCGTGAAAATTTATTTTTAACTAACGCTACCTTAAATACTCAAATGTGTATACAAGTTATCACTTAACCTCAATTAACTTACTAATACTTATACTATTTAAAAAAATAAAATAAAATAAAAAAAAAAAAAAAAATACAAACAATAAACAAAGTTACCCCCTTGTCGACACAAGGGGGAATGACTCATTGAAATTGTATAATATCTTCTAAGTCCATGTATTATATTCAAAATATCTACAAACATTTCATTTCATATTCATTCACACATACTAGATAAAACCATCTATTGTTTCTCTTCCTCTCCAAACCGGCAGCCAAGGAGACCAAGAAGGATGCATCAATAATTTTTTAAGACAAGGTTTTAACACACTAGTATCACTCTTTGTAAAGGTTTTGCAATAAAAACCTAAGGTGATTAGGAAAAACCCATTGTCCTTTAACCTCATCATATTTCTTGTAAGCATTCATATTCATGTTTTTATTTCATATTCATCATTATGGTCATATCATTTATTTGAGAAACATGCAAGTTATGTGATGTTTATACCACTTTTTAAGATTTTTAAGTGTTATATATAATCCATCCTATAATTACTCCTTGTTATATAGTAGTTTTGGTGATGTCTAGGAACCCATGACACCCTAAGAAGGTGTATGGTAGGATTAGAATAGCTTCGGAGTTGTTTTGAATGGGTTAGAATAGGTTTGGCGCGAGAAAAACTCATTTCGACAAGTTTTGAAAATGGTCTGTCCTTATTTTTAAAATCTGGAAAATCCGACAGTAGATAAAAATTTTTGGCCTAGATATTTAGAAAATATACTTTAAAAGCGAAACCGTGGCGCTTGAGCGGGTTAAAGCGGAGTTATAACGAAGAAGTTATGAATTTTTCAATTTGGCGACGAAAAATATAAATTTCGTAAATTTCGAAGATGAAAATGTCACTCTTCGAGTCAAAATGAGTCTTAAGCTTTATAAATTGTGTCGACTTATCAAAATATATTAGTATACTTTGACACGAATCTAAGGATGTAGAAAACGTGAAAACGGACTTGTAACGAGTAAATTACACGCGATAAACAAAGTTGCCGTAACTTTATTCTATTAGCAACATTAATATATTTTCTATTAAACATATACTACGGCAACTAGGGGCCATGTTGAGGGTCGTTTTAACATTGATAGGATACTCTTTATAAAAAGATGTCTTCTAGTAAAATCAAGTTCGCCAACCATATTTTCCAAAATATCCAACCGTTCGTCAAGCGGAGTTGTAATGAATAAAATATAGTCGCTCAAAGTTTACCGAAAACCACTCTTAAACACACAAGTACCATACTTAACCTATATTTTTCCTTATGTTCGAGACCTCTAGGATGGAAATGTATGTACTAAAACTTTGAGATAATGGTACGAGCTTCCCAAAACCGTTGAGTTCGTTTCCTAACGCTCGACGTGCACCATTTTACGACTAGCTTTTAGAGGCCGTTTTTGTCACTTTCATGGAAATTTCAACGACATTATTTTACGACGAAAAGTTATATTCTCTTAATAAATCACTAAATGATTATCGTTGGATATCATTTCAATGTAAATACATGTGAAGTAATTTAAAAATGGTCAAGACGTTAAAAGATTATATTTTCGACGAGAAGTATTGTTTTCAAAAATACATAAGTGGTATAAATATCATCCGAATTGCGTGCATAACATTACATCATGACTTATTGCATATCATATCATTCATAATAGGTCAGTTTCGAGATTCACGCTACATTTCGGTGTAACCACTTTTGTCATCGCATCTATTCATCAAGTGAGTAATCACATCCCTTTTACCGTTTTACTATATTTTGGGGTTGAATGCATGAACCATACTTGAATTAAATTGATTCTTACTTTTGTGAACTCTTTTGACTAGAACTTGTGAACTCGAATCAAATCCTTGAACTTAGATATAAACTTATGACTTGTTTGGATTTATTGAACCGTACGTGTTATGACCTTGACCTAAAGTCTCCTATGTTCTGAGCATCACTATAAAGTCTCCTATGTTCGAGCATCACTATAAAGTCTCCTACGTTCGGAGTATATCTTTGGGAAGAGGCACCAAGATATCTTTGGGAAGAGGCACCCAAGATATCTTTGGGAAGAGGCACCCAACATAACTTTGGGTAGTGGCACCCAAAGATAATTTGGTTTCATCAGAGCATCCTGAATTATTATATCGTGGTACTATATTATGAACTATTATGACCGCTTATACTTGACTATTTGATACGCTATATTTTGGCGGTGGGTTGTGAACACACAGGTTGCAAGTTTTGTATGGGCGGAACTTGGGCCGAGTGGATTTACAATGCCTTTGCTTTGTGGACTATTTCCGAATCCGAAACCTTGGACTCTTTCATACGAGTTTTCTTATTTTACTAAACATGTTTACTCACCAACTATTTTCATAGTTGACCCGTTTTCTCTCATGCATTTCGTGTGATCGTTAGTAAGCTTTTTCTACCGGTCTTGCATAATAAAGTTTTCACTTGTCACTACAAATCGTTATGTAATAGAACGAAATATTTTGGAATCTAAACTTTGTAATATATTTGCCGATGACGGCTAAACCGGTATTGTAATGGTGTACTCTTTCTTTTAAATATTAACGTTGGTATGTTCTATTATCTTGTGCTTATGTTCCTTCCGTTACACTCGTGTTTCATTCCCGGAGGTGTGACAAAATTCAATTACTTTGATTGTACTCGGTGAGTACTCCTATGGATACTTGAGAAGGCGATGCCTAATAAAGGCAAAGTCGTATCTCAACTTGAGTATTCTAGGGTAATTGGTCACCGATGTATGCCATGACTTGTACAAGACCGATATTGGTTTTGCGGTAGGAAAATTGAGCGGTATACTAGTAATCCTAGTGCTCATCAACGCAAGCGCTTCGAGGGTATCTTGAAGTATTTGAAGAGAACTATGGATTATAGTCTCTCATATCTCGGTTACCCATCGTTGTTGGAAGGATACACCGATGCAAGTTGGATCAAGAACATCAAGACAGCTTCGTCTACCGGTGGTCGGGTATTCCTCTGTCACAATTCTCAAATTCGGTCATTTCTTAAATTAAATATGCATCATATTAGTTCATTCATGACATTTCATTTCATATTTAACGTGTAATTTTTATATTTAATAAACGTTATCGCGTGAGTTATTATTTTAAATATTTAATCCGTTACTTTCAAAATGATCCCGACATATTTTATATCTACATTTAGTTATAAAACTATATTTTGAGTTTTCCTAGTGTTTTAAATTTATTTTGTATATAAATCGTTAAAGTTATATTATTACGACACTTTTCTTAAAAACTACTCGATAATTATTTTATCACTCAAATCTTACAAGAATGTATTTTACAATTTTATTATCTCATCACATTCCATTTTGAACTATTAAAATTTACTTGCACCAAAAGTTACCATTTACCTTCACTTATACATTTTCCTACACAACATTTTACTTACAATTTTATTTACAAGTAAATACAAGTACACAATGATTAAAAAGAAAAAAAAAATATATTTGGGAAACAAAGTCCCCCTAAAATCCGGTCCAAGAGGTGGTAATAAATGATAGTATGGTTTCTTTGATTGTTGAAATTTACACTTATACTTAAAGTCTACACATTCATCTACTCATTCATGTATCTCATAATTCACAAGTGTTAGAAAACTTTTTCCTTCTCTCTTGTTTTCTCTTCCAAAACCGGCCATGGGAGGCCTTCACAAGGGATCATAAACTTTTCTCAAGCTCAAGATAATTACAATCTAGATCACACTCTTTATTAGGTTTTGAAATAAAAACCAAGAGTATTTAGGTTTAACCTTGTTACTTGCACCTCATCATATTCACTTGTAAGCATGTTTCTATCATTTTTCATGTTTTCTTATCATCTCATATGTATCTTTTCATTTTTGGAGCAACATGCAAGACATATGTGATTTATACCATTTTTACATGATTTTAGAGTATATATATACATTTATGGTCATCCTATAATTATCCCTTGGTATTCATTGGTCTTGATGGTGATTAGGAACCCATGACACCCTAAGAAGGTGTATAGTAGGATTAGATTAGCTTTGGAGTTGATTTGAAGGGATTAGAATAGGTTTTGTCCATGAAAAACTATTTTCGATATGTATATAAAGTGTTCTGTCCTTGTTTTGATTTTCTGGAAAAACCGACAGTAGGCACGACCTTTTGGCCTTGATATTTAGAAAATATACTTTAAAACGAATCCGTGGGCGTTTGAACGGATAAAAGCGGAGTTATAACGAAGAAGTTATGGATTTTACAAGTTTGACGACGAAAAATATAATTTTCGAATTTTCAAAGATACTATATTTTTCTTGTACGAGTCAAAACGAGCCTTAAGCTTCACAAATTATTTCGACTTATCAAAATATATTAGTTTACTTGATACGAAGCTAAGGACGTATTATACGTGAAAACGGATTTGAAGCGACAAAGATATGCACGTTTTCATAAACTTGCCGTAACTATTATTTTCGAAAAACTATATTATTTTACGATACAAGTGTTACGGTAGTGTAACGTCCATGTTGAGGGCTGTTTTATCAAGGTTGTGAAACTTTTGGAACAAAATGTCTTCTAGTAAAATTTAGATCACCGAGCATATTTTTCAAAACAACAAGTCGCTTTGTATAGCGGAGTTGTAATAAATTATTTACGGATGTTCAAACTTGGCCGAAACTCACTTTTTACACCACAATTAGCCAAAATCACTATCTTTAACCCTTATTATCTTTATGTTCGAGACCTTTATGACGAAAACTCCTGAACTGAAACTTCTAGATTTCGATACAAACTTTCCAAAACCGTCGAGTTCGTTCTCTAACGTTCGACGTACACTATTTTACGACTAGTTTTCCAAAGCCATTTTTATCACTTTCATGAAAATTCCGACGACATTGTTTTGCGACGAAAAGTGAAAATTTCACTATAAATCATTATAAAACCTTTGTAGGATGATATTTTGACGTAAATACTTGTAAAGTCATTTTTGAAGGGTCTAGACGTCAAAAGAGTATTTTTCGACGATTAGTAATATTTTCAAAACTCGCTAATGGTATAAATAACATACGAAATGCATGCATAACATTACATTGCAACTCATTGCATATCATATCATTCGTAATAGGTCCCGGTTAACACATCACATTATACCTCGGTGTACTCACTCTTGTCATCATTCCGTTTACGGGTGAGTAATCACATCCCTTTTACCGTTTTACTACATTTTGGGTGAATGCATGAACTATACTTGAATTAAATTGAATCTTACTTTTGTGAACTCGAATCAAATCCTTGAACTTAATTACAATTTATGACTTGTTGGAATTTATTGAACCGTACATGTTATGACCTTGTCCCAAAGTCTCCCATGTTCGAGCATCACTATAAAGTCTCGCCTTATTGGTGGAGCGTTCTCAATAAATCTCGCCTTATCGGTGGAGTGTGCAAAGTCTCGCCTTATTGGTGGAGCGTTCTCAATAAATCTCGCCTTATCGATGGAGTGTGCAAAGTCTCGCCTTATTGGTGGAGCGTTCTCAATAATTCTCGCCTAGGTGGTCGAGTGACAAAGGAGTCTCCCTTGTTGGAGCGAAGCAAAGTCTCCCATGTTCTGAGCATCCACGAATTATTATATTCGTGGTACTATATTGTGAACTATTATAACCGCTTATATTTGACTATTTGACATACTACTTTTGGCGGTGGGTTGTGAACACACGGTTGCAAGTTTTGTATGGGCGGAACTTGGGCCGAGTGGATTTACAATGCCTTTGCTTTATGGACCATTTTCGTCAACCGAAAGCTTTGATATTTCTTCTGAGTTTTATTTTTTTGCTAAGCGTGTTTACTCACCAACTATTTCATAGTTGACCCGCTTTTTTTTCTCTCATGCATTTCGGTGATCGTTAGTAAGCTTTTTCTACCAAGTCTTGCATATGAAACTTTCACTTGTCAATATAAATCATTATGTTTAAAATATAATATTTTGGAATCTAAGCTTTGTAATATATTCGCCGATGTCGGCTAAACTGGTATTGTAATGGTGTAATATTTCTTTTTAATATTAATGTTGGTATGTTCTATTATCTTGTGCTTATGTTCCTTCCGTTACACCTCGTGTTTCCGCCTCCGGCGAGGGTGTGACACCTACTTGGTGGAGGTGCAATTTCTTGGGCATCCAAGAAGCAAACTTGCATCACAAGTTCAACAATGGAATTTGAATTTATGCCTTTAGCAGCTGCTGGTAAAGAAGCTGAATGGTTGAAAAACTTGCTTCTTGAGATTCCATTGTGGCCTAAACCTATAGCACCTATTTCTATCCGTGTGATAGTGCGGCTACATTGGCTAAGGCTTATAGCCGGATGTACAATGGTAAGTCTAGACACTTAGGTGTCGGGCATAGCATGATTCGTGAGCTTATCATGAATGGGGTGGTATCTATAGAGTTTGTTAGATCTCAACGAACTTAGGCGATCACTTGACGAAGGGATGGCTAGAGACTTGGTTATAAAGTCTGCTAAAGGGATGGGTTTAAGTCCAACTTAGTCCTTTGAATGCTAGGACACCCAACTCCTCCTAAGGAAACTTGGGAGCTGAGTTCAATGTGGAAAGTCGAACATTCGATTGGATGGAGCACATGTTTATTTACATCCCAAGGTTGTGCTCGGAACTGCTGAAAGGAGGATGAAGTCTTTACTTAATGGTTAGTTTTCTTTGAAAAAGTGCTTGGCGGGAGCATGACTTAAGAGGAACCACCTATGTAAATGTTGAAGTTTTGCCGCTTGAGAAGCTTTGGACTTTAGCTTTTACAACATTTATGAATTTGGATATGGACACATGGCTTGTATAGTGTCGGGGTCGTTAAGTGTTTGAAAACTTGTGTGTTTTATCTTCGGTATTCAAATGGGTTGAAGGTTCAATTCTTAGAACACCACGATTCTCGAATATTTGAACGTGTAATTTACTAAGATGGAAATTCAATCCTCGGGACATTTTCGTTTATGCACATGTTTTGTTTAATGTTTGGTTTTATGCAAAGGAAGTGAACTAAATTTGGGGAGGATTGTTGGAAAATTTAGTGCACTTATAGGATTAGTTCACACCTTGTAATGGGTTAGGAGGCACGAGTGTACACCCATAAGGTCCATGAACACCACGACTCTAATAGTGGTTTGTATTGGTAGTGCTAGTAGAAAGTCGCTTGTGGAAAGTCTTGCTTGTGGTTTCCAGCGATAAGCGATGTTTCCAACGATAGGCGATGTTTCCATCAAGTACTATGAAAGTCTTGCTAGAGGTATGAAAGTCTTGCTAGTGTTAAAGTCTCGCTAAATGGCGATTCAACCGCTTAATGACCACGTTTAATTGGTCATGTAACCACTAATGACTATAATGGGGATAGTTATGAGGTGATTAATGGGCCGATTAATCCTCATAATTCCATTTGAACGGCTGAGAGTAATCTCCTATAAATAGGAGATCTGATTATGCATGAAAGACACACAGAAAACACTAAACACTTATTAGCGCAAGGGTTATAGAATTGTGCCTAATTCCATAACTGCATTTGGTCTTATCCCAAGTAGATATTCGTGTAACCCAGGCATTAGGGTCGAATAGTTTACTTTGGAAAGTGATCACACGATTCCAAGTGATATCCGGTAACCACCAAGTGGTATTTGTCTCTGCTGACCAGTTCTTTGTTTCTGCTGAACAGTTGCACATTTCTGCTGAAGATTGATTATCTAACCCTGATACTGGGCTCACGACACCAACACATAGATCTTCAAGTAAAACAAAAATCAAAGTAAGAAAACAAACCCATAAGAAAACCCATTTTTAAAATAAAAATACGAGATTTTAGGTTTGTGTCATTGATTTTTAGAGATTCGCTTCAAGAACAAAGAAATATTTATATAAAGCGAAAAGAAAAAAGAAACAAAGGTTAGAAAAGAATAAAAGATTGAGTTTTGTTATGTCAAAACAAGAACAACTTGTGTTGGTGGTGATGTTCTAAGAGTGGATTTTTAGAGTGAAAAAAGAGCTTAAGTTTTCCTGTGTTAGGGTTGTGAGTGTAGTCTTATATACTTAGGGTTGTACTAGTAAGTTTTCTAGGCCAAGTAAAGTTAGCATAAAAGTATCTGGGCTAAGGTCATTTTCAGTTTGGGCTAGTATAATATACTCAATCTTCTTAGATCAAGTGAGATTATAATTTGGGGAGCATTAATTTGTTGTGTTAAGTACATACATTGTATTGTTAAAAACATACATTGTATTGTAAAAAAAAAGTACAATACATTGTGTCTAATTAAAATGTTTTGTTTCATTTTAAACAAGATACTTATTTATCGTATTATTATGGTTTAACGGTTTATTATTGTGTTAAATTTATGATAAAAATATTATGTTTCATTTTACATAAATGTTACTTATTTATCGTATTGCGATAGTTTAGTATATACTTAAAAAAACAAATATTTAAAATCATTCAGACAATTATACAAAAACAAACAACATTATTTCATTCAGATTCAGACTTTATAGCCGCATCTTACCAGTAAGATGTGGTAGTCATATTCAGATCCAAAACATCTTAATGAAACAAACACCCCCTTACTGTATTTAACTCTTTTTATGATAACACACCAATTTATGTTAACCCCTTTTTTGATGATCAAGAAATTATTGATACCCAAATTAACTATAAATTACTATGTCGTCAATAGAATACGTACGTATAAAGATAAGAGGAATTTTCAAATCTTACTTTTATTTTGATGTTTATCAGGACAAATCCCTACCATCCATCTAGTTTGATCTAATGGTGGGGATTAACCTAAGATTTAATATGTCTAAACCCAAGTCAGTGTTTTTTCTTGTCTTTTGTTTTTTTATACACATTTTTTGTCTTTCTTTCTTTCTCTTTTTATTTTTATTTTTTTGTTTTTTAATTATTCACGTTTTAGTTATAATCACGTTTTTTTGTTTTTTTTTTTTAATATTCACGTTTTTTTTTTTTTAATTCACATTTTTTATATTCACGTTTTCTTTTATTTGTTTGTTTTTAATTCACGTTATGTACGTTTTTTTAATTCGTGTTTTTCTTCCTTTCATACGTTTTTTGGCTTCCATACGTTTTCATCTAATTTTCGTCCGTTTTCATACGTTTTCGCCCATTTTCATACGTTTTTGTCCGTTTTCATACATTTTTGTCCGTTTTCGCCCGTTTTCTTACGTTTTCATCCATTATTCATACGTTTTCGTCCGTTTTCATACGTGTTTTTACGTTTTCATACATATTCGTCCGTTTTCTTATGTTTTCATACGTTTTCGTCCGTTATTAAACGTTTTCGGCCGTTTTTAAACGTTTTCATACGTTTCTGAATATCACAAGTGATATTCTGAATAGTACAAGTGATATTCTATGATATTCTGAATATCAAAAATGATACTGTGAATATCGCAAGTGATATTATGTGATATTCTGAATACCATGTGGAGGAATTTTCAAATGCTTACTTTTATTTTGATCTTATCGAGGACAAATCCCCACCATCCATCTAGTTTGATCTAATGGTGGGGATTAACCTAAGATTTAATATGTCTAAACTTAAGTCCATGTTTTTTTCTTATCTTTTGGTTTTTTATTTTATACACATTTTTTTTGTCTTTCTTTCTTTCTCTTTTTTTTTTTTATTTTTGTTTTTTAATTATTCACGTTTTTTTTTTTTTTTTTTTTTTTTAAATTCACGCTTTTTTTTTTTTAATTCACATTTTTTTATATTCACGTTTTCTTTTATTTGTTTGTTTTTTTAATTCACGTTATGTACGTTTTTTTTAATTCGCGTTTTTTTCTTCCCTTTCATACGTTTTCGTCTGTTTCCATACGTTTTCATCTAATTTTCGTCCGTTTCATACGTTTTAGCCCATTTTCATATGTTTTGTCCGTTTCATACATTTTGTCCGTTTGCTTGTTTTCTTACGTTTTCATCCATTATTCATACCTTTTCGTCCGTTTTCATCGTGTTTTACGTTTCATACATATTAAATCCGTTTCTTATGTTTTCATCGTTTTAGTCCGTTATTAAGCGTTTTCGGCCGTTTTAAGCGTTTTCATATGTTTCAATATCACAAGTGATATTCAATAGTACAAGTGATATTCTATGATATTTTGAATATCAAAATGATCTTGTGAATATCGCAGTGATATTATGTGATATTCGAATACCACAAGTGATTTTTGAATATCACAAGTGTTTTCAACTAATGTTTTGTAACATGAAAATCACGTGATATTCATAATATCACACAATGATATCCGGAAAATCACAAGCGATATTCATTATATCACAAAGTGATATTGAGAATATCACAACCGCGATATTCGTAAAATCACAAGTGATATTCGTAAAATAAATAATCACATGTGATATTCATAATATCACAAAGTGATATTCGATAATCACAAGTGATATTCGAATATCACATAAATCACTTATGATAGTCGAACGTGTGAAAGCGAGCGAAAACTTAAGAAAATGGACGAAACGTAAGAAAGACGGTTCGTATGAAAATGGGCGAAACCGTATGAAAGAGTAAAACACGTGCGAAGCGAGCGAAAATGAAAGAAAAATGATGAAAACGGGCGGCGTATGAAAGCGGTGAAACGTAAGAAACCCAAGAAAGCGTGAAAGCAAGATGAAACGTATGAAATCGAAGAAAAAACAAGAATTAAAAAGCGCTAATTAAAAAAATGTTAATTTAAAATAAATAAATAAATAAATAAAACCTTAATTTAAAAAATAATAATAATAATAAATAAATAAGCGTGAATAGGAAAAAAACCAAAAAAAAATGTGAAAGAAAGACAAAAAAGACGAGAAAAAAAAAACATGAACTTAAGTTTATCTACTAAATCTTAGATTAATCTCCATCATTAGATCAAACTAGATGAATGATGGGAATTTGTCCCTTGGTAAGCATGAATTTATAGGTAAGCAAAATAAAGTGATAAATTCCTACAGATGATATCACCGCATGTATTAAAAGTACATATTCTCTCCTTGGAACCAATTCTATTTATATATGAGCAATGATATGGGTGCCTAACATATATGCCTAAACTCATACTTAATTTATTCACAATTTGACACATTACTCATACAATTTCTTTCTCTAAATCTTCACTTTTAAATTTTCCACTTGTCATAATCTTATTCTTGGCGTGTTTTAGTCATACATTTTAAACATGCAATCATATTTCTTTATATATAGCTCTCATTTGCTTATCTAGTACAAAGTAAACTTACCATTAATTAATACACTGAATTATCGAGCTTCCCATTGTACAAATATATAAATAGCTAGACACCAATCTAGAGAAAAATGGTAGCATCTAAGAAAATCGTTGATGTCAGAACAATCGGAGATGCCCGGAGCACAAAAGGTCTAGCAACCATTCTTGCTATTGGCACTGCAACTCCTTCCAATTGCTTTAATCAGGCTGATTACGCTGACTACTATTTTCGGGTTACAAATAGTGAGCATAAGATTGATCTTAAAGAGAAATTTAAGCGCATCTGTAAGCAATTACATCTATTCCTGAAAACTCTTTTATTTAGTTCTTGCAATGGGTTTTAACTTTCAGTCATAACATGGAAACTGGAAAGTATGATAACAATGGGAAAATAGATACATAGTTTACATGTGAGAATCTTACTAAAATTAAGGTTAATTACAATATTACTCACGACTGCTAGTGTCACACAAATATATAACTTCATACTATTGTAGGTGACAAAACAAACATAAAGAAACGGATACATGCACCTCACAGAAGATTATCTGAAAGAGAACCCAAACATGTGTGAGTACATGGCTCCATCTTTGAATGCTCGTCAAGACATGTTGGTCCCAGGAGTCCCTAAGCTCGGTAAGGAAGCCGCTATCAAGGCCATTAACGAATGGGGACTCCCAATATCCAAAATCACTCATCTCATCTTTTGCACTACTTCTGGAGCTGACATGCCTGGTGCTGACTTTCAACTCACCAAGCTTCTTGGTCTCTCCCCTTCGATCAAACGCCTCATGATGTACCAACAAGGCTGCAGGCTGCTCAGGTGGGGGAATGGTACTTAGACTTGCGAAGGACCTTGCTGAAAACAACAACGGTTCACGTGTCCTAGTTGTTTGTTCAGAGATCACTTCTATCATCTTTCGTGGGCCAAATGAGAATCATATTGATTCGCTTGTTGGTCAAGCTCTCTTTGGAGATGGTGCCGCCGCAATCATTGTGGGTTCAGATCCAAATTTGTCGGTTGAACATCCATTATTTGAGATTGTGTCTACAACTCAAACAATAATACCAAATACTGAAATAGCAATGAACTTACACTTGAGGAAGAAGGTCTAACGTTTGAGCTACACAAAGATGTCCCCAAAATGATTTCAAAGAACATACATAACGTATTAATGCATGCGGTTTCTCCACTTGGCTTAAGTGACTGGAACTCGCTCTTTTGGATAGTCCATCCTGGTGGTCAAGCCATTTTGGACGAGGTCGAGCTAAAGTTAAATCTTAAGGAGGAAAAATTAAGGGCGAGTAGACATGTGCTTAGTGAATATGGCAACTTGACAAGTGCTTGTGTATTGTTCATCATCGACCAGATGAGGAAGACATCGTTGAAAGAAGGAAAGAAAACCACTGGTGAAGGTTTAAATTGGGGTGTTCTATTTGGGTTTGGCCCGGGCTTGACTGTTGAGACAGTCGTTCTTCACAGCCTACCCGTTACTACTCCGGTTGCTACCCTAGATTGATCATCACGGGTGCAAATTAACCTAATAGCACAATTCAAGTTTGAATAAATGTTAAATTTTGTTAAATAAGGATTGGTTGGCTTATGTGATTGTGTTTATGTTGATAGGTGATTTCAATTTTGTCTCTGGGTCTTGCAGACCTTAGGATTGATAGTTCAGCGTAAATTACTATAGTTACGAAATTCCACACACGCAAAAAAAACATAAGTTTGCTATAACTATATGTTTTCAATAATGAGGAACTATTTTCTGTTGAAAGCTATCGATTTTTTTCAAAAAAAGATAAGACCTAAAAAATATAAAAGATAACTCGTGTATTACTTGGGCCCATAAACTAGCTCTATCGTACCAATATGAGAGTAGATTTATTTAATTTTGTATTTTTTTTGTTATTGGTGCTCGAAAAAAAAAAGAGTGTGTTTCGATTGGTGTTTGAGTTTTAGGTTGAACATATACCATTGAGGTTTGAAATTTTATTCTGGACGACTTAATGGACTACATGAATATTTGATTGTATTAATGGACTCTATAAATATTTGAAGGTCATTCAAAAAATGTATGAAGGATGTTACTTTTTATTTTATAAAAATTGTCATGGAAACTATTGGTGAATAACATTAACTAATGGCTTATTAATTTCTATTAAAGAAATGTTTTGGTTTTAAAATTTTAAGACTTCTTTATTTAGAAAGTCCTAAACACTTTATAAAATAGTATAGATAAAAATAAATCCCCATATTATTTGTGAATTGTGCGAAATAGAGTTCCTAGACTCGTAAGAAGAAGTAAAGCACAAGTTTATGTACCTTGTAGAGAAATAGGTATTTCAAGGCATTGTTCCATAAGACCAAGACCTAGATTTGAGTAAGTTGAATTGCTTGCGCTCAGCGGTTTGGTGAGGATGTCGGCTCGTTGTCTTCGGATGACATTTTTCAATAGAAATGTTCCCTTTTTGAACATTATCTCTTAAGAAGTGATGACGAATCTCTATATGTTTGGTACGAGAATGCAACACCGGATTTTTGCTAAGATATATAGTACCTTTGTTGTCACATAGAATGGCAATGTCACTTAGATGGATGTCATAGTCAACTAACGTTTGTTTCATCCATAGTGCTTGTTGTCACCCTTTGCTGGCGAAGACATATTCGGCTTCGGTTGTTGAGATAGCTAATGCCGTTTGCTTCTTTGAAAACCAAGATGTTAAACAACACCCTATAAAGGTGCAAACACAACTTGTACTTTTACGGTCAACATAATCACCTGCATGGTCAGAATCTGCATATACAATAGTTTCTACCCCCGTCCCTTTAGGATACCATAATCCTAGTTGAGTTGTACCCTTAATATATCTAAATATTCTTTTGATTGCTTCTAGGTAGGGGTGAGCATATAACCCAAACGGACCGGAACGACCGAGACCGGACTGGACCGGACCTGACCGACCACATTCGGTCCGGTCCGCGGTCTTGGCTTTTGGGCTAATTCGGTCCTCGGTCCGGTCCGGACCAAAACCGACGAATTTGGGCTAATTGGCCTTGTTGGACCGGACCGACCACATTCGGTCCGGTCTCGGTCTAAGATTTTTGCCGAAATCGCGTCTCGGTCCGGTCCGGTTTTTGGACCGTGCACACCCCTACTTCTAGGTGTGAAGTTTTAGGGTCTTCTTGAAACCTAGCACAAAAACATACACTAAACATGATGTCCGGCCGACTAGCCGTGAGGTAGAGAAGACTACCAATCATGCCACGGTATTTGGTGTTGTCAACGGATTCACCGTCTTCATCTTTGGTTAGTTTGGTATTGGAGTACATTGGTGTTCTTATTAGTTTTGACTCATCTAATCCGAATTTCTTTAACATTTCTTTAACGTATTTAGATTGGTTAAAGAATATACCACCTTCTAATTGTTTGATTTGTACCAAGAAAGAAACTTAATTTCCCCATCATACTTATTTCAAACTCATCATGCATGATTTTTGAGAAATCGTCATGCATGTCTTGACAAGTTGATCCGAATATAATATCGTCCACGTATATTTGAACAATAATTATTTATGACTCATTTTTCTTTGTAAAAAGTGTGTTGTCAACTAACCTCATGGTATAGTTGTTTTTAATTAAAAACGTTTTGAGTCTGTCATACCAAGCCTTTGGGGCTTGTTTAAGACCATAAAGAGCTTTCTTTTTAATTTGTACACATGATTAGGTTTTTCATAAACTTCTTCATTTATAAAGCCATTAAGAAAAGCACTTTTGACGTCCATTTGAAAGAGTTTAAGATCATGAGCACAAGCATATGCAAGAAGGATTCTTATAAACTCTAATCTAGCTACGGGAGCATAGGTCTCATCAAAGTATATGTCTTCTTGTTGGTTGTATCCTTGAGCAACAAGTCTAGCTTTATTTCTATACACGACACCGTTTATATCTAATTTATTTTTATATACCCATTTTGTTTCTGTTATTGTTTGGTTTTTAGGTGGAGGACCAAGTGTCTAATCCCTTATCTATACTACTTATAAAGCATTTAGCACCATTTCTCTTAATTTTTTTTTAAAATGTCATTAATGTGTTTTTTAAGCATTACAATTTTTAATGCATAATGTACACAATACATAGCTTTTACTAATTAATTTTCCACAACATTTTAATGCTTCATTTATTATTTCTTTTTAAAATAATTTAGTTTTAATGCAAAAATACACATATAAATGAATATAATTTTAAAATGCATGCAAAACTACAAAGTTCTAAAACTATTATTATATTATAAGAGTGTTTCGAGAACCAATCTAAATAAATTTTAAATTATTTTAAATAAAATTAACCACAAAAGTAAAAAAGGTTTTTTGTAAAATTCGGGACAATTTTTTTAAGACAAATGATGCAAATATGTAAATTCACAAGTGATAATTTATTTGATTTTATAAATATTACACATATCTATACTACTTATAAAGCATTTAGCACCCTCTCTCCTAATTTTTTTTAAAATGTCATTAATGTGTTTTTTAAGCATTATAATTTTTAATGCATAATTTACACAATACATAACTTTTACTAATTTATTTTCTTACAACATTTTAATGCTTCATTTATTATTTCTTTTTAAATTAGTTTAGTTTTAATGCAAAAATGCACATATAAATGAATATGATTTTCAAATGCATGCAAAACTATAATGTTCCAAAACTATTATTATATCGTAAGAGTGTTTCGAGAACTAATCTAAATAAATTTTGAATTATTTTAAATAAAATTAACCACAAAAGTAAAAAACGTTTTTTTGTAAAAGTCGGGACAATTTTTTTAAGACAAATGATGCAAAGATGTAAATTCACAAGTGATAATTTATTTGATTTTATACATATTACACATATCTATACTACTTATAAAGCATTTAGCATCTTCTCTCCAAAAAAATTTTAAGATGTCATTAACATGTTTTTTAAGCATTACAAATTTTAATGCATAATTTACACAATTATAGCTTTTACTAATTTATCTTCTTACAATATTTTAATGCTTCATTTATTATTTATTTTTAAATTAGTTTAGTTTTAATGCAAAAATGCACATATAAATGAATATTATTTTAAAATGCATGCAAAACTACAAAGTTCCAAAACTATTATTATATCGTAAGAGTGTTTCGAGAACTAATCTAAATAAATTTTGAATTATTTTAAATAAAATTAACCACAAAAGTAAAAAACGATTTTTTGTAAAACTCGAGACAATTTTTTTTAGACAAATGATACAAAGATGTAAATTCACAAGTGATAATTTATTTGATTTTATACATATTACACATATCTATACTACTTATAAATCATTTAACACCTTCTCTCCTAAATCTTTTTAAGATGTCATTAATGTGTTTTTTAAGCATTACAATTTTTAATGCATAATTTACACAATACATAGCTTTTACTAATTTATCTTCTTACAACATTTTAGTGCTTCATTTTTTATTTCTTTTTAAATTAGTTTAGTTTTAATGCGAAAATGCACATATAAATGAATATGATTTTTAAATGCATGCAAAACTACAAAGTTTCAAAACTATTATTATATCGTAAGACTGTTTCGAGAACTAATCTAAATAAATTTTGAATTATTTTAAATAATATTAACCACAAAAGTAAAAACGATTTTTGTAAAAGTTGGGACAATTTTTTAAGACAAATGATGCAAAGTGGTAAGTGTTAATTCAATGATTAATATATTATTATATTAATTATTATACTTTTATGGACAACTCTAAATGATTGTTTAAACATGTAAGTTTATTTTACATTATAAGCATTATTTTATTTATATCTTTTATCTATGTGACAAGTGTTATAAACAATATTAATGATTCAAACATTTCATAAATATATACTTTACAAGATGTTTACATTATAAGCACTCTTTTATTTATATCTTTTATCTATATGGCACAAGTGTAATAAACAATATTAATGATACAAAAATGAATATTTTATTTACTTATTACGAGGTGTTGATTATTACATGTATATTTCATAAAAAAAATGTTTCTACCTACTTGTGGCTAAGAACCACTATCAACTAATTTGACCATAACTCCATAACATTATTGACTACCGCAACGCCAAATCATGCAACTTTCAATTGTTTTTATATGAATTAATTTGATATTATCCATCACTTTTTAAAATTACTCAAACTCATTATGTTTTCGCCATTGGTAAAGTTATTGTAAGAGAAAACATAAAATTGAAAACATTTTTGTCGAAAATTTTATTACTTGATACCCGCCGCATAACGCGTGGTACCTACTATAATATTCTAAAGAGTTGAAAATGCGACATGAAACTTTTGGCATCCGCAAATTATCGTCACATAAAATGTTTGATTATAAAGCATGGTTCATTGAAAATTTTATTTGAGTCTGCCATTCTGCATCAGCATGGAACCCTACTAGTATGTTTATATGAGCTCTTTCTAACTTTATTATTTTAGCTACTTTTTTTGTTTACTACTTGCTAGAAGCTTTTTGATGAATCGCTGTTAAAGAAACTAAAACAGTAACCGTCAAGGCGTGAAGATAGTAAAAGCTGATTGAAACTCAAGCTACCTCAAAACAAATTTAGAGTTATTCCTATTTCTTCCTTTTTGTTAGTTCTTTATGCTTAGAGGGGAGGGAGTGGGCATCGGGTACCAAATCGGGTAAGGGTACCCGATCGGTGAACACCGCCACCCTTCGGGTGAAAATCGGCTACAAAAACGGGTTGGGAAGCCGAGTGCTATTTGGTGCTTTTGAGAGGATTTTTGACCGTTAGAGCCAAACGGCTCTTTTGGTGCTTCAATAAAAAAAAAAAAAAAAAAAAAAAAAATTCCCTTTAAAACCAAATATTACTCTCATTATTTTCAAATAAAACACACACTAAAATCTCTCAAAACAAAAGTAATTACCAAAATGTCTTCCGATTCTTCCGAATTGAATGCATTATTCCATCTTCGTCCGACGAGATATCCACGGTAGCTCGTTGCAATACTTGCTTCAATCGGCTCAAGATCTTGAAGACACGGCAACCTCTAGCCGAACTTCCGTTAATCGTCACCGGAAATAGGTCTTCAAACGTTAGAGAATGATTGGTTCAGTAGAAACACCAAAGTACAACGAAGAGTACTTTAAAAAAATTTCGAATGGAGAAGAGCATGTTTTTGCAAATAGTGGCCGACATTGAGCGAGATACCCATATTTTCAAGAAGGCTACGACGCTGTTCAAAAAAAGTTTCAAGCGAAACAAAAATCACTTGCCGTCGAGCAACTCATGACCAGTAATCCCAGATGAGTATGATGAATATTTATGCATGGGCGCAAGAACGTCGCGTGAAACTCTTGATTATTTTGTGAGGCCATCATTCAATTATACGGTCGAGAGTACCTCGTGGCCGACAGACACGACCTTGCTCGCATTTACCATGCCCATGAGCGAAGCATCACCTCCCGGATGCTTGGTAGCATCGATCATACACACGTCGGATGGAAAAATTGTCCTAGACATTTGAGAGGGCAATACACTAGAGGTGACTATGGTGTTCCAACTATTGTGCTTGAAGTCACCGTCATAAGATATGTGGATTTGGCATGCTTTTTTGGTCCACCGGTCAAACAACGATATCAACGTATTGAATCGGTCGACTTGTATCTTACTGAGCGAAATGGAGCAGCGATGAGCAGTTCATTCGGTGAATGGACGGTTTACAAACGCTGCTACTATTTGAGATGGAATCTATCCTAAGTGGTCGCATTTGTTAAAGCATACCCGTATCCAAGTGAGCCAAAGGAAAGGAGATTTACGAAGTTACAAGAGGGCGAGAAAGGATGTCGAGCGAGCTTTTGTGCTCTCAAGGAAAATGGAAAATTCTCGATCGACCTCCGAGCTATGACCAAGCGAAGATTGCCAAACAGTTCATGCGTGTGTTATTTTGCACAATATGGTTATAAAGCGAGGGAGGCATTCTCACCGGTTCATATAATGGATGAGCGGTCCGGCCGATGTCACGATGACGGTGTGCTAGCGGAGTTCTTGGGCGAAGTTCTCCATGACCGTCTTCGATATGATCTCACGAACACGTAGACGTCAATACTTGCCGATCTCGATAATTAATGGGTTTTTTTTTTTTAATGTAGTTATTTTAAGTATTGTGTTATGTTTTTTTAAGTATTATGTTATGTTTTTTTAAGTATTATGTAATGTGTTTTTATTTATTTAATGAAATGGTATGTTTTATTTTAAATATTGTATGTGATTTTATGTATGAAAAAAAAAAAAAAAAAAAAAAAATCGGGTAGTGTAGGTGACCACTCCTCCACTTAGGGTATGGTTAGGGTAAATTGGGTAGTTTGATGTGTAAGGTTTTATTGGATGGAGGTGAGGTGCACACTGGATATTAGGTGACCACTCCCCCCTCTCTTAGCAAGTTAGCATCTAACTTCTTGCTAAAGTGTTTCACAAAATCTGCCCATATAAAATCTGATGTATTAGGCTGGGCACAGTCGAGTAATTCACATCGGTCGATCACCCCCAAATTCACAAGATGACCGATTTAACATCGGTCGGTCCTCATTGTGGACGCTTGGTCGTAACATCGGTCGAGCAAAAAAACCGTATATCGGTTGAAATTTCAACCGATTTCAAACACAAACTTTTACCACTTTTTCGCCACGTTTATTAAAAAAAAAAAAAAAAAAAAACCTTTTTTTTTAAAACGTTACTACTTTTCGCATCCTATAAATCCAACCTCAAACACACTTCTAAACACACAATTTCAAACACAATTCAACTTCAAACTACTTCTCAACACAAGATTAATTATGACTTGCCTTCTCCCCATTCCGTTGAAGATATGAAATGTACGTTAACAAACAATGCGAAGAAGATGATGTGGCTCGAAAAAGCTTATTATAGACGTTATCCATCCATTTGAAGCGAGCAAGCGAGAAAAAGCAACGTATGAGAGCGGACTACGCGACTTGCAACGACATTACGCCGAACGAAAAGCGTGATCGACAATTTTTATGGATGAAGCCCGAAAGGCGGCGACATTCTTGACAAGTTGTGGCGGTATGTTCAATAGATAACGAACAACGTCAAGAAAAATCAATTGGAGCTATTGGGAATCTCAAGACCGGAAAGATTTGGCTCGAATCGAGGAATTTCGCGATTATCGGACTCCTCGTATGACTCGCATGCGGGGCATTCGATTAGGATTTATGATTTATGATTTTTAGATCGTTTTATTTTTAATATATTGTAATGTTTTATTTTAATGAATTTTAAATTTGTTGTTTAAAATGTTTGAATTAAAAAAAAAAAAAAAAAAAATCGTAATCGATCGTGAACTCGATCGTCGGAGAGAGAAAGGATGTGGCATGACCGAGTCCACGACTGTGGCCGGCCTTAGTTTGTGACATACCACAAGTGGCAAACTGGGAATGGTATAGTCAATAGTGGTATAACTAGTAACGACTTGTAAATCGTAAGCGTAAACTTGAAGAATCAAATGTGAAAATCGCTGTATTATTTTAAGTAATCATTCATCTAAAGAAATAACTATGTATGCTCACTTACTTCTGTGTTCATATATACGAGTATCACACACAATGACACAACTTATTGCAAATTAAATAGCATGATTTAGAACGGATCGTGAAGCAATATAAATCCCATCTTAAGTTTTCACAAAATGTCATCCAAAACTATCCACTTATACATACATTGATATGCTCATCAAAATACAATTTGCAATGCATATATTCGAAGAAATATAAAATAATTTTTAAAACTAGCAGTGACGAGAAACAGTAGCAGAACGCAGTGGTGTTTGTATTTCAACGTTTTAGCATTTGTAAAACCAGTGTTTAAACAAAAAGTGAAACATTACACATCACTGGCCAAAAAGCTTTTATATTTTAGACGCTAATTTTTTTTTGAAAGGTGAATTTCTTATAAAGTCTTCGTGTCGCGGTTCGGCGAGGAGTGCCTAGACTACGTTGTTTAAACCGGGTCCGCTAGAAGCTCCTCGAGCGAAATCCTATTTCAATACCCGATGGGGAAGAAAACCCCTACTAATCCGCCGAAAAGCACGACAATTAAATGGGTAGAACTCTTGCTTTTCCAAGATTCGAACCCAAGTTATCGTCCCAAACCCTTCATTAAATACTACATTGAAGGAAAATCCATCATTCAAACCCTGCGAGGATTTGAACTCAAGAACTCCTCCCCAAAAGCTTTTAAGGACTCTAAAATGGCCAACTGAGCTAAGCCAGATAGTTATTTTAGACGCTAATAGCTAGCCATTACTGTCATGTTGCAGAAGCTGTATAGACAAATTGGTTGAATAAGTAAAGAGGCATCACATGCTATCAAACATTTGTACGCTATATGTTTATAAACTGACAAAATAATATCAAAAGGTGGACGTGCCGGAGTGGTTATCGGGCATGACTAGAAATCATGTGGGCTTTGCCCGCGCAGGTTCGAATCCTGCCGTCCACGTTTTATATTTTTTCTTTTGCAGTGCTTATTAATATACGATTATACTCCAACTTTTATTGTTACTTTACGAAAAGAAAAAAATGGTCACGTGAATAATTTCGACAGAATTTTGGTACTTAAATATTCAAAAAGGTTGGGCACGTGGGATTGTTTCGATCTACGATAAATTGCTAGCAACGCAAAAGAGTAAAAGTCTTTTTGATATTTCATCATGGTTGACTTTCTTTCCTTTCATAGACTTGTGAAGTCATTTGATCATATTGCAGTTCGTTCAACACTTCATATTGGTGGGGTGTCATACTGTTGCGTACCATGAAGTGAGTTTCTCTGTATTTTTTTATATGTTGTATTATACGTACATGATTTACCTTTGAGTTGTTTTAGCTGTTTAATTTAACTATGTAGTTTGGTGTTCAAAGTGATTGTGTTCATATCAGTTATGCGTAGGAAATAAGTCATTTGAACCCGTTCCACCATGGTTTTACTCGGATGGACATATACCCGAGTAGTCCATTACTTTTGTGGGCGTTACAGTTATCTTTCTGAACGCGAAATGGCTGTGGATTTTGTGCTAAGCTACTTATTGTTGAAGTAAATGCAGAATTTAGTGACATATTCAGATTTATTTATTTTTTTTACCATTTTTTGACTGAAATGCTAGGAAACTAAGAGAAAAGGTGATTTAGTCCGTAACATAGAAGAAATTATTTGTATGGGTCATATGGAGCATGTATGTTTTTTTTAACTTGTATAAATTAGCTGTTAGAGACTTAGAGCTCATAAGATTTTATAAAACTGTAAAACAGCAAGTTAGATGTAATAATGAAGGCTAATTGGCAAGTTTACAGGTTCGTACCTAAATTAGGCTAAATAAGATTGCTCAGCGGGTTTTATTGAACCTGTGTAGATCCACCTGTATCAAAATAACTAGTTATTGGTACCGGTCAAAGCGGGATGGTAGAACCACTAACACTAATCTTTAAGTTGATTTTAGCCTAGTTACGGCTCAAAACAAGTTAATTATCTTCTATACATTGACTATGATTTTTGGTAAACTTTTCACAGGACACGAAACATATATGGGATCACTCTTTCTCTCATTATCATCAATTTGGCGGCTATAGTAGAACGAGCAGATGAAAATCTTCTTCCATCTGTATACAAAGAAGTAAGTGAAGCATTCAATTTAGGACCATCTGATTTAGGCTACCTAATGTTTATGAGAAACTTTGTTCGAGGTTTAGCATCTCCAATGGCTGGAGTCTTGGTTTTAACCTATGATCGCCCTACCGTTCTTGCTATGGGCACATTTTGTTGGGCAATATCCACAGGTCTTTTGGGCAGCAGTAGCTATTATGGTCAGTTAGCTTTTTGGCAGGGTGTAAATGGATTTGGATTAGCCATTGTGATTCCTTCAGTTCAATCATTTATAGCTGATACTTATAGTGATAGTGTGAGGGGTACAGGTTTCGGGCTCTTGAATCTTGTTGGAAAAGTGGGTGGCATAAGTGGTGGTGCTATCGCTACAGTTATGGCTGGTCATGATTTTTGGGGTGTGCCTGGATGGCGGTGTGCTTTCCTTTTGGTCTCGGTGTTAAGTTGCTTGATTGGGGGTCTTGTATACTTGTATGTTGTTGATCCCAAACGACCAGAAAGGTATTTGAATGTTTTGTTGGATTATGTGTATGTGTTTTAGCCTGTTGTGTATGTTTTAAAATTTCTACTACTATTTTAGGAATGAACAGTTGGATAAAGGACGTTATTCTGGTGCTGGTTCGGTTTGGGCTGAGTCGTGGTTAGCAATGAAAGGTGTGATGAAAGTTAAAACGTTTCAGATCATTGTCTTGCAAGGTCTTGTTGGTTCTCTCCATGGACCTCCATGGTGTTTTTCACTATGTGGTTCCAACTAATTGGTAAGCATGTATGTGTTGTTCTTGACCTTCATTTAAGGCTTATTGTTCAGACGTAGCAATATATTAGCATCGTCCCTTATAAGAATTACCATAACTAACAACAGACTGCATACTTTTAATCTTTGACCAATCATAGCATCATACTTGTACTTTTTTACCAATAAAAAAACGTTATCAACATGTATTTATCTATGATAATCAACTCTTAAGTCAAAGACTCGCCCTCCCCGGTAACCTAAACAAAGAAAACCTCATCCGTTTATCTGTTTAGTCAACTCATGATTTCATTTTAAAAACAGTGAAAATGTTTATATTTTTGCTCAGTGGTTCAGTTTTTAGGATTTACGGGTATAGGCAAACTTAAAACTTTTCTTCTCTTTTATAGGTTTTGATCACCAAAAGGTTGCAATACTTTTCAGCCTTTTCGGGGCAGGGTGTTCTATTGGTTCACTCATTGGTGGGATAATAGCTGATCGAATGTCTCAGATTTACCCTCATTCTGGCCGAATAATATGTGCACAATTTAGCGCGATGATGGGAATCCCTTACACTTGGTTCCTCCTACGAGCAATCCCTCAATCAGTTGATAACTACCACACTTACGCAGTCACACTTTTTCTTATGGGTTTTACAATAAGCTGGAATGGAACCGCTTGCAATGCACCAATGTTCGCAGAAGTGGTCCCTGCCAAACACCGGACCATGATCTATGCATTTGACCGGGCCATGGAAGGGTCATTTTCATCTTTTGCTGCACCTATTGTTGGGATCCTAGCAGAGAAGGTTTATGGGTACAACCCAAAATCTGTGAACCCAACCGCCGGGTCCACAGGTGAAGCGTTAGCATTGTCAAAAGCGCTTTTTTCAATGATGGCGGTTCCATTTGGAATGTGTAGCTTGTTCTACACCCCGTTGTATTGGGTTTTTAAGCATGATCGAGATAGTGTGCGAATAGCTACTCAAAAAGAAGAAGAAATTATTTGATTGACCGTGTTTGTTGAATTATACTATGTAACACTAACATTCATGTTGCTTATTCTTAATCAAATAAGACGAAATGATATACAGTAGTTGATATGATTGTGATGGTAGCATCAAGGTCTGTATTTAACTGATAAATTTATATCTCTGACAAACTCACATAAGGACAGTGATTACTAATGATATGAGAATTTTGCTAAATGGAATCAACATCTAGTGATCTTAATCCTTACTAATGATTTGTGTTAGGACATTAAATAAAAACTTAAAAAACAATGAATAGTGGATACTATAATGAAAGTATAACTCGAAAATTGATAGATCTCTTCGTTTGAATGCATAAAAATACAGAATAGAGTAATGTTTCATATTTTTTTAACCTAAAAACAATACAAAGAATCTAGTACTTGATATGTTTCTGTTACGGCTGTGGTAAATTTATGTCATCTATTACACATGTTATTCAAAACATGGCGAATCAGATCATTTCTTCTTCTTTTAGAGTAGCTATTCTCACATTTTCACGATCACGCCTGAAAACTCGATACAACGGGGTGTAGAACAAGCAGCACATTCCAAATGGAACTGCCATCATAGCAAAAAGCCCTTTCGATAATGCTAGCGCCTCTCTAGTGGACCCCCCAGTTGCGTTCACAGATTTAGGGTCATACCCATAAATATTCTCTGCCAGGATCCCAACCATGGGTGCAGCGAAGGATGAAAATGACCCTTCAAAAGCACGGTCAAATGCATAGATCATGGTCCGGTGTTTGGGGACAACTTCTGCAAACATTGGTGCATTGGCTGCGGTTCCATTCCAGCTTATTGTAAGGCCCATAAGGAGAAGTGTAACCGCATAAATGAGGTAACTATCGACTGATTGTGGGATTACTCGTAACAGAAACCAAGTGTACGGGATCCCCATGATTGCGCTAAACTGTGCGCACATGATTCGACCCGAATGTGGGTAAATTTGAGACAACCGATCTGCTATGATCCCACCCATGAGTGAACCGAACGAACAACCTGCCCCAAAAAGGCTTAAAAGTGTTGCAGCCTGCTGGTGGTCAAAACCTTAAACAATAGATACATAAAAGTCAGCCAGGTTATAACCTGAAGGTCCTGAAAACCGGACCATAAGAATAAAGAAAAAAAGCATACATGCTCACCAATGAGTTCGAACCACATAGTGAAAACACCATAGCAGTCCATGGGGTGAACCAACAAGACCCTGCAAAACAATAATCTGAAACGTTTGGACTTTCATAACTGCTTTCATGGCAATCCAAGACTCGGCCCAAATGGAGCCGGAAACAGAATCACGTCCCCTTTCCAATAACTCATTCCTAAAATACAACAACAAAATTCATTGTGACGGACACACTAAAAACCGGGTAAGAAAGAGGAAGATCTCTCCATTTTTTTACCTTTCAATGTAAGACTCTCCTCCGTCACGATCTGTAGTTAGTCTTTTAGGATCAACAACAAACATAAAAACTAAAAACCCAATTAAGCAACTTAACCCAGCCATCAAAATAAACGCACATCGCCATCCAGGCACCCCCAAAAACTCATGACCAGCCATAACTGTAGCCACTACACCACCACCAATACCACCCACCATTCCAACAAGACTCAAAAACCCGAACCCAGTGCCCCTCACACTATCACTATAAGTATCAGCTATAAGCGACTGAAGTGCAGGAATCACAATAGCTAATCCAAATCCATTAACTGCCCGCCAAAAGCGCCACCTGGCTGAAGTACCGACTCCGCCTACAGCACCTGTGGATAGGGCCCAGCAAAGTGTCCCCATTGCTAGAGCGGTGGGTCGGTCATAGGTTAAGACTAGTATTCCGGCCATTGGAGATGCTAGACCCTGAATAAAGTTTCTTATAAGCGTTAGGTAACCTAGATCAGATGGTCCGGCATTAAATGCTTCACTGACTTCTTTGTATACAGATGGAAGAAGATTTTCATCGGCTCGTTCCATTATAGCCGCCAAATTAATGATTATTAAAGAAAGAGATATCCCAAAAAATCTCCGTATCCTGTGATCATGGATTGTAACGTTTTATAAACAACATATAAGATTTTAAGCAGGAAACACAAGATAAGATTTGTTACCACATCGAGTTTGGAGTAATACTTATTTATATAAGTATCTAACGTAATATTATGATCTAACTTGCTCTAGCAAATGCTACATTCTAGCATTTCAGGGGTATGTGGGATTACTTATTAAGCTATTATAACTGATCATCTGCTTATCGTGTTTGAATACATGAGATAAGCAATCCAGAGTGTCCGAATGCAAACAAACATTTTTATGATTCTCCGCTTACTTAAATGTGAAATGTGTAGATATAAATAAGCAGTTTGAGAGTTTCATATTCAAGTACTTGTTAACGATTTCAACCCGTAAATCATCAAATAAGCATAGTTATCATTTATCAACCATTCAAACATATAATGGATAAATTCTGTTTTGTTACCACTCGAAAACACGTCGATCATCTCTAATCAAAGAAGGATAAAATAAAACATACACTCCCTCCGTCCCAAAATAAATGTCAACGGGCAAACTAGGAAACTACAACAATAAACTATGTCAACTCTAAACTAGAAAACTACGTACAACAATAAACTATAATGATCAAACATAGCAAAAAGCAAAACTTACTTCATTTTACGGAGATTGGATTTACGAAAGAAGAAATTAAATCTGGAGATAAAATCACCACGTAATCTCATCCTCCTTATTCATCTCATTATCATAATAATAAACCCACCAACATTGAAATCAATGAATTAAAGGATTTGGTATTTGTTTGCGAGATTTTGTTAAAAGTTTCCCGCGAAAGGTTTATAATCGATTAATATCTATCTTATCTATTATTGTGGAAATATCTATCTTGTTAATCATGATTTAGATGAAACTAATTTGTTGTTTGACTTTATGGAGACTTTTTTTTCTTTTTTGTTTTAGTTGGTGGTTGGTGATAGGCTGAGATCTAAAATGGATCTTAACTGTCCACGTGGGTAATTATTTTTTTGTTTTTGTTATGGGCGGCGTTTAAGATCATTTAAATTAGGGCATTAATCACAAAAGACACAATGGTTAAACACTGATTATTTTTGGAAATTCCTTAATATTTACGTAATAAACACTATTGTTTTTTTGAATTCCTCATAAAAGTAATGAATGACGATAATGATTTATGGAGATATATATGTGTACTTTTTTATATTTAATAGTGGTTTCTTTCCGGTGAAAATACATAAATTTATTTATTGGACATAAATTCTAACAAGATTGAAGATGAAGAAAGATTAGACATGAAATGGAACTAATCATGGTCATTCGTGAACAAATTTTAAGTATGTGCACTATGATGACTCGATGATAGTGAACTAATAGAACACTACATGTCTACATGCTTGAGGGGTGATATCGCTTGCCTCGGATGTCTAACTGAGTTCTAAAGAGCTATATAGACCTTAGTCGAGTATAACTGTATAAGTGGAAAAATACTCTAATCTTTGACATATTTAAAACATCTTGATCTTGAGAAAACGTGGAGAAAGATTTGAAAAGTTACGCATGTCGTGGAGAAAGATTTGAAAAGTTACGCATGTCTTAAGTACTGGAGGTGAAAACAAAAAACCGGTTTTTTTTTAACCGGTCGGTTAAACTGAAACTGTTTTTAAAAAGATCGGTTTTTTTTAACCGAACCGGTTAGACCGGTTTTCGGTTTTATGCTGCGACCGGTTTTTTACTGGTTATGAACTCGGTTTAACGGTTAAAAACCGTCAAATAGAGCTTGTGAAAAACCGGTTTTAACCGGGTTTTTTTAATTCAAATTAACGGCTACTAGCCCGTTTGAATGTGAGTTTTTGTTTTTTTTTTTGAATTTTTTTGATGATTTCAAGCCAAGGATTTGTACTTTTGTAGTATAAATATATGTAATGGGTTATGGTTGAAAATACATCAAAAACACTCTCTAATCTCTATATATATACTCTAATCTCTCAAATATTTCTCTAATCCATCTACAATGGAAAACTCACAATCACAACAAGCTTCCACTACTCTCTCCGTTGGAACTAGCAATACTCGAAAAGTTTACTCAAATGATGATGTATACCGAATTAAACCAACTCAACGAAAAGGGGATGTTTGGTCTAATTACGAATTGTGTATTATGAATGATATGGTGGAAAAGGCGCGTTGCAAGAAATGTGGGAGATTTTATAGCTCCTCGTCTAACACTACACTAAGGACTCATATGAACAATTGTAGTGCGATGATGCGTCACAAGGTAATATTGGTGCGGATGGTCAAGTTTTATATATGATAATGATGTGCTTCGACTTGATTTCTGAAGTTTGTCATTCAAAAGCGCTTCCATTCAACCACTTCGACAACGACAAGCTTACGGAGATCATCAAAGCGAGGCTAGAACCATGGTATCAACAAGTAAGTCGTCTACTCTTAGAAGTGATGCTTTTAAATTATGGAAGCGGCTAAAAAGATATTATTGATGGTTTCGTGAATATAAATATAGTGTTTCTATAACTACGGATGTTTGGACATGTACATAGTGCAAGAATTTTATCTCGCGTTACACTTCGTTGGTTTAATCACGAATCTTGGTTATTAATGAACGGACAATTGCTTTTAAATTATTTTGTTATCCTCATACGGGATCTAATTTAAGCAAAAATTTACATGACACTTTAATTGAATATAACTTTCGGATGATAAAGTTTTTACGATTTCACTAGAAAATCGTCCAATAATACTAGAGCTATGGAATTGTTAAAATTCGTATAAAACCCGTTTTAGATTGTGCTTTTTTTCATTCCCGTTGTGTTGCTCATGTTATAAATTTATCCGTGCAAGCGACATTAAAAATATGTGATAGTTTAAAAAGTAAATTTAGGGGTTTATTAGCAACTATATATAGTTCGAGCAACGAACGACAAATGAACTATAGATGTTTTCGTAAACAATGTGGTGAAATACCCCTAGGACCTTGCTATGATAATAATACTAGGTGGAATTCTACTTGCATGATGTTTGAAAATATATTATGACAACGTGTGACTTTAAACGCTTTTAATGAAAGACTTGTTAGTAGAAATAATTCCGTTTCGATGAGCGACCAAGATTGGGATCATTAAATGATTTAACTACTTTTTTACAAGTTTTTAAAGAGGCAACAACTACAATATCGGGTGTTTATTTCCCAACTAGCTCATTAGTTTTAAAGCAAATTTATACTATGACGGAAAAATTAGACGAATTAAAAAGCTCACCTACTCAAATGTTTAGAAAAATGGTTAAAGTTATAAAAAAGAAATTTATAAAAAATATTTTGGTAGTTTACCTTTAGTTTTTACTTGCTCCGTCGCACTTAATCCATGTTTAAATGTTGGAGGCGTAGAACTTTTAATAACAAGAATAACGGAAAATTTAGACTTATCCTTTGGGTTAGGCGGTCAAGACCCAACTATTTAGAATCCCAACTTTTTAAATTCAACGATTATTTTAAAAATTATTTGGACTTTATGCAACAAAATATGGTCAATGAAACCCAATTGTTGACCAAATGGGCGAATCGTCTCGAATGGCAAGGACATTAATATAAACCTTATAATAGTTTATGTGAAGATCTTTTCTGGCGTCGAACATCGGCGACAATGAGTTGGGACAATATATATTACAAACTTTTAATAACTTTAAGTCCAGGAGTTTGCAAACTTTGACATTTTGGCTTGGTGGAAAGAAAGGAAATCAATTTCAATTTTATCCGCTATGGCTCATGACTTATTAGCGGTCCAAACTTGACCAGTAGGCTTCCGAATCGGCCTTTTCAACTAGCGGTAGAATTATATCGGAAGAAGGTCAAGACTAACCCCGAATCCGTGGAAGTATGTGTATGTTTGAAAGATTATTTGGACGGAGTATATAGGATACAACATGTAACATCGTTGGAATGTCCGGTATTAGATGAAGGTGAAGTTGAAGAAACTATAGCAAGAGAAGAAGTTGACTTAGGGATATCACCTCCGAATACCGAATTAGATGAAGGTGAATTTGAAGACTTTGATGTTGATTTAGAAGAATTTTTGGAAGATTTAGACTTTAATGATGAATGAATTAAGTATAACGAGTGATGGCAATGCCAAAGCTCGATATACTTGAGTACACTAATATGTTTTCGGGTGATTGTTATGCCGAAGCTCGAAATGTATTAGTATTTACATATTTTTAGTTGTATAATTATATTGTTTAAATAAAAGTTATGATTGTATTCGAAATGTATTAGTATTCATATAATTTTAGTTGTATAATTGTATTGTTTAAATAAAAGTTATGATTGTATTTGAAATGTATTAGTATTTATATAGTTTTAGTTGTATAATTGTACTGTTTAAATAAAAGTTAGAGTGAATTACATAAATCGTCCTTGTGCTTTGGTCAAAATAACGGTTTTGTCCACTATACTTTTTTCGGTGCGTTTCGTTCTGTGGTTTACAAATCTGGGATTTGTCCCTCGTCCAAAATGTCCTTTAAGTGTTTTCTTGTTAGTCCTTCGTTAGTGCAGTTCGTTAAGTGTTTTGCATAGTTAGTCATTATTTTTAAAATGTAGTTTTCCCAATTAGTCCCATTAGTTAATAATAGTTATCGCCCGATTTTTACGTTTTGTCGTTTTATCCGTTTCATTCGTTTTATCCGTTTCCCCGTTTTTTCGTTTTTTCGTCCGTTTTTACGTTTTATCCCTTTTAAATGCTTTTATATGCTTTCGTCTTTTTACGCTTTTGTCCGTTTTATCCGTTTTATCTGCTTTTATCCGATTTACCGTTTTTACATTTGTATTCGTTTCGCAATTTTTACGTTTTTGTCCGTTTTTCGTTTCGCCTCGTTGTTTTACGTTTTTGTCATTTTTCTTACATTTTGTCCGTTTTCTTATGTTTTGTACATTGTTCTTACGTTTTGTCCGTTTTCGTAAGTTTTATCGGATTTGGTATGTTTTGTCCGTTTCAAAAAATATTTTTCAAATATGTTTTTTTAAATATGTCCGTTTTTTCAAAATATTTGAAAAATATTTGAAAAAAAATATTTTGTTCAATTTTTTTTGAAATTTTTATTCAATTTTTTTAAAATTTGATATTTTTTTCAATTTTTTTTCGAATATTTTTTCCATTTTTTTTTTGGAAAATTTTTAAAGCGAAAGAAAAGCGTAAAAAGCGGTAAACGGAAAAAGCGGACAAAAACGTAAAAATCTTGGCGAGCGAATAAAAATGTAAAACCGGTTAAATGGATAAAAGCGACAAAAACGGACAAAAGCGTAAAAAGCGGTGCGCATATAAAAGCGGCGAAAAGGATAAAACGCGGACGGCGAAAAAACGGGCGGATAAAACGCGATAACGGATAAAACGGACAAAATTGGGCGATAACTATTATTAACGGAGGGTAATTGGGAAAACTTCATTTTAAAAATAAGGACTAACGGTGCAAAACACTTAACGGACTGCACTAACGAAGGACTAACAGCGCAAAACACTAACGGACATTTTGGACGAGGACAAAATCCGTAAGATTTGTAAACCACGAGGATGAAACTTGAAAAAAAATATAGGGACAATCCGTTATTTTGACCAAACCACAGACGATTTATGTAATTCACTCTAAAAGTTATGATTGTATTTTTTTAATATCATTCCGGTGTATTGTTTAATTAAATGTTTGATAATTAACAAGTTTATTAAATAAATGTTCGAAGTTTTTGGTAAAATTTCGAAAAAAAACCGAATCGGTAAAAAACCGATTCCGAACATTTATAACCGAAAAAATCCAAACCGATAAAAAAACCGATTCCGAAAATTTATAACCGAAAAAAACCGATTTCAAACATTTATAACTGAAAAAAACCGATTTCCGAAAAACCGATAAAACCAAAACCGGTTTTTGGAAAACCGAAAACCGGTTAAAACCGATTTATTTGCACCTCAATACTAAAAGATCAACATTTATTATCCACAAACATAAATTTATGTGTGTTTTTAAAGATTGATAGCAAATTGGGACCGTAAAGTACGTCATTATTATCTGAATTGTTAACCTTCAGGAAACCATTGAGACTGTTTGTCAGTAATCAGTTACTAAAGTCTATTAAATTATAAATAGTACTTTAAGGGGAGTTAACAAGGGCCAACATTATCAGGATCCAGATTTTAGTGATATTTTCAGGCCCAAATTAAGTTGAAGCACACTCGAGAATTAGATAACGGGCTCAAGGTACTCTTCAAATCTTTATTCTTTAGACCCAAAAGAAAACAGATGATGATAACTGCAATCTAGTTAAAATGTTCGTACCTTGTAATCGTAATTCTTTCACATGCTTTTTAATAGTAGCAATTTGTAGCGGTCAAGTATCATAACAAGCGTCTTATAGTTACATGTTTTACAAAAAAAAACGATTAGATCTCATTTGACCAATGGACAGCTAGATCAAACGTTATCCTTGACTCCTTGTCAAACACAAACAATTCAGAAAACTACACACAAAGCTCATACTTCAATTCAACGTATTCTTCCTTTGGAAAAAACATGAATCTACAAAGATACTGTTGTTTACAACAATAGGAATCCACCTATTGAATCCATGAGGTCGAAATGTCAAAGTTCAGATGATTATATAATAGAGGATTATGTCATTGTTTCGTCAATCACCTAATGTAAACAGTAAATCAATATAATGTCTAAATAAGGGAAAAATACAAAATGGATGGGTTGAACTACTTATCACTTTTTCGAACTTAAAATTTTAATAGTCCAAAATAAATTGGGCGTTGAGACAAACTTGTCTGTGTAAAGCAATGACAAGTGTTAAAGTATTGTGGAGTGGATTAATCTTTATTCGATTGTTTGGGGAGCGTCTGAAGCGTAGTCATTGGTGTCAAAACAAGTCGTCCTTGATCTATTTTAGACTTTTGAAAACTTTGACCTGAAAATGATAAATCATAAGGGGGCCGGTGTATTTGGGTAATTTTCCTTCTAAATAAAGTGTTAGAATTTGCTCATAATGGTTCGAACGAACTACAGGAAAAAATCCAAAGTGCCCCAACCCTACCACACATATGAATAAAACAAGTCAGCTGCCCACCACCAAATTTTTCCTCGTTGAACTTTCACCTCTCATGTCAACTTGGATATCTTTCGGTAAACGGTAATCACTATAATGTATTTTTGATTGACCTAAATTAAGTCATCTCAAGAAACTACTCATTGTTATAAGAGATAATTTAATGGTGTAGTTTTAACATTATATGATTTCTATACAAATAGCACATAATAGCGTCACAAATGATTGTGATAATCGTGTTATGTATCGTGTTTTGTCGATGTCATCATTTTAATTCATTGTCACTAAAAGGAGTTGGAATGGAAGAAATTAGTTTAAAGACATTTTTTATAATAAGGCTTGAATGATTGATATAAAGATCTCGAACTATGAGCCTTGAGGTGGGGTAGTAATTCACGACAAACACATCTTTTTGGACCAATGGCATGCAAATGTCATACTATGTCATCGCCAAATTCATGCAAAATGGAGTTGAAATAGTTGAGTGGCTCACTAAAGGTTAAGTTTTGTCTTTTTTGTTTGTTTTTTTTTTATTTATATATATATATATATATATATATATATATATATATATATATATATATATATATATATATATATATATATATATATATATATATATATATATATATATATATATATATATATATATATATTTTTTTTGATTGTGAAAGAGTGAGTATTTTTAATAGGATATTTTGTGAAACACAATAATATGTTAGTAATTTGTTATGAGGGAGGGTGTTTGAGTGATTGGTGTGTTATTGAGATGGTGTAAATGTGTGATATGGCGAGGTGTCATACTGATAACGTGTTAAATGTTCTGACGATACCAGTGCTTCAACGAGCGACACATAGCGGATGGCGATTGAGTGGTTATGAATTGTTTCTCGGCTCATGCGGGACGAAATCCGTAAGGGATTCACCATCACTCTAGATGCTCTAACAAGATACATCAATTTGACAAGTTTATATTTCTATACAAAGAGACAAAAGACAGGGAAAGAATGTATGATATGTGATGACATCTTGAAATTTGGCCTCTTGTTCCCCACATTCATTCTGGCTTTACCTCTTGTAGGTGGGTCCCCTTGTCCGTGACTCATTACTTTTTTTTTTTTTTTTTTTTAATTGTGTGTAGTGTATTTAGTTGTTTTTAATTTGTGTGTGTAGTGTGTTTAGTTGTATAGTGTATTTAATTTGTGTAGTGTTTTTATATGTATAGTGTATTTAATTTGTGTAGTGTTTTATATGTATAGTGTATTTAATTGTGTAGTGTTTTATATAATATTTATTTTACGTTATGCTTTTAATTGTATGTCATTTAGTTTAATTAAACAATAACAATAAAACATTAAACAAGTAAAACACCAATGTTTTCAATATTACAACGTCTCTCACATGAAGATTATTAATGTCATCTATAAGCTCATAGGTATTCCACTTTGACGGTGACGTGATCATTGGATTACTTGGAGTTCAGGTGATCTTCAACGCTTTATTTTTGCCCGCAACAAAGTGTTTTCACCAATAGCGTGTTGATCGTTGTATCTTTAGTTTCGCGTTTGAGCACTGCGTTGAAGAAGAGGCTTCACCAAAGTACTTTTGTTGAAATATTTCCTTCCATGATATCGACACCCATAGTCTTTAGTCCCGGTACATTACATGTGAAACAATTATAAAAATGTATTCTAAACAAACAAGTTATTGATATATTCGCAAATAAGAACGTTTAATTATTTACCTTTGAGAAGGACATGCATATCTTCGGACCACAGTATGGGTGCGGTGGGATGTTCTTTCGATTATTAATCCAGCGTTACAACGCACACAAGTAAGGATTTTGTTGTTGCGTCTGGCCAAAGAATTTGTATAATTATTCACAACGTAAATTAGTAATATCATGGTTCACAAATTTCATTACTTGGCGGGCCCCGCATTTTCCTTCATTCTTTGGATGGTAAAGTGATTCACTTTGCAATGTAATGAAAAAAACTTGTTTTATATAAAAAATTTCATTCTTGGATGGTAAAGTGACCATTCGAGGTCATTTCAACTTTAATGAAATAAAAAAGCGATGATGATTTTTTTTTTTAAATAAAGAGTTTTAGTGAAACAAAAGCGAATTCTGACCAACATGAGCTATAAAGATAATAATCCGGGCCTTTGATAAGTTGTTTACCTCTTGTGTGTTAAATGGTGAATTAGACATGGTGGTTGATTGTTGTTGTTGATCTGGACCACTAGTTGTTGATCCGGATACTTGATTGTTGTTATTCTTTCACTGGGATTGTTGTTTGTGTTGTTTGGATGACTGGTATTGTTGTTTGTGTTTGCTATCACAGGATTGTTGTTGGTGTTGTTGGTGTTGTTGCTTTCATATGGGATTGTTGTTGGTGTTGTTGCTTTCATATGGGTAACTTGTGAGAATCTTAATACTTGTGAACTTTTGAGAATCTTAGTCAGAATGTGAACTTTTGCGAATGGTAACTTGTGAACCTTGTTCAAGCGTAGTAACTTGTGTATCTTGTGAAACACGTGGCTGGTGAGTCTTGTGGTTGTCTTGGTTGTGAGGCTTGTGCGGTTTTGTGAGGCTTGTGCGGTTGTGAGGCAATGCGCGATTTGTGAGTGCGGTTTATGCGGTTCATGATGAGCTGTGTTGTGCGGTTTGTGATAAAACTTTTCCGAGCGATGATGAATTTTGAGCCTAAAAACTTTAAAAACTTTCGGCGATGATGATAAAAGCAAGATGGCGGTAAAGTGAGATCTAATCTCACTGCAGAACCTCGAGTTTGAGCTAAAATTTTCCGGCGATGATGATTTTGAGCCTAAAATTTTCAGGCGATGATGAAAGCAGAATGAATGGCAAAGTGGGATAAAATCTCACTTTGCAACCTTCAATGGCGCCAAAATTTTAATTACGGTTTTTATTAGTTTAAAGCGAATTTATAGCATATAAAAACTTGTTATAAAGTTATAAAAACTTGTAAAATGTAAAACCAAAAAAAAAAAACTTGTAAAAAGTTATAAAAACTTGTAAAACAAATAAAAACATGTAAAAAAACTTGTAAAAAGTGGTATAAGTGGGAAAAAGATAAGTTGTAAAAAAATTTGGCGCGAAATCGGTAAGCCGTGATTGAATCTTAATGATTGGCGCGAAATCGGCGACCCAAATGTGGCCTTACCTCTGGTGGTCTGCATAATCATAGGAGGACCGCATCTTATATTATTTGGTGAGTGAGAGTATGTAAAAGTTATTTTTGATAATAAAAAAGGTTTCTAAGAGTATTAAATCAGAAAATTGGATAGATTAAATGGTTTAGAAGAATTGTCCAAAATACCCCAACCCCACCACCAATGAAAAAAACAAGTGATCTGCCCATTACTTATTCACTCGCTGCAAAACTGAAAAAAAGTGAAAAAGCAAAGGGAGTAAAATTTTAAAAAAATAAAAAGAGAATGAATAAGGTCTAAATTAAAAGTGGTAGGTGTTATTGTTGTCACAAAAATGATCAAACAGTTCTTGACACCACACTGCATACACTTACTCCAATGTATCCCCATCCCCTCTCGCTATCATATAGCACTCACTTGAATAACAATCCCAATAAATAAACATATCACATTAAACTTTTAAATAACAGTTATGCTCACTTTTAACAAGACTTTTTTAGTACAGTAATTTTTTACTAATACTATTTCTTTACATTTCTTGTGCTTTCAAATCACCTATTTTCATGTCGCTGTATTAACTTCATTAAAACTATTTTTTGTATTTGACTAGCTTTATGTCAATAACTTTAACACATGCAGCAATCATCAACAGAAACGAGAATAATGTTCCAACACTTGGAGTCTTTGAGAAATAAGGGGGCTTTACATGATACAATAGTTGGTAATGAAAGGAATTCTCCATGCCAACTTAACATCATAAAACGATATGTTATTCTAACACCCAAATTTTATTTATTATTTTTTTTAAACGTATCAATTGCCCTATGTATGTGTCATCAAAACATGTATTCAAAGTAAAAACTTGTCACATATAAAACATATGCATGTTATATTAAAAGCTACAATCAACACTAGTACGTATTAAAAATGTAATTCCATTATTATAGGCTATTTCTCAATTTGGTGAAAACATTGAAATAAAACTTTGAGAAGTTATTACGCGTGCTATATCATTTTCCAAAATAATACAGTCCTTGTTTATTGTATTTACTTTAGTATCTTTGAGTTGATACCTCAACTAAAGAGTCAAACTAATATAAAAGAATTACATTTTCTAATTAGTCAAAACTTATATCGTATTGCATTGACCCCAAATTTTTTGTTACACACTTTCAACTTCATTTTGATCCAAAACCTTTTGGTATACTGTAGTACATTTCCTAATAGATGCTCGTACTTTGTTGCAAACAAAACGTTATGATCATATGTAACTAATTCATGATCATGAATAAACATAAAGACAAATTTTGAAAGAGTACATGCTAATAATTTATCCATTCATTACAAGTCATAAAAACACAAACCATAAATTCCATTGATGAACACTCAAAATACCCTACAACAAATGGAATTAATTTTATTTGAAGCTAATTAACTTAACCCATGATGATGATGATGTGGATGATGATTATGATTATGATTAGTACCACTAATCATATGTTGATGTTGAATTAATCCACCATTAATTTGCTCAACAACATTACTTAACTTCATCTGCTTGTTACTCCATGCTTCCATTAGCTTCATTTCTTTACCTTCAGCGTCCCTTTGCAATGCCGTTAACTGTTCTCTATACTCGTGCTCCATTCGCCCTAAAGACGCGGTCTCTTCCTCACGAAGAGACCGTATCTTTGCCTCGATCTCCTCCATCTTTTCTCTCCTCTTCCGGTTTTTTTCAGCTTCTAGCTGCTGCTCCAACCGGTTCAATCGCCACGTGGCCTCCTTTTTATGCTGAACCCAGTTTTGTTTAGCTTCTTCCACTTCTTTACAGTACTGAACTAGTGTACCCACTTGCTGAACCGGGAAGAACCGGGAGTGAACCGGGTGGTCTGATTGTGCTTGTACCTGAACCGGATCCACTACCACCGGTTCAGATGGTGATAAAGTTAAACTAACGGATGGAGATGGTGTAGTCGACTTAGTAGTCGAAGATGAGGCACTACTATTACTCATCCATGGTGGCAAAGTAGTTGCCACCATGGCTCAGGTCAGGTGTAGGCCCAGAATTCGCTACGCCTACACCTGGCCCTAAAGACAAAATAGGAGAATTCAAATTCGGCATCACTGGTACCGGTACTGGTAACGACACTGGTACCGGTACTACTGATGCTGGATTCAAGTAAGGCTGAACGTACTTCTCGGCAAAAGTTTCAAGTATATGATCGTAAGTACCTTGAACCGATTTCTCAGGCTCCCCAGACACAGCCCCAACAGACGTACTAATATTATTACCTTGTAAAGTACTAATATCCGAACCCGAAGACCCGATATTATTTTTTTTACTATTTTGCAACTGTTGCTTCGCTTGTTTTTCTTTAAACACCTCCCACCACTTTCCTAATCGCTTGGCAGTACGGCCAGGAACTTCAGAGGCAATTTTCTTCCACTTGTTACCGTATTTGGCTTGTAACGATATTACAAGCGACTGTTCTTGTGGGGTTAAGGAGCCTTTTTTTATACCAGGTTTTAAATAGTTTTTCCACCTTTCTAGACAAGATTTTGGGTCACGGTCCAAAGGTTTGGACATGCGGTGAGAAATGAGGTTCCATTCTTTTGGGCCGTACTGGTGGACATAAGCACGGAGTAAAGCGTCTTCTTCAGGCTGCCATCGTTGACGCTCTTTCATGTTGGGATTAACATAGTTGTAAGGTTGTTTTTGAGGGAATGTGAAAATGTGTGTGTGTGTGTGTTTTTGAATGTGTGTTAAAAAAAGTGCTTTTGTGTGTGGTATAAAAGGTGAAAAATAGGGTGTGAAGGTGGTGAGGGGTGATTGTGACATGACATGGATCAGATGATGATAGGAGAGGGGGGGACTTGTTTTGGTATGCACGCGCTGGTTTAGTCATTTCATATTTTCACTATTTGTGTGATAAGCATTTACATTAATGTTTTCTCATTTTTTCACTTTTTACATTACAGTTTTTGATACTTTAATTATTTGGTATTTTGTAAGAACGTATTAGATGTTAGAATTAGACTATTAATAACGGATCGTTTCATGCATAACAACATGGATGATCCCGCATGAAGGTTTGTTAGACTACCTGTAAAGACAGCACCGCAAGCAACTTCATCACCGTCAACTCAACGTCACGTCACTATCTCTCATTAACCAATTAACCAACATAGTGTAATAATACAACCAAGATCACCACTCAAATATACCCTACTTATACACAAATATACCTCACAATACATTCACATGCACACACAAAAACTATTTCCTGTCTTTCTACACAATTTGGTCGTGCAGACGATCAAGTTCTCTCAAATGGCCATGAAGACGCATCAAAGAAAGTGCCAGCAATGACGGAGGCGCGTGTATATAATTCCGTTACAACGGGTAGCCTTACATTTTGGGGCTTTTTAGGGTGGTGGAGCTAAAATTAGAGCTATATGTAATGCAGACCCCATTAGTGAAGGTGTGTTTTGTGTCTTACTATTTCTTTTGTTAAGTTTATAATTAAATGTTGATGGATGAGCATTTGTTGCGGGAGTAAATGTGGGAAGCTGAAAGTAAGAAAATGATGTGACACTAAGTTAGCGAAGTTAAAGGATAAGTAATTACTGTGTTATATATATTAATAGTTAATAGTATGGCATACGTAGCATACGTAAAGATACGAGCACCTATAATTTTTTGTTTTCTCTTTTTGCGGTTTTTTGAATAATTGTCAATTTTTAGCGATCATGGTTCAAGAAAGGAGACGGTGTAAAACTGAGTGTGATTTAACAAATAAATGTAATGTGTTATATTATTAGTTGTGGAAAAAAGATTGTGCTTGAAATATATAAAATCTGAATAGATAGTATAAGATCAGTTGCTCCATAGGTTATGTTTATTAGTATGTTTTAAGAGATTTAATATATATTTGATTTTGACGAATGAATTTTCTCAAAATGCTTATGAGTTTGGAACCTTGTAACAAAGTTGTTTGGACGTGGTTATGCAAGTTCACATGAGAGAAAGAGAAGTCAGTTAGCAGCTTTATAGGAAAACAATTTCGTTTGTCTCAGTTTTAGAGAGATGAATACGTATGGCACAGTGAAAAGAAATATGTAACTAGGATATAATTCAAAATTTTGGTTAAAAGTAAAGAAGAAAAACACAAACTCAAATAGATAGACCGACATCTCATGAAACTACAATTGTTCATTTGGTATTTTGCCAGAGTCAAAATACCATAATTCAAAAGCCATATGACTTGTGACATGTCTTTTGTTGCTACTAAACTTGTTAAGCTTCATTTGACACGAAATGTCGATTTAATAATCAAATCAAAAGCAGCCTAATTCAATATCTTAAGTTGTGCAAGTGTGGAAGGGCAAACTAAATTAAGCGATGCATATGAACCATCGACACAAGTAGTACGAGGGAGAGCCAAAAAAAGGCACCTATATCGAGCAAAAACCATATTGTTGATGTCAAAAGTGTAATGGTGTGTTTGTTTCTTAAAAAAAATATATATTACTAGCATCTTATCTCTTACCCAGTCACATGCGTCAGATCTTGAGTTGTTTGTTTTTCTTTTTTGAGTTAGAGGCGCTAACACGTATTGCCTCTTATATAATAAGAGATGAGTGACTTGTCTTATTGTCTCAAAACATGTGTAATAGTTTTTTATTATCATAAATTTAGAATATATATTAAGATAATTTATTTAATTTTTTATCGACTATGTTAAATATATGATATAAATGTTTCGTTTTATGTTTATAGAAGTTACTTATTCATCGCAATGCGATGATTTATATATAAATTTATGATATAAACTAGCACATACAATAGCTAAAAAGCAAGTGAGGCGAGAGGGCTATTACCGAGACACGCTTGGCACCTCTTCCACGCCAACCTTGTATGTAAGTGTTCGGATTTAGAAAATCCGGTAGTTAAAGACTCGGTCACCTCAAGTATATGTATTCGTTAGAAAGCTCGTAGTTGTAGTCATTTAGATATAGTTAGTATTTAGATAAGTAACAACGTGGAGGACGGACGGGTCTTTACCCACTGTATGCCTGATTCACAACCCGTAGGTGGCGTTTATTGTAAGACACTATAAATATCCTTTGCCTAGCAAGGCAAAGGGTTGGAGCTTCATAATATAATTTTTCTTTCTCTTACTAGAAGTTCCCATTTCTCTCTATTTTCTCACTCTAAAACCAAACCTCATTCGAATTCATGTGTGTATGATTGTGTGTTTATTAAAACCAATATGTTACAAATGGTATCAAGAGACATGGTTTGATCATGTACTTTACATGTTATTGGATTCTTAGTTGGTTTTCATAAGTTTTGGGTTTGAATGAGTTTAGAGACAATTTCACCATTTTGATCTTATTTAGTGTTAAAGTTTGGATTTTGATTGTACTTTTGTGTTTAGAATCATCATAAGTGTTTAGTTTTTTGTTTGGAAGGCTAGATTCATCTTGGTTGTAGTGGTTTTTGATTGAAAAGTTTGGTTTTTGAAGTTCTTCTTGAGTGCGGTTTAATTCTCGTACACAGTTGCTTGAGTGCGGTTTGGTGTTACTTTAGTGCGGTTTGACCAGTTTTCGTATGCGATTTGTTCTGTTTTTGATGCGGTTTGATCCTGTTATAGCTGCGGTTTGAGCACTTTTGTATGCGATTTGATCAAAACTAGTGCGATTTGTTATTCCTTGTGCGGTTTGAGCAGAAAAAGACAAAAGGACAAGTAGTGGGTGTACTATTGTCCCCTTACGAGTTGACAGGTTGTGCGATTTGTCTCAGCGGTTTGTTAACTTCTGCGGTTTGATAATAGGTGCGTTTTGATCAAGAGTAATCAGTGACACTAAGGCTAGAGTTGACAGGCTAGCGGTTTGTTAACTTCTGCGATTTGTCTCAGCGGTTTCCCATCGTTCTTTCTACAGGAGTAATCAGTGACACTAAGGCTAGCGGGTCAAAGCCTTCAGGCAATACAAAGCAAGATAGGACCACGCGAGCTAAGAGTGATCATGAGAAGAAAGTAGAAGACCACCCTAGGAATTTTAAGTTTGAGTTGAATAAGATGAATCGTGTTGATTCTAGTATTAGCTATAAGCGTACTGTAATTAATTCGAATTCTGCTACTATTTGCAAAACATGTAATGAATGTTTGGATTCTGGTAATCACTATGAATGTGTTGTGAATGATAGAAAAGGTTTGGTAATTATTGGAAGCCTACAGGGACAAAGTTTGGTAATGTGGGTTATCAATGGAAACCTACTGGCCGTAAATTCAAAGTTAATGAATGTTGCCCTAAGTTGTCTAGATCTATGCCCATTAACAAAAGGAAGCCTACTGGTAGAATCATACCTTTAAGAAGTTGTCATACTTCAAATAGGTTCACTGCCACTACTAGTCTTGCTTCCACCACTAATGATGTCATAACTTCTAGAAATGTTATAGGTATAATAATTGCATGTACTAACCAATCGGAACCCATTTTCTTATGAGGATCCAAAGCTTCCAGTTATCCATACTTGTCTGTGTTCAAATGCAGGTCGTACAAATGGTCCTTTGGTATTTGGACTCAGGCTGCTCAAAACATATGACTGAGATCGCTCACGGCTCAAGAACTTTATGAATAAGTTCATCGGGACTGTTAGATTTGGGAATGACCACTTTGGGGCAATTACGGGTTATGGAGATTATGTGTTTGGAGATAGTGTGATCTCCCGGGTATATTATGTGGAAGGTCTTGGTCATAATTTGTTCTCTGTTGGTCAATTATGTGACTCTGATCTTGAAGTGGCCTTCAGAAAGCACTCTTGCTTCGTTAGGGAATTAGATGGTGTTGAACTCTTAAAGGGAACCCGTGGCTCCAATTTGTACACCATATCTATCGAAGACATGATGAAGTCGTCTCCAATTTGCTTGTTGTCTAAGGCATCAAAGAACAAGTCATGGTTATGGCACCGTCGTCTCAATCACTTGAACTTCGGCACCATCAATGATCTTTATAGAAAGGACCTCGTAAGAGGCTTGCCCCGGTTGAAATATGAAAAAAGATTGTCTTTGTTCTGCATGCCAATTGGGAAAAAGCACGAAATATACCTACAAACCCAAACCTGCTAATTCCAATATGGAAGTTCTACATACCCTTCACATGGATTTGTGCGGACCCATGAGAGTGCAAAGTATTAACGGGAAAAAGTATGTACTAGTTGTTGTTGATGACTAATCTCGGTTTACTTGGGTTAAGTTTTTGAGATCAAAGGATGAAACTCCAGAAGTCATCCTAAAACTCATAAAATAATTGCAGGTTCGGTTTAACAAAACCGTTAGAATCGTCCGAACAGACAATGGAACTGAATTTGTGAACAAAGAACTTAGTTAGTTTATGAAAACATTGGAATCGATCATCAAAGTGTACCACGACTCCTCAACGTAACGGTGTGGTGAAAGGCGTAAATCGGACTCTTATGGAAGCTTCACGGACTATGCTAATATTTTCAAAGGCTCGATGTTTCTCTGGTAGGAACCCATTGCCATCTGCATGTTACACCCAAACCGTTCCCTAATACATACAACTCATGCAAAACTCCATACAATTAGTTCACATGAAAACCGGATCTTTCATTTCTTTGTGTGTTTGGAACTTTGTGTTATCCGAGCAATGATGGTCAAGATTTGGGAAAGTTGAAGGCTAAAGGCGATATTGGATTTTGTTGGTTATGCACCTAATCGGAAGGGTTACCAATCTACAACAATAGAACCCGAGACATTATGGAAACTATTCATTACGTTTGATGAGTCGACCGAGCAAATGGCTCATGGACAATCGATTACGGACCCGCATCTCAACTTTTGACAATTTGGACCCATTAGCTCGTGTCTTATGAGGAATACTTCTCCTGCGGTTCCTTATGTACCTCCATCAAGAAGATTTGAAGAAATTATTCGATCCAATGTTTGATGAATACTATGAGCCTCCAGCTAATGTTAATCCTGCACCACCAACTGTAGCTGCTCCTGTTCCAAGCAATACAAATGGTTCATCTGTTTCAATGTCTTTATCTCAAGAAGTGCCATTTACTGATCATTCATCATCATCTTCGAATCCTCAATTATCTTCTGTGGGTCAAGGAAATGCATCTGCTAATTCTTTTGGAGATAACCCTTTTGCAACTCCCGAAGATGCTCCGTTTAAAAACATATTTGCCCCTGAACCCACTCCTGAAACATCTTTACCAGGGGATCCTAACTCTGCTACATCAGTTCCTTACCAACAACCACATGATCATCTCAGAAAATGGACACATGATTATCCATTAGATAATATCATTGGGAATCCTTCTCGTCCGGTATCTACTAGAAAACAACTGCCACCGATGCCTTATGGTGCTTCTTCAACTCAGTACTATCAAAGATCGAACCAAAGATGTCAAAGCAAAGAATTTACGAGACGAGATGGTTTAATGCTATGCAAGATGAAATCCATGAGTTCGATCGTCTTGATGTATGGGAATTGGTGCCTCCTCCAGACTGTGCTATGATTATTGCTCTCAAGTGGATCTTCAAAGTAAAACTTGATGAGCACGGTGATGTTTTGAATAATAGGGCGAGGCTTGTGGCTAAAGGATATCTACAAGAGGAGGGTATTGACTTTGAGTAATCATTTGCTCCAATTGCACGAATTGAAGCTATCAGAATCTTCCTGGCTAATGCTGCTAGCAAGAATATGGTAGTTTATCAGATCGATGTAAAGACTGCTTTTCTAAATGGAGATCTTAAAGAAGTGGTCTATGTTAGGGAAGAGACAGTCAAGGGGTCTGGTAATGAATTTTTTTTCACACTTGGTCCCTGAATTTTTCTATGTTGCCGTTGTCATACTTAAAACTCGCGCCTATTAATAACTTGACTGTTCACATTTGGTCCCTCAATTTGACAAATTTATCTTTTTGATAATTAGTCCCACCCCCATTAAATCCTTACCTACCCTGCTCAAACACAAACACAAACACATACATTAATCACTAAAAACCTAAAACTCGCTAAACACACACACACAAACAATAATGACAATAACAAAAAAGGTGTTTTTACTTATGTTCTGATCTATCAGTTGTTGATTTAATTTATCATTAACAGCTTTTTTGATGTATAAATGTTGTTGTTTTGGGGTTTATAATGGTCGTTATGTTATGTGTATTGTATGCTCTGTATTTTGTTTTCCATGCTTTTTTTCTTATATATGATGATTCTTATGTGTTTGATGAAATGTTTATAAAGTAGTTGGAACTTAGAATGATTTGTGGTACCTGTATTGTGCTTAGAACAATTGACTGTAATGTGCTTAGAAAGTATAATTTTGTTGTTGTTTAAGTCGAGGCAACGATAGCCCTGTGATTTGAGGCTTATACCGTGTAAATGGATGGTGTGGCGTGGTTCAAGCTTGGTGTGGTTCTAGATGTGGATAGCATAGGCGTGAAAGGTGCGTAAAGGCTATAATCGGATTTTGTCCAAGCAATGAATAAGGGATTTCATTGGAAATAGCAGGTGGAGGTAAGATATTTAGTAACTCGAACAACCATGTTGAGGCGCCAACCCGAATGTTGGTGGAAGGTTGGCTTGAAAAAGCAAAGTCCGAATGAGGTTATTAATGGTGCAAGTCATCCGTTCAGATTTGCCATTTTGTTGGGATGTTTTAGGACATGAGAAGCGAAACTGAATACCATTGTCAGCAAAAAGTGTATGTAGGGTACGGTTGTCAAACTCACAGCCATGGTCACATTTAAAAGACCTCACTGAAATTGTGTGTGGACATAATTACGGAATAGCACAAATTTAGACACAACATCAGATTTGTTAATTAACGGATAAACCCAAACAAATTGAGAATAATGATCCAAAAACAATACATAATATTTAAAACCCGATAGACTCAGAAGTGGTGAAGTCCACACATCCAAGTGAATAATGTCAAAACAAGAATTAACAACAGTATTTGAACTAGAAAATGGAAGTCTAACGTGTTTGCCAAGTTGACAGGCATGGCAAAGCACGAGAGGCTTTTTTTATTACATGAAATGAAATTATGTGAAACAAGCCGACGTAACACTTCGCTTCCTGGATGTCCAAGACGTTGATGCCACATATGTTGACTGACGAGGAGAGCTTGAGGAACAGGAGACGGAGCCGTGACTGGATAAAGGTCCCCGGTGCTATCACATCGGAGAAGCACCAGACGCGTCATGAAATCCTTAACAAAAAAACCAAAAGGATCAAATTCAACAGTACATTACAAAGGAAGAACTCCTACCCAACACTACAACCCAAAGGAGACAAACTCCTTTTTACAACACTTCAAAGGATATCAATACCCTTTAACCCAAACTACACAAATATATATCGACGCCCCATATCGAATGTACACCTTCGACACTATACACCAATGCCTTCAACTTGACACACTAATGGAGGGAGAGAAGAACTATCAACAAGATGCACTTCAGTGGTCTTGATGATGACGAAGATTAGCAACTAATGGCCTTGACCTTGCACGTCTTCAAGAGGTTATGATCTCGCTTTTAAGAGGAACCTAGAGAATCACACAAAGATAAAACTACATACAACGATCCTTTGGATCTGATGTTAGAGATGTTAGAACATTGAGAGAAGATATGTCTAAAGGGGTTGGTGAGCAAGAGAGAAATGGCTCATTATTTATAGGCAAACTGCCTACAGTTCTCACGGATCCGGCGGATCCCTTTCCTAAGGGATCCGGCCAGCGTAATCTAAGGGATCCGACAGCTGGGTCAGGCTAGTCCGAATTTTGGGTTGCAAACCGGGTTATAGGTTATGGGTTATGGACCATGGGTGATGGACTTTGGGTTATGGGTCATGGATCATGGATAATATCCAACATGATTTTATGCATGATGACATGCAATGGATCATGGGTCATGGATCATGCTCCATGGGTATGGGTTATGGACTTTGTTTTTTACCCATCATTTACCAATTACAAGTTATACTAAGCACATATGTATTTTTATAAAATATAAGTAAAAAAAATTACTTGTAAGTGTTTTAAACAAATGATTTTGGTTTTATATAACTTATTTAATTAAACATATTTTGATGATTTTATATGTTTAGTAAAAGTGTGTAAGTAAACTATTGGCTCAAAGCTTTTGCCCTTTTATTTATTTCATTAAAATAATTTTACGATTGTTATCTACAAAATATTAGAAGATCGTAAAATATAAATAAAAGTTTTTATGGTTTATTTGTATTAATACATTAGATGTTTAGACACAACTTCAAGATTTGAAATCCTCCTTTCGAAATCATCAACCTCTGGTGTTGGGAATTATATTTAAGTTGATAAGACAAAATACATGAAAGATGAAGGACTGTTGAAGACAAAGAAAGACAAGGGACCTACTTGGCAAAGAAGTATTTATTATCTAGTTCCTTGTAGTCATTTGTAACCCTAGTATCTTTATTATATAAAGAGATACAGGGAATTAGTTTTAGTGTGTCAAACAATGTAAACATCAGACAAAGGTGTGTGTGTGTAGGTCTAGGGCGTGAGTATGTAAACGCCTAGACTAGGCGATAGTCGACTTGTAGTGTTTAGCCCCAAGGATCATTGATCCTTGTTGTGTAACCGTCTTAGAGTTGATCATCTAGGATTAGGGTTGTAGATGTGTTTTGTAGAACACATGATGATGGCGAAACCTTGATATAATAACAATGAAAGTTCTTTATTCCGCTGTGCATACATATTATTGTTCATTGTTATTTGTGCTTATTGATAATCCTAGATAAGGTCTAAACAACCTCGAGCATCGATTCTAACATGTGGTATCAGAGAGGGTGGCTCTTGATATCTAGGATCTATAAGGTTTCTCGAAGAGATGTTTGAATGGCGAAAAGATGAAGAAATTCGAATCTGAAAATTTTCGTATATGTTTCTGCAGCACTGTTTTGTAACGATCATAACTTTTGCGTTAACCGTTGGATCGTGACGAAATTTTAGGTGAATGTTCTCTATATAGCCATCTAACTTTTCACTAGAGGGATCGTCGATCTGAGCTTTTATGCGAAAGTTACAGGCTTTCGAAGTTGGCTGCAGAGGGAGTTTTTCAAAAACAATTTTTAGGGTTTTCTCATATTTATTTTTGTCATGATTGATTGTTGTTGTTGCTGAAGTGATAAAGGAATTGGTTAAGAAACTCTAGTAGGTGAAAATCGTTTCTTAAACCCTAAATCACATCATCGTCTTTCATTATTTAGAAATTTCAAGGTTCGAGCACTCAAGAATACATGAATGCTTTTGACGGTCATTCATTTGTCTATTGGTTTAATTGTTTATGATACTTCATTAGCTTTTGGTGAGCAGGCTTTAAAACCTGTGATGAACCCTAATGATGAATTTTAATGATGCTGAACTTTGAATACTAGTGCATGTATACTGATGATGATGTGAAAGAGAGGGTTTTGGCACTATTATTGCATCGCGATCTGGGTTAGATGCACGTCTGATTGAAGGATGTTCGATTATCTTGTAATGTTGAATGTCGAGAGAAAGTTTCAAAGTAAGAGGAGCAGTAGAGCACATTCTATTATAACATGTTAACATGTTAAATCGCTGCGTAATGATGCTATTCGTTTCCACTGCCTTCAAGAAAGTTACCATTGCTTATATTGTTATTACCACTGCTAGCGTTTCTTTGTTTCCACCGCTAAGGTTGTTCGTTACCACTGCTACTAATCGGTTTCCACTGCTACATGTTATTACCACTGATATGCTTATTGTTTCTACTGCTACGCTTTGCTGTTTTATTCAAGAATTACTAATAAAAAGAGCAGCTTGTGTCGACAGTTATATGGATATGGTATGTGGAAGCGTTTGAAGGAAGTGAAGTATTTGTTTGTTGATTGGATAAATGGGTGGTGCAATAATGATTTTTGGATTGGTGGACATTAATTAATTTATCCTCGTACTGATTTGTATTGTCTGAATTAATGTAATCATGGGTCGGTGATTATTTGATGTGTGGATACAGGATAGGATGCAAGAGCAACCTAATTGGTGGGTTGTATTTACATTCTTGTTGCTCTTGCATATGGGATGATGCTATGGTGTACGTTTGATAATTTACTATCCTGGTCATGTAACTATTCAATATTAGTTTACATGAATTACATGGCTTTGGTTTTTGGATGACGCACACAGGTTATTGGGTAATACACGCACCAGATTACACACACGGTTGGTAATGATTCAAGACCAGGTGTTTAATAATGATGATTTTATTATTTGGTCAGTACATTGTTTGCGAGAGATATCATGTTCATGTTCGTGGGAAGTTTTTCACTTTTACATGGTCTCTACTATTTAACCAAAGAACTATTCTTCATGTTACTACTACTTGGTTTCAAATGCGATTATAGTCATCTTTATTAGTATTTCGCTGGTACTATGTTCTTCATGGCGGAACTACAACGATTTGTGACCATGGTGGTTAGTTATTCGACAAGTTCTTATGGTTATTTACATGCATCATTCGAGGGAAGATTTTACTACTACTTGTTGGTATTTATACCCTGTTCGATTTCTTTTGCCTTAATTTCATTTTTAGCAAGCTTTTTGGTGATCTTCATGGCGGGTATCTTGAGGCATTAGAAGGATGGATTAGTCGATGATATTGGTTTGTGGTGGTTGGAATCAAAGTTGCTTTTACTTAGCGCTCCTAGTGGATTATGACATAAATGGGAAAAAGGTATTACATAGAAGATTTGTAACTTGAAGATCCTTGGTGATATTGCATGTTTAAGGGGAAGTTCGTTTATCTTTCATGACATAATTGTTCGTGCTTATTTGGTTTTGTCATTATCAACTAGGGGAAGATTGTTGAGAATTATATTTAAGTTGATAAGACAAAATACATGAAAGATGAAGGACTGTTGAAGACAAAGAAAGACAAGGGACCTACTTGGCAAAGAAGTATTTATTATCTAGTCCATTGTAGTCATTTGTAACCCTAGTATCTTTATTATGTAAAGAGATACAGAGAATTAGTTTTAGTGTGTCAAACAATGTAAACATCAGACAAAGGTGTGTGTATGTAGGTCTAGGGCGTGAGTATGTAAACGCCTAGACTAGGTGATAGTCGACTTGTAGTATTTAGCCCCAAGGATCATTGATCCCTGTTGTGTAACCGTCTTAGAGTTGATCATCTAGGATTAGGGTTGTAGATGTGCTTTGTATAACACATGATGATAGCGAAACCTTGATATAATAACAATGAAAGTTCTTTATTCCGATGTGCATACATATTATTGTTCATTGTTATTTGTGCTTATTGATAATCCTAGATAAGGTCTAAACAACCTCGAGCATCTATTCTAACATCTGGTAACTCGGTAGCCACAGCCTCTTGCTTCTTTTCCATAACACCAAAAAAAGCTCTTTATAGTAATAATTTTGTTCCCTCAGCCAATTCAGAATCTTTTCTCTCAACTCCTTAGGTATCTTCCTGTACGAACCATATTCAGCAATTGGTTAATCGCTAAATCCCTCAAAAACTAAACCAGAAAGAAAATAGTTGTCTAAAACTTTTGCACACTCCTCTTCATTAGGCCCAATGTACAAAGCCTTTCTATTATTGTTTTGTGCCATTGTTAGTGATTAGGGTTGTGTGTATTGGGGGAAAATAGGGTGTGTTGCTGTAAATTAGGGTTTTATCACAGAGGGAAATAATAAAAGGGTAACGGGTTGGGTTGGATTAACGAAGATGTAGTCATAAATGTGCTTGGTCTATTATACCCTCGTTAATATAATTCAAAACTGACGTTGATCGAGCGAAAACGGGTAAAGGACCTCTTTGGCCCCAAAATCCCAAGTTTTGGCCTCCCCGCGACAAAAATCCCAAGTTTTGTCCCCCCGCTGATTTTTTTGGCAAGTTTAAGGACCAACGGTGTATTTTACTCTAAAAATAATTTAATATCCAAAGTGGCTTAGGAATTCGTGCATGGTTTAATTTAGAAGATGTGATCTATTTTATTTATAATCGAGGGTTTAGGATTTTGTTGGTTTAGGGTTTAAGAAAATTAATTTTCGCAATCTTTTGACATGATTTAGCATATCTATATGTTGAAAATATTTTTGTTGGTTATGTGTTTTGCGTTCTTTGTGATGAGGTCTTCACAACCAATTAACGATTGTCGAAATTGAAGTTAATATGAATAAGATATCGAATCTCGAAGTTGGTCACTTGAATCATAATAAATAGGAGATAAATATTCTTTGTTTAAATAGGCGAGAAAATTAGATCAACAAATGAAATCTAAATTTGTTTAGATTCATCTAAAAAATAAATAAAAGTTAATTAATTGTCTAATAAATAGGCGTTAATTGGTTGTTCTAATATACATTCTGTTGGAAACTCCTATTTATTAACGCATATTTATTAAAACAACCAATTAACTCCTATTAATTTTTAGATGAATCCAAACAAAAGTAGAATTCATTTTGTTGTTATAATTTTTTGTTAGGTTCTCATATTCATAACACAAGCATCAATATAAGAAATAGAGAAGAAGAGTGATCGGTTGAACACTTAACACACACACACGAATGAATAAGAAAGGTTATGCGTAAATGTGAAATGATAAAATGAACAACCAACCCTCAAGTAAGGGTTTACAAGAGTATTTATAGGAAGGAACTAGGGCAACATGCAAGTTCCTTTCCTTTCCTTTATGGGCTTGGGCCAAGGCTCATGGGCTTTCTACATAAGCCTTGGCATGATTACTAACATAAAAGCCATATTAAGCTAACTATTACATATTAATTACTAACACTTGAAATATAGTTTAGGAGTGATTCCAACAATCTCCCCCTAAGTGTTAGTGATTGATAATATAAACGTTGAAGGTGCTGATGTAATAGTAGCTTTGCGCCTTCCCGACATTCTTCTTCTTGTGAGAAGAATTTCTCGATTTGAACAATCTCCCAGGTAGAGAAATTGTTTCCTTTGAAAAGTTCTCGCTTGACGTCGCCATATTCTTTGTTCTTTGATCTTTGTTCTTTGTGATGGTAATGATAGTATGTTGTTGTTGTTCCATCAGTCCGCTTCGCTGTTCAAAGGTTCCACTTTTTCTCCACCATGCTCACACGCCTTTAACGTTGGATTTCAAGATCGATGTAGTTCTCTTTAGTCTTTAAACTTTGTAGATTCTTTGACTTGACGAAGAATCATTCCGACTTTGTGTTGCCTTTAGAGAGAACTTCCATTAGTGATGTTGTTGGTATGAGCATGTGGAGAATCGCACAATCATCCGCCTCCGAGCTTCCATAAGAAGAAAAACATAAGAAAGGTTAGTGATAAGCGGATTCCAAGACTTACAAGTTTGAACTTCGAGAGTGTTAGCAAGATAGTGTGAAAACACAACTCTAATTTCACAAAGGTTGTTCCTGAACCGAGTCCCACAAGTGAGATAACACGATGTACCGGCACACCTATAGTTCGGATGAGTCGCCGAGTACATCAAGCATCGCCCACGATCTGTAGACCGTTTGAGACACACTAAGCGTAATCCACGGGAGTTACCGGTGACCGTCAGTCGCGCTTTGATGTTGACCGCGTGAGTTTCCATTCAATCACCGAGGATCACATATGAACCTCTCATAAATGTTCTCGACAGATTGCTAAGATCTCAAGGACACGATAATATATCACTGTATGCTTATTGTTGAACGACAATCGATGAATTTTCAAGTGTACCTAAGAGATCTTTGATGAATCTCGTGGCTCTAGACTCAATAGTGCACTTTGGTTTTCTTGAGAGGAGACTAGTGAGAGGGTCTTCTTCAATACTAGCAATCTCAAGAGAGCCGATAGTTTACGAGGGTTCCCCTGAGAATGAAACAAGCTCGCTGAGAGAAACTTGAGTGGCTAAGAAGGTTTAGTGATGCGCCATCGGGTCCATGACGACTTTAATCTTCAATACCGGCGCCATCAAGTGACAACCAAGAGTATATGAATTGAACCCGATGTCCGCCTAAGTTGAATAACTGAGGGCTATTTCTTTTCACCCTTTTCTTTGCTTTTCTTTTAATTCTTCAACTCCTTCTTTCTCCGATTCTCATTTTCTCCTTTTTATAATCATACCTAAGGACTTCTAATTCTAACTATTGGTGTTGTCCTCGGGTAGATCCCTCCTATCCAAGTGATCATAGGACTGTTATTCCTAACCTTAGTCACCTTATAACTCCATGACTAACCTATGTTTCCATAAAACCATTTTTCTTGAAAATCTCTCAAAGTGTTTCAGAATGAAAACATTTTGTACCACCGTGAGAGTTTTATCTTATTGCGTAAATACCCTCCACACATGCTTAAGTGTTTTGACAGAGATTTGCATGGTGAGAGAAGAGCGCATACTTTTGAATTGATCAACTCAAGATAGACAATTCCCGCGAGACACCAAGTTATGCTGTATAGTTAAAGAGTTACATTGTCGCCTTTTAGGTGACAACTAGCTCTAATAACTACCTTGAAGGTGTGGACAAACCTCGAAAGGTTGTCAAACCCACAAAGTTCATGTGTATCAAGAGCTTCTAATAGGTACAATCTACTCGATAAGTCTAGAGGACAAATATTTTCGATTTATGACAGCTCGAGCTCGCCAATTCATTGGTTAAGTCTTATCACACGAAGATTCAATAGCAAATCAACATATTTTATCATATTAATTTTCTCCCCAAAAATGGCATATAAATGTTATTTTTGATAACGCTTTGGTATTAAATATGACCATTTCGAGTTTTCAAGGGAAGATTTCCACGAAGAACATTTTGTTTGAACAAAGATTTTAGCAAATACCCCTCAACAAGTAATACTAACTTTGAGGTTTTGAAAACGTAAGGGGAAGTACTTGTTCTTTGAGCAAAACTTTGAAAATGAAAGTTTTGATAAGTTTTACTCAAAAGTAAGAAGCTTTCGCCCTTTTATAGGATTGTGGCAATCAAGCGCACTACGTGGTCCTTTCATTACAAGTACGGGTTGTACATCGTTATGTGTGCACAAGCTATTGTCATTTAAATAATCACACATCCAAATCAATATTGAAATGAAACAGCTTTAAGGGTACCGGAGATTCGTAGTCCAAGAATAACGCCAGAATGCGAATCGGGCGTTGATAACTTGTGAGAGCAACCTCGACGACCACCTACGAAGCTCTCCAATGTTCGAATCGGTCCCTTCAGACAACCTTTCATCGATCCGAGTGATGATCCTCTTAACATCCTTTTCTCCTTAGAATTCCATCTCTTTTCACCCGATGCCTTCATGTATCTCCTTTAACCGATAAGCTAACCCATCCCCGACTTTCTTCAATGTGTGATATCCAAACTTATGAAGATCTCTACACGCCATCAAGCGGTCGATCTAGTTCACTACGGTAAACTACTCCAAACGGTTTCATCATGAGAGTGTATCGGGAAGATGGTTGATGTCGTGAAGTTCTAGCCGAGGTGTGGTAAAGTTGACACGTGTTTAATACGATTCAACGGCAAGTTGCAAGTCTTCTACACGCCTCGGATCACTATGCTTCGATGAAGATGAGCACGACTTGATGTATTCACGCTGGATTTCAATGAAATTGTCTCTGTTAATACAAATAAGTCGTGAAAACGCTTTATTTATATTTTACGATCTTCTAATGTTTTGTCGATAACAAATATAAAATCATTTTAACTAAACAAATAAAGTAGGTAAATAGTTTGAGTTAATAGTTTTCAAACACACTTTACGCTTTCACATAAAACACTAAAACAAGTATAAGTGATTTTATGATTTAGATACATATGTACAACAACTAGTGTTTACATATTGGGTTAAACATATACTTAAACTAAGTATACTAAAATGGGTAAATACAAGTATATACTAAAAGGGTAAATACTAGCAAATGGTTTTGACCCATAACCCATGGTTTTATATATACCACTTAACCAAGTACATTGTATCTAGAAAGAAACCATGGATCATCCCATAACCCATGACCCATGACCCATAACCAAAAATACCCATGGGCAAAGAGGATGGACCACTGATCCCTAGCTTTGTGCTAGCTTGATCCTCAGGGTAGGATCCGTGGATCCGGGAAATGTAAGAGAATTTCTATAAATAGAGAGCCATTTCTTCCTCTACTTGCACTTTTCAATAAACACTTCCCCAAAGTATTCTAACCCTATAACCTCGATCTAAGTGATCTATGTAGTTGTCTTTTGTTTTGTGCGATCTTCTAGGTTCCTCTTAAAGGAAAGATCGCCACTTTGAAGACGCAAGCTCAAGTCCATGAGTTGCCATGCTTCGTCATCATCAAGACAATGAAGGTTCTCTTGTTGATAGATCTACCTTTCTCCATAGACGCTGGGTCAAGGCATTAGTGAAGAATTCAAATGTAAAGATGCAAGCATTAGTGAAAGATGCTCATCATTCGTGTCAAGGCATTAGTGAAGAATGCTAAAGGTTTCAAGACGAAGGCATTAGTGAAGGATGCTGGCGTGCTGTGTCAAAGGCATTAGTGAAGGATGCCAAAATCAAATCAAGTAGCATTTGGGAAGAATGCTTAGTCGATAATCGATGAGGTGCATCGTTATACTTATAAGTATTTGTTTATTTACAAGGATGGTGATATCCTTGATGGTGTTGTAACAAGGAGTAGATCTCCTCGAGAATAGGTGTTGTGTCGTGAAGGTGTAGTTCACCTAAGGTGTGAAAGAACCAGGTACTTAGCCTAGTACCCAATAAAGGGTAGGCGACGCTGTGAGGGTTAGTTTTCCTAAGGTGTGAAAGAACTCGTGGTTAGCCTAGCAATCGATAAAGGGTAGGCGACGCAGTGTTAGTGTGGTTCGCCTGGTGTGAAAGAACCCGTGATTTAGCTTTGTACCGGAAAAAGGTTGCCGACGCCATGAAGGCTTCTCCGCCACAAGGAGTTGGTGTAGTGTTTACGAACTCTCGAGTAGGTGACTCGGGAGTGGAGTAGGCAAGGAAGGTGTCCTTGCAGTTAACCACTATAAATAACTTGTGTCGCGTGATGTGCTTCTTACTTTATCCTTCATTACATGTTTATATATCTATCTATCAACGTCCAACATAAACAAACAAATAGATTGACATAAGTCGATCTAAATATTTAAAATAAAGTTTTAAATTGGTTAAACTATTCAACCCCCCCCCCTTCTAGTTTTCCACAATTGGCATCAGAGCTTCATCACCAAGTTTCTTAGAGTATGTTGTACTTTAAAAACTTGATACGATCCATGTATGTTTGAAAACTACAAAGAAGGATTATTTTGTCATATTTTAAAATCACCATTTTGTTTATTGTTGACAATGATAGAATGCTCTAACATTTTTTAAAGCATTATCCATACTTGGATTTGGAACTACCAAGATGATCATGAAGAATTCATCTAAATAGTTCTTCTCGCAAAAAGAATGTTTAGGGATCCTTACAACATTAACCGAGATTCCAAGAAACATCTAAATATTTCTTTTCTTTAAAAGAATATTTGGCAAAGGTATGATCTCTAATTACTTACCTTTATTTGTTATTATTAGTATCTTGATCGCATGACTTAGTAGTAATGTTTCTAGTAATTATTCTCTTATAGTTATTTTCTATTTAGCGCTCTCGCTTTTTTTTACTTTATTACCAACACATAATAATATCTAGTTATATGTTAACATCAATCATTATTCATCACAAAGGATTTATTGACATCTCATGCATATCAATAAATATCCATGTGAAACTCTTATGTCATAATAAAATGGGATTTTATTATAATGTTTGAAAAGCTTCCCAAGAATTACGACTAATTCTTAAAAGGAACATTGTCTAATAGAATAGCATTAAATCATCAAAACCTCAAACCACAAGTTTTAGAACATTAAAACCAAAACACTAGGTATCTTAGAACTCCCAAACCAAAGTTATCAAGGAATTTCTTGAGTGACTTTTATCGCCATGCCGGATCCCTAAGTTTATACTAGACGGATCCCAAATGAGAGGATCCATGATCCGTGCAATGTAAGACAAGATAAGCTAAAAATGATCATCGTGGATGTTCCACCATTACTCATTTCACGCACTCACCAACAAAGACCCGCCATCGCTCATAGGAGCTAATTGATCATTTTTCTCAAGCTTAACAATCACGCCTGTAAGTTTAATCTTCACTACATTGTTAATCTAATTCCTTGATTCTTAGAATTACAATTACTTCATCTTTAAGAGTTGGGTTCAAATGGGTTTTCCATAATTTGTCAATCACATTGTTTTCTAAGATAATCTAAATTAAAGATTTAACATTGTTAATACAAATTAAACACATTTCTTGAACCCAACAAAGATGATGAGAGCAAAATTGTGATGAAACCCTCTAGGTTACTATTCACCATTAACACCACATTGTGGTTACATTATTTAGGAACATCATGCCTAGCAACAAGCAACAAGATTACCAAGACACTGCCCACTACATACCCATGTATCACAAGAAAAATGGCTTAAGTCCGGACGATAGGAAAGTCTTTAAGTTGCTTGAAAGGAGACTCTTTCATGAAGGTAGAGTGGTTGATACATCATTCCTTGCAAATACCGACATAAGGGAAGTATTTGAAACTATTGGGTTTGATTGTTTATTGGATATAAACGAGCAAATTTTCCCGGTCTTTATGCTTGAGTTCTACAAGACTATGGGTATAATTAGAAATGATGATGGATCCATCTCAATTGAATTCACCATAAATGGACATGAGTACACTCTTTCACTCGAGGAGTTTGAAGAATAATAGGGTTCCATCCGATGGTGTTTGTATGTATTCAAATGAATGGACGCTGCGGGAGCTACACTCTATGGTTGATCATCACGACATTTATCACACAATAATCCCTGAAGCAACCACGGTAGGGACACCGTGTTTATGCCAAGAGCTTCTCCTTCAAGGGTAACTAGAAAGTCGAAAGTGATCTATAGGATCCTTTTCAAATGGAGCTTTCGGAGATGTTTGCATTATATAGAAAATGGGAAAATGTGATAAGGGAGAATGTGGTGTGTCTAGTGGAAACAAGGATCACCCTAACGCATGTCTAAGCTTCATGATCTATTGTCTTGTGACCGAGACCCGCTTCAACATTGCCTACTACATGATCAAAAGAATGGCAAGTGTAAGAAGCATGGACAAGATGGTGCTTCCATATGCAATGCTTCTAACCCGTCTTGCAAAATTCATCTTTGCATTAGATCCCTCTCCACAATCCTTGGATCATAGCTTCTGCAATAAGGTTATAATACCATTAACCGAGGGTAGAACAACAAGGTTTATGGTAGAAGGCAAGAGGCCACACCCACCCACGGATTCCTTGGACGAAAGGGAAAGGCAAGGAGAAGGTGGAGGTGAAGGGAGTAGTAACAACCCACTTGATAATATCGATCTTGACCCCTTGGACTACATTAACCAATTGCCAAACATCCCTAATGAATCACCCGAATGGCAACAAACCAAGGGAGTCTTCAAATGCTTCGCCAATTTCTTGAGGAAGAAGAAGTGAAGATAGTTCGATAAAGAGTGGAGGACGGGTGAAGAAGTGAAGGAGGAAAAGAAAGGTAAGACCTTAGGAATCTAGTGTATGTTAAACAATCTCAAACAATGGTTTGTAAACACCTTAAAACTACTTGTAGTATGTAGGTATTGCCATACATTGGCACTAAACATCCTAACTGGGTGTTTGAAAATGAGATTTTACGACCTCTTGGAGTGGTCGTCCACTCATTTTAGTAATTTTAGTTCTTCCTACTTTGATTATTAATTATATTAGTTGTGTTCTTGCATTTAGTTCCCATAGAAACAACTAGGAGAAGCATTACTAAGAAGTGCAAATTGCACATTTGCCGAAAGCCTTCGATCCGCAGAGGCGGATCCCAAGATTCAGATTAGACGGATCCTCCCGTAAGGGAACCGTGGATCCGTGGTATCCGATATACAATACGATTTAGGTACTTCAAAATAGTCTACTAGATCACCTCAAACAAGTCTAACACAAGATACTAGATCCAACTAAGTCTTTCTCTTATAGTTGAAAACCTCACTCTCATCCATGGCTTGTCTAGGATACATCTTTGAAATATCCTTGATTCTTTTTTCAACTAGTCAAAACTCACCATATTTCCGCTCCAACACTCACACATTATCAATCACGATTGATAGCACTTAGTTAGATATAATTTTCAATTTTAGCAAATTAATCTCAATCATTTTTAATCAAAATTAGGGTCAAAAATTAGCTTTTTCTTCTTATTTTTTTTTATTTATTTTAGTAAAAACCTATTAGGACATCATCTGACTTCTAGGACTTGTTATCACCATTTTCCCTCATCGAATTAAATAGAATCATTATCTAACATATAGTCGATTACCCAAAGTCAATTTTTCTTGGCCAAAACCATCATTAAGCACCATTACTTGTTATGGTTAAGGATTTGAGACATCCAATGCCTAAAGACTTCAAAATTAAGTCAAACCCTCGAAATCCATTAATAACAAACCTTACAAAAGCATAATAATCTCACCTAGATCTGTTCGATAGCGGATCCTCGGTCCTAACCAAGCGGATCCTCATCGAGGGATCCGCGGATCCGTGAGATACTGAGAGCATAAATCGCCTTCTATATTCAAACTCATGTCACCTTTTGGTTCTCTAACCACTCTTAGCATACATTAATTGTTCACCTAGAGCTGATCAAAACCTCAAGAGCATGCTTAGTCTTCTAAGTGGTCAAGAATTTAATTCCCAATTCAAATTATTCTTTATAAACTAAACAAACTTAGGTTTATGGCACCATCCTCAATTAGCATTCAAAAGTCGAAATTAGAAGCTCACATTAGCACCTTCATCACCATGACTAAAGCTCTTAGCAACAACTCCTCAAACATAGGATCATCCAAAAGAAAGGCCAAATGATTCATGAAATTTCATCCAATCAAACATCTCCCATTAGAGATAATGACTCTAGAATCCCACCTCATCAAACCCATCCAACAAAAGCTAAGAGAACCGCAAGGATTAGCATCAAATCTTTCCAACTAGAAAAGGATCATCTAGTTCCAAACCAAACATGGATAGTTCTAACAAGCCATCACAACCTTCATTCATTGAGAATGAACTACACTCATTGAATGAGCCTCTTCCGCATCCAAACATATATTCATTGTTTCATTCATCACCAAGAACCTCCCATTCTCCAACCTTTTCATTGAATGGAACCACCTACAACACCAACTAGCCCATCATTGGAGACAAGGAACAACCTTGATCATACTGGAAGAAGCTCCATTACCACCCTCATTTTAGAACCTCTCCTACTTCTCAAAATGAAGACCTCAAACACACATTGAGTCTCCTCAAAACATCCTTTTCCTTCGGGGCCAAACCAAGACAATATTTGCCCAAATTGTCTAAAAACTCAAGGACTTGTTCAAGAAGTACGAAATGAGATACATTTCATGTTCAATCATCTTCTTGCAAAGTTGGATCAATTCAACAAGTCCACCCATCCCTAGACTTAAGCACATTGTCGCATTCTAAATCCCGAAATAAGATTAGTATTAGTAGTACTTATATGGCTATAGTTCATTCTCTTAGTTTTAGAGATTTGATTGTGTATCTCTTATTTTATTGAATGAATACTTATATGCCATGATTATTATGTGTGTTGTGCTTGTTATATTGTACATTTATCTCATTCCTCAAATAGCACTCCTTGACATTTCTTCAATCAAGAAATCAGAATAGATAGCCGGATCCCTTCCAGATAACTAGACGGATCCCTCCTTGAAGGAACCAGGGATCCGTGGTACAGAGCACAAATTTCTACTAACTTGAGTCTCTTTTGCAGAAATTATGCACTATACTCTTGTTTCTCTAACCTTTGTTTTGTAGTTATTCAAAATACACATGAAGATATTGACACCATAAAGCTAGGGGAGCTTTGTGTCAAATGACATTGCAAAATTAATTGCAAACTTAATCCTATTTTGGGTTACACTTCATGACACCCCATTGCAACATTGCAATATTTATGGGAGCAAGTTCTCGCCACTTAGACGAACCATTTGCAAACTTGATTGCAAACACAATTAGTCTATTTTACGTTATGTCCTTGACGCCTTTCAAAGGGATGGACTCGCAAGGGGAGTTAAGACGAGTACCATTCCGCCACTTGCTCTCTTTACATTTTTTTACATTTTTCTTTTCTCTCCTAAAAAATTGTGTTAGTTTCTTTTAACACTTTTTGTTTCGACAAAAGGGGAGAAGAAAGTAAAACTACAAATTCAAACGTTTATTAATTTTAGCTTTTCCTTAAAATAATTTTATGTTTTGTCATCAATAAAAGGGGAGATTGTTAATACAAATAAGCCGTGAAAACGCTTATTTATATTTTACGATCTTCTAATGTTTTGTCGATAACAAATATAAAATCATTTTAACGAAACAAATAAAGTACGTAAATAGTTTGAGTTAATAGTTTTCTAAACACACTTACGCTTTCACATAAAACACTAAAACAAGTATAAGTGATTTTATGATTTAGATACATATGTACAACAACTAGTGTTTACATATTGGGTTAAACATATACTTAAACTAAGTATACTAAAATGGGTAAATACAAGTATATACTAAAAGGGTAAATACTAGCAAATGGTTTTGACCCATAACCCATGGTTTTATATATACCACTTAACCAAGTACATTGTATCTAGAAAGAAAACCATGGATCATCCCATAACCCATGACCCATGACCCATAACCAAAAATACCCATGGGCAAAGAGGAGCGGACCACGGATCCCTAGCTTTGTGCTAGCCGGATCCTCGTGGTAGGGATCCGTGGATCGGGGAAATGTAAGAGAATTTCTCTATAAATAGAGAGCCATTTCTTCCTCTCTACTTGCACTTTTCAATAAATACTTCCCAAAGTATTCTAACCTCTAACCTAAGATCTAAGTGATCTATGTAGTTTGTCTTTTGTTTTGTGTGATCTTCTAGGTTCCTCTTAAAGGAAAGATCACCACTTCTTGAAGACGATGCAAGCTCAAGTCCATGAGTTGCCATGCTTCGTCATCATCAAGACAACGAAGGTTCTCTTGTTGATAGATATACCTTTCTCCATAGACGTTGGGTTGAAGGCATTAGTGAAGAATGCCGAAAATGTAAAGATGCAAGCATTAGTGAAAGATGATCATCATTCGTGTCAAGGCATTAGTGAAGAATGCTAAAGGTGTCAAGACGAAGGCATTAGTGAAGGATGCCAGCGTTGTCAAAGGCATTAGTGAAGGATGCCAAAGAATCAAATCAAGTAGCATTTGGGAAGAATGCTTAGGTCGTATAATCGATGAGGTGCATCATTATACTTATAAGTATTTGTTTATTTACAAGGATGGTGATATCCTTGATGGTGTTGTAACAAGGGTAGATCTCTTTGAGAATAGGTGTTGTGTCGTGAAGGTGTAGTTCACCTTAGGTGTGAAAGAACTAGTACTTAGCCTAGTACCTAATAAAGGGTAGGCGACGCCAGTGAAGGATTAGTTCTCCTAAGGTGTGAAAGAACTTCGGTGGTTAGCCTAGCACCGTATAAAGGGTAGGCGACGCTGTGTTAGGTGTGGTTCGCCTTGGTGTGAAAGAACTCGGTATTTAGCTTTGTACCTAAAAAGGTTAAGCGACGCCAGTGAAGGCTTCTCCGCCATAAGGAGTTGGTGTAGTGTTTACGAACTCTCGAGTAGGTGACTCGGGGAGTGGAGTAGGGCAAGGAAGGTGTCCTTGTAGCCGAACCACTATAAATAACTTGTGTCGTGGTGATGTGCTTCTTACTCTTTATCCTTCATTACATGTTTATATATCTATCTATCAACGTCCAACATAAACAAACAAATAGATTGACATAAGTCGATCTAAATATTTAAAAGAAAGTTTTAAATTGGTAAAACTATTCAACCCCCCCTTCTAGTTTTCCACAGTCTCATTCTTCCCTGTACCTTAGCAAGATACAGATCTTCAATGTCGTTGACAGACAAATTCTGAAAGTCCGCTTCACAGAAACATAGTCCTCTTCATCTTGTCTTTTGACCACGATTTTCTTGAGAAAAATGTAGTCCCATTTAGACGAGAGAGCTACATGCTTAACAGCAACAATCCCTTTATCACTAAACACTTCATGTGTAGATTTTTGAACCTGGCAGCTTTTGTAGTAGATTCTTCTGCGTTCGAGCCAATGGTGAATCCCATACATTGCATCAATGTCATACCTTCCACATCGTTAGCAAACATGTGAGAGGCCTTTTCTTCGATGGCTATGCGCTTGAGTATATGGTCACGGAACGGAAGTGTAAGTGATGTAGCGATTTATTTGACTCATTGCTACCGTAGAAGAAATTCCGGTCATTGTTGAAGAAGTAGCGGAATGGAATCTTAGGTTGATCCGTCACAATCGTTGGTTGAGGTCCGGACCACCGGTGTAATATGGAGCCTTGTCTTTTCCGGTGAAGTCAATGTTCGCTTGTGGTTGAGCCAATCGATGTTGTTAGACATGGCTCGTGCTATGTTATCAAGATGATATTCAACTTCAATAGCACTTTCTCGAAATGTCTTTGAGTAGTTGAAAAGCTTCATTCTTGATGCATTTTAACTCGACTTGGTCATCTTCTTCACTCAAACTTTTCTTCAAGTAACTTAGCATGCTCCAATGTATGACCTTCTACCATATCTTGATCATCGCTAGGCGGAGAGCGTCAACAAGTGTAGAGAACCAACATACTCGGTGTCATCTTCGCTCAGCCATGAGACGACATCACTTTAGGCGATTTTTCTTCTTCTTTGGCCTAGATGAGGATGTTGGTTTCTTTGTTGAAGCGGAAGAGGTGGGTTGTTGTTGGGCTCGTGGACTTCCTCATCGTCACCACCAGCTTATTCAAATGATCACCGCTTTTCTCGTCTGGGTGGTGACTCGAGTCCCGAGGTTTGTCGCCAGAAGAGCGGGAGGTGATCGTTGTTGAGATGGAGTCCTTTGGGGTGGAGGTGGGTGGAGGATGATTCACCGCTTTTCTTCGGGCTTAGGCTCTTTATCTTTATCTTTATCCTTTTCATCATCGCCTCTTGGACGCTTAGGCCTTTCACTTGCTCCTTGCATGAAGTCTTGAGTTGATATTCCAAGAGTGCCTCAAATAGTTTACTTTCATCAAGGTGAAAGTTGCGCATCGTTGAGACATTTGTAGCACCAACTTGGAAATCAACTCGCATAGAGAGAACTGCAGCTCCATTAGATTGATCGTCTTTGTAACCGGATTAGATTGCATTGTTTGCTTGACCAATTTCATGAGATTTGGATATAGTTGTCTGTGAACATCTCCCTTATAACTCTAGGAACAAAGGTCGGTAGGAACTTGTGAGTATAGCCCTAATCATTTCGCTCGCCCCTCGACATCACGTTGCATGAACTTCGGATATACTCCTTTCACTTGACATCTTGTCTATCTCGTCATGTAGAAGAATGATACTATCGCCTTGTTGATTCAACTTCTTGTTGGTCACATCTTTCTTCCCGACCGCTGATGACTTTTGACAATTTTGGTTTTAGCCCGGATATCCAAGAGTCGCTTGGTTTCTTCACAGATTTAGATGTGGATCTTGTTGTTCCTTTGGATGGTGGTAGTGAAGAGTGAGAAGACGAGTCCGATGATGATGAGACATGAGGAGACCCGGGTCTTTTCGTGGCTCGATGTTTCTTCCTTGAGCGCGTGCTCGGCTATCAAGGAGAAATCATCATAATCAAGATCTTCATCATTTCCGCCTTAGCCGCTTCATCACCTTAGTATCTTCACCATGAGTTTTCTCGCCTTTTCCATGTCCGGTTCCTCTATGTCAAAGTTGATGGAATCCTCAAGTTGCCTTTGTTGTTGTTCGTGGGTGATGGTGGTACCGCCCTTTATCGGGTTGATTAACCACATCGAAAACTGTGTGGCTTGAGTTCCACCACTTGACCCTCCGGCCCACGAGTTTGATCCAAAGCGAATTCATCGGCAAGATATTTGAGTCTCGAGGTTCTTCAACTTTTTTGATAGTCTTTTCTTCATCAAATGGTTCTTCTTCATAACTTTCCTTATCATGCTCAAGCACAAAAGTTTTCCTTTTCCTTTATCGCCTTTTGACCGGAGGTTTTGCCACCGCTTGATGTCATCGGTTGGAGTTTCGAGTAAAAGACATCTTCTTCCGATTCAAGATTCTCGCAGCTTTCATCCACTAGCTTTTGTTGCGGTTCAGTGCTTGGGAATTGGGATGGCTTCCTTAGAGGAACTTTCCTTTTGAGAGTATGTGACCTCTTAGGAAACTTTCTCTCGACTCTCAATGCTTGTAACACTTTCCTGACCGCCTCCCGGTTTTCCTAGTAGGTGTACCGGGAGGACTTTTTATCAAGAAAACCTACTTTGCCTTCATCAACCGCTACGGATACCTTTTGCATGAATGGAGTTGTTTGATCGCTTGATTAGAAGGTGATCCGCAACACCGCACCTTGTTTCTTTGTTGTAGATTCCTTAAATCGAATCGCGAGTGTAGGCTCATACAACATGGAGTGATTGTTGGGGTCATTGAGTCTCACGGATATCGTGATTATACCCTAGAGCTCTTTGATCAACAATTTGGTATATCCGATATATGGGATCTTGGAGCCAAGCTTTATGAGGAAAGACATCATGTCGTCCCATATCGAGCTTCAACTTCAATATGTTTCATGTTGACCAAAGCCCAAAAGATCCGTAGTTTCATGAGCTTGGGATGCTCATAACCACTTTCACGCCCGTAAACGGATTTGGTGATGATGATGTGAGGGTTCTCCATGGTCGAGGAATATTCTTAAGATCCACGATGAATGCTTTGTGATTACTCCTTCGCTTCGCCATAACCAATGTCGATCATGAATTGCGAACAACCTCTTCACTGGTGTGGCATTGTATTCGGTTGGCTCAATGACAGAATAAGAAGAATAGTTCTTAAGTCCGCCGGTGTGATGGTGACTTGTTTGTGGTCGAGCGTCACCGCCACAACATTTTGACCTTTGATCTTCGCATTGTATGCCGTAATTGTGAATGTAGATCTCCAAGACCAGAAAGCGTAATTGGTGAGCATGTTCGATAAGGGTGATTCTTCGAATGTCCACGCTATTAAACAAAAAGACTCGAGCGGTGAGACTATCAAAATCAACACGAAGGTTATTCTTTCCGATCTTCATTGGATAGCCATTAGGGAAGATATCTTCAACGGTGAGAACGCTTGGTGCTTCCACGCTTTGCATTTGAGCGTCCTATGTCGTGATAAATTTGAGATAAAAAACACGGATTTGTGAGTTGATTTTTACGGGTAGGATGATGGTGGTTGGGAAGTTAATGAGGTGAATTTAAGGTAGAAGATATTTTGTTAAAAAAGCTTTGAGCTTTTGACAGTTTTAGTCCCTCCACCTTAACCATTTACATCCAATGCCCATAACTTCCATTTTGGTTACCAAACGATAATATTTGAAAAAGAACTTTGACTACACTCCCCCTCGACTTAAGAAATAATGAAGTTTTATAAATTTTAGTTCGAGGAGTGTTAGTAAACCGTAAATGTGACCACCATTATTAAAGAAACAACCGAATAAGGTAACATGCAAGTACAAGGTTTTATGAAACCGAAAAATATTTGTCTCCCCCTCAACACTTGATCAAGAAAATACCAATTTTGAAAGGATAAAGTGTTGACGGAAGGTTTGTACTTGCCATGTTAAAAAAATATAGATAGAAGAATATTTTTGTTGTTTTATCGATTTTATAATTTTGTATTTTGTTTTGAAAATATTTACAAAAGAGGTTTTGGTGTTTGACCGGTTTTAAGAATGTTTTAAGAGTTCATCCAGCTTCCTCTTGAGTCAAACACCGCATACCAACCGTGGACCAACTCATTAAACCTAGCCGAGCTAAGGCTTTGGTGAGGAGATCCGCCAATTGGTATTCAAGACCACAAAGTATAATTCAACAAGACTGCTCCACGTGGTCCTTGATGAAATGATATCAAGATCGATGTGCTTTGATTTCGAATGTTGAACAGAGTTGCACGAGATCGCAATAGCACCGATTGTCGCAAAGACATCGGGATTCTGTCAAATACGTAACCATAGTCTTTGAGTTGTGTTCTCATCCAAATGACTTGAGCACAACACGCCGACATGGCTACATATTCGCCTTTGCTGAGGACAATGATGTACAATCCTCGCTTCTTCGATTGCCATGACACCGCTTTATCACCAAGAAATTGTAATGCTCTCAAGTACTTTTCCGTGAGTCTAGGCATCCCGCGTGATCGTCCTCTAAAAGCTATTAGTTCAAAACCGAATCCTTCGGATACCGTGATCCCAAGTTAATGGTTCCCTTGATGTATCGGAGGATTCTTTTAGCCTCGAGAGGTGGGTTTCAGCTTGGTCTCGATCGATAACGGAGCAAAGATATACTGCAAACACAATATCGCCCATGCTAGTCGTTAGATACATGAGAGACCCAATGATACTACTGTATTTGATAGGGTCCACCAATTTCCCATGTAAATCAACGTCTAGCTTCTTGGTATGAGCCATTGGTGGCATAGGTGTCACAGCTTTGCATTCCAAATTTGTTCAACAGCTCAAGGGCATATTTGGACCGACTCAAGAAAATACCACGGGTGATTGATGAACTTGCATTATGAGAAAGAATGTAAGTTCACCCATCATGGACATTTCAAAATGTTTCTTCATTAGTTTTGCAAAAGCGATTGAGTACTTTTAATGTGTTGACCCAAAATGATGTCATCCACGTAAATTTGAACAATTAAGATGTGAGCCCGTGATATTGTATGAAAAGAGTAGGATCGACCGAACCTTTGGTGAAATTATTGGCAATGAGGAAGGATGATAACTTATCGTACCACGCCCAAGGAGCTTGTTTGAGTCCGCATGAGCTTTGTTCGGTTTGTAGACGTGGTTCGGGAATTCGATCAACGAATCCTTCGGTTGGTCGACATAAACCGCTTTTCAACCGCCCATTCGTAAAAGCGCTTTGACGTCCATCCGAAAGACCGTTATATTCATATGAGCCGCGAACGCGAAAATATCCGAACAACCTCAAGACGAGCAACCGGAGCGAATGATTCTTCAAAGTCAATACCTCTTCCCGTTTATAACCCTTAGCCACCGACGTGACTTGTTTCGATTACGCCCTTCAAAGATCCAATTTGTTCTTCCAAATCCATTTGAGACCAATGACATAGACCCTGCTGGTCTTTCAACCGCCCCATACTTCAAGACGCTTAAACTAATTGAGTTCTTCTTGCATGGATTCAATCCATTGTCTTTGGTCATTGCGTCTTTAATGTTTTTAGGTTCGATTAGCGACATGTGAGTGCATAAATGCAATGTTCACCATCCGTGTGAAGACGTTGTCTTGTTACGACCGTTGATTTGGGTTACCAATAATATTCTCAAGAGGATGGTCTTTGTCCAACGATGTCGAGGGTTGATGTTGGTATACATTGTGCGATTTTGAGGATTCAAATGGCTTGTTGATGATTCCGCGACATCGTGTGCGCAGCTTCATTGGCAAACGGGTTAAAGAACGATTTGGATCAAAATCGCAGCGGGGTACTTCATTGTTCGTAACATCATCACCGGTTCGCCGCTGAAGCAGCTTTGTTCAACTGCTGTTGTAGAGTCAATCGGTGGTGCTTCTTCAACAAAGAGTTGTTGTAGCAGTGTATCGTATTGGAATATGATCAAGTTGAGCAATGAAACATATACACTAGAGCACGCTCATCAATGTCATCACTAAACAATGAGCAAATAGCTTTTCCATTTGTTGACGAGTAAGTCGGGGCTTGGTTCACCGATGATGGGGTATGAGGGAAGTTTAAACGGTTGTGACGGGTTCCAAGTTGTTATGCTCAAAGCCATTTCAAGAAGCTCATCGAAATTTGCATGAATCGCTTCCATAACCGCTTTGTACGACGATTCCGATCCGGAAACCTTTAGAATTCTCATAATATCCAATAAAGACTCCAATGTCGCCTTTGGCTTTGAGCTTACCAAAGTCATCACGATCATTATTCGGATAACAAAGGATCCAAATACATGAAAGTGTTTTAGGTTTGGTTTATGGTTGTGGATAAGCTCATAAGGTGTTTTGTTGTGGCGCTTTGTAATCATTGATCGATTTTGAGTATAGCATGCAGCTGACATGGCTTCACCCATAAGTAATCCGGAAGTTTAGCATTAAGTAACATCGTTCTTGCAGCTTCCACTAACGCAAGGTTTCGCCTTTCAACAACTCCGCTTTTGTTCGTGTACGCTCAATAGATGTTTGATGCTCAATTCCCACTTTCTCATAAAATTCTCAAGAGTTTGATTCACAAATTCAGCCTTTGTCTGCTCGATTTGTCGGACCGTGTTCCGGAGTCGAACTTGTATTTTCGTGAGAAAGGTGATGATCATCCGTGGAGCTTGATCTTTGCTTCAAGAAAGTAGACCCAAGTCCATCTTGAGTAGTCATCTACGATTACCGTGATGTAGCGTTTGCCATTAATCGCTTGCACACGCATCGGGCCACACAAATCCATGTGAAGAAGATGAAGCACATGCTGAGAGCTGTGTTCCACCTTTGAAGGAAAATGAGCACGAGTGCTTTTCCCTTGTTCACAAGCTGAGCAAAGGTGATCTTTAGAATATCGGAATCTTGGGAGACCTTCAACAAGTTTGTGTCGAGCAAGGTTGGTTATGGTTTGAAAGTTTAAATGTGAGAGACGACGGTGCCATAGCCAAGATTTTGTTGATGTTGCCTTTGAAAGTAGACAGATGGGAGATGAAGCAATCATGTCTTGCATGGAGATAGTGTAGAGACTTGAATTTCGAGTACCAGACATAAGATCGTTTCCTTGTAGATCACGAATGAAACAAGTTTTCTCCCGAAAAGCAACTTCCAAATCTCCATCACAGAATTGGCCTCATCGAGAATAGATTGTGACCGAGGCCTTCCACATAATAAACCCCGCTAATTTCGATGTTTCCATTGATGTAATCTCCGAGCCCATGATAGTTACAAGTGATCATTCCGAACTCGACAAAGCAATGAACTTTGCAACAAAGTTTGATAATGCTTTAAGATTGCTCGTCATGTGTCGGGAACATCCGCTATCAACAATCAAAGGATGATCTCAGATCACCGCATTACATACGCATTTACACGATGGAATAGAAGTAGATGTGGAACCCAAGAGTTAGAGGGTTCCAAGCGCTTATAGTCGAAATACACACATCAATGATTTTAGGCATCCATTTAAATCCTAGTGTATTATGTATCCATTTCGCCATCTCCAACTAGTCTTTGCTTTAGTCTTAGTGAATGCACTAGGTGGTACTACATTCCTTGAGGTGATATCGAACCACAGGACATCAATGCATTTCTTAGAATCTAAAGAGGCGGTTTACTGCACGTACTTAGAAGCATGAGTGGGCCTAGAGGTATTCCGCTTTAGATTCCTTAAACGAGACAAGATAGCTTTAGCAACACATTTATCATGACAATCAGAAAGCATACTTTTACGACAAATAACACAAGAAGATTCAGACTGAATATCAAAAGTACTTAAAGGTTCAACATTCGTTACAATACTTTTTCCATTACATTTGTCAGACGCAATATCTAAAGTGGATGTAACATGAGTCTTATTCAAAGTCCTAGGGTGTTTTTCTACTTCAGCATTCTTTATTGATCTTTTCTTAGGTCGCAACTTCCTATTCTTCCTTGTATTGCTCCTAGGCTGTGAAGTGCGGACGTTGGGAAAAGAGGCAACTATTCCTGTTTCAGTAGAGGGAAACACATTAGTATCTTGTGGTTTGTCAGTAGGCATTCTAGAGTCACTTTTTCTAAATGTTACAGGTGCAATTTTCTTAATGTTGCTAATCTGAACTTGTTCATACTTTCCTAACTTTTCCTTTAACTCAATGATAGTGTGCAACAAATCTTGATTTTCGTAACTAAGATTTTAAAAATTCATGACTTCTTTAGTATGTGCAAGATAATGATCAAGTTCGTTTGATGCTTCATCACGAGTCTGTTTGAGTAAATCAAATATGACACCATATTCCTATTTAACTTTTGCAAGTTCTTGTTCATATTTTGAGATTTGACATTTCAAAGACACGTTTTGATCATCCAGCTTGCTCAATTTTAGGATCAAAAGATTTTGAGCGAATCGAGTGATTTTGTTTTGCGAGAAAGTTCACGATTTTGACAATCTTTTGACACCATTGAAGACGACGCTTGCATTTGAAAGTTCGTTTAACAATCGCTCATTTTCAACTTTTAAAGATTCGATCCGATGCACATTATCGCTTTTCAACAATTTTAATGAATCAATGTAATCAGCAGAGATATACTCGATGCATATGGCAAAGAATGCAATAACACAACATTATGGATATCAAGATAGATAACATTGTCCAAGAGTCGATCAACATCTTTTCGTAACATTTTCTTTTTACGCTTTGTATTAGAAATAGATGTTTCAGCTTTTTCAAAACGATTTTCATCAATCCAAGTTCCTTATGAAATTCCTTTCCCAATACAATGCACAATTTTTCAAAATTTTAACATGGGGTAAAAATCTTTTCTAAAAATATCTTTGTTCTCGCTACCGAGGCGATTGAAAATGTTCAACTTTTATTTCGTAATGAAATTCAATCTCACGCTCTAAAAGTTTGAGGTCGAAGTGAAAATGTCAAAATATCCGAGAATTTGACGATTTTCGGTTTTGAATTTACTTCACCGAGTGAAGGTAAAGGACCATAAATTTGTGCATAATTTGGTTGGGGAGCAACATTAGAAGACTCGTGACGCTTTTGTGATAATCCTAGGTGTGTTAGAAGAATCCTTTGGTGGGACGAAAGTGACGGCTTTTGAATAGTTGAATGGTTTGTTATAAACAACATTTTCTAATTTTGATCGACTCGCCTTCTCGCATCTAATTCCTCTTGACGATGATATTCAACAACACTCATAATGTAATCATCAATTTTGTATTCTCGACCGAAACTTCGTGATTTGGTTCAATGCTTTGGTTGAAAGCTTTGGTTTGTAATCGCAAGATTCGGTCCATATCCATTTGATTGGGTTTTAAAGTAAACTTTTGAATTGTTGTGATTGACTCACCATGTTTATAAACAACATTTCAAACTCTTTGAGTTTGTTTTGTAAGTCGACAATTTCTTCAAGATGGTCATCTATTCGCTTCGTTGAATGCTTTTTGTATGCAGAGAACTGTTTTTGACAATTTAACAACTCGGCTTTGGCTTTTGATTTTCCAAAGTAAGAGCGTTAAGTTGTTTTGTATGTTCATGTTTCGCTTGTTCTATTTGAGACAACAAAGCATTCTTCGATGCGGCTAGATCACTTAACTGTTGCTCTAAAGATTTTTCGTTTTGGTGTGATTTAGCAAAAGCGACTTCAAACCTTTTTCACGCTTTTCTTGAGTTTTGAAAAATTGAGTTGCCGCTTTAAGCATTCAATATCCCCGTTAAAAGTGCATTTTTACTATGCAATTGCTTGATTTGATGAACGACATTTATCCATTCGGGATTGATAATCTTTAAGTAAGAGGTCAATATCCGGATTGGGCAAAAGTTCAACAGGTTCAACGCGAGTCACAACATGATCACTATTCGTATCCTCAAGTATAACCACGAGTCAATTTGAGTATCAAAGGTAACCATGAGGTCATCTTGATCGCCAAATGTAACTACGGGTCAAGTTGAGAATCGCCGATCGAGATGCGGACGACTCATGTTGAACATTCCGAGCCTCGCTCGATTCGGATGTTGGTCGAGATATTAGATCGATGATGAAATGGTTTGTTCGGTACCGAGACAAGCCATCGTTGTCATACACTGGGCCTGTGTCACTCATGTGGAGAGCTTGCATTTGTGCCATCAACATCATCACGCATTAGCCTCGCAAGTCCTCCATATCATCATCCGAGTCTCGCATCCGCCATAAAGCTCGTTTTGGTTGTGAGGGTTCCACCACTTCATCCTTAAGAGCCAAAAGTAAATCTTCCTTGTGATAAGCACCGCCTCTAGTTCTCGGCTTAGGACATGCATTAGCCAGTGACCCTTCTCATTACAATTGTAGCAACAAGACCATTCATCCCATTCTGAGCATTTCCTGCTCAACCACTTGAGCTCTCTGTTGTGGAGCACCCATGTTATTCCTTCCCATAGCATTAAACCCTTTACCTCCTCCCATCCGACGCACCATAACCACGATTCTCGAACTTCAACACGTCCATTGTTCACAACAACCGATTCCTTGTGTTTGATGAGGAGCGAATGCGATTGTTGGATTTGTTTGTATACCGCCAAGGCTTTAGCAATCATAACAAATCCTTGTTGCAATGCATCGAAAGCTTCGAGTCCTCATTAGCTTCACCGTAAAGTGCTTGATCATTGTTGTTGTTGTATGGAACCAATTGAGTTTGTTGAGATTGTTGCCGTGACGGATCATATGGTGTAATTGTTGCAGTTGGTCGAGGAGCGAGGAGGATAACTAGTTCGAGCCCACAAAGCAAGTTGTTGATTGTCCGGAAGTGATGGTGAAACAGCTTGTCCACGGATAACCCTTTCTTTGTCAACTTCTTTTGATGTGGTTTCAAATAGTCGACAACAATCCGTAAGTAGCATGATGAAGATTCTTCGCTGACGGATGAAAATGACATATTTTCCCACTCAGACCAAGACTACTTAGGAACTTAGTGTTAACCGCAATTCTTGGCATGATGATGTTGTGTTTGTCCAAGTCATTGATGATGTCGAGAATCGATGATGATATGACTCTAATGTCTCTCCGGTTCAATCATGAAGTGTTCATAAGCCAAGTAAATTTTGGATTCCATATCTTCTTGATTAAGTTCGGTGCCTTCCATGAGAAGATGAATATGTTCCCACATCTTTTTGCGCCTTTTGAGCATCAACACTTCAAGGATTGGATTGGGTAATCCTAAAAGGATATATTGCATTGCTAGCTCATCGCCTTCAGAGTTTAGAAGTTCATCACCGTAAAGGTCAACAAAGTTGCAATGTTTGTGAGATCATCTCTTGGTGGAATAGCATTTGGATCTCCGAGTGTAACGAGAATAGGCATCTGAAATGGACTTCCAAGATGACCTTCTTTAAGAACTTTCCATGTGGCTTCTTTAGATCACAAAACCTAAAGAACCTAATCACCCATTGATCATAGTTTCCGGGAGTGATCATTGGAGGTCTATCAAGTGATCCTGCCTCATGAATGGATTGTTGGCTACTTAAAGCTTCACACATCTTTGCAAACCAAGTCGGTTCCTTCATAGTATTCCTAGAAGGATGTTGATTGTAAACGTTTGTGTAAGGTTGTACTTGAAGACTAGGTGGTGGTTGAACCATTTGAGGTGGAATTGCTCCTTGTTGTGGATAATGTTGTTGATTGAATTGTTGTTGATAAATTTGTTGTTGTTGATTGAATTGTTGATGTTGTGGACTTAGTTGTTGTTGTTGTTGTTGATTATATGTGTAAGGAAAGTAGTTAGAGTATGATGGTTGAGACATGTTGAAAACTTGTGTTGTTAAATGGATCTTTGTAGTCGAATGAAACGTTGTTGATGAAGTATGCTTAGGCGTAGAAAACACGTTAAGGCAAAGTAACACTTAGGCGTAAAACACCAAACTTACGCAGTAAAAGTGATATTTACGCCAGTAGGATTAGCTTACGCGTAAGAATTTAGAAATACTAAAGTTATGCGAAACCGAAAGTTAGGCGAGAAGACTTATGCGTAAGATTAGCTTATCCGTAAGGCAAGGCTTAGGCGTAAGATTGCTTAGGCGAAAGAGTTCTACGCGTAAGAGTGAGCTTATGCGTAAAATTGTGGTTTTGCCCAAAAATCTTTTACACTATCACAAAGGTAAAGGATATCCAAAGTCAAAGTGTTTTCGTGCTTATCCAAGCAAGAAAACACCGAGTAAACCACGAAAATCAAGATCGATCCAAGGAAACGTTATGCGTAACTTTAGGGTTTAGTTACGCTGTAAAACTTAACCAAAACCGATTTTTGCCCAAAGTGATTCTAAACCGATTTTTGTGATGAGACGCTTCAATATCACCAAAATAGCACAAAAGTGTGAAACTTGATGATCCAAAACTTAGAAACACCTTACGCGTAAAAAGTATACACGATAAAAACAAGCTTAAAATCAATGAAATACACGTAAAGTTCAAACTTTTGCCAAAAATGTATATTTTAACACCTAAAACGTTGAAAGTACAAGAATCTTGGATCGAAAAGTGTAAAAATTAAGTTTTAAGCGTGACAAAGTTTGAGAACCGTGAGTTACGCGTAAGATCAAAATAACTTCAAAACAAAAACCTTTTCACCCAACTATTTGGCGAATGATACCATCGTTAGGTTCTCATATTCATAACACAAGCATCAATATAAGAAATAGTGAAGAAGAGTGATCGGTTGAACACTTAACACACACAAACACGTAATGAATAAGAAGAGTTATGTAAATGTGAAATGATAAAATGAACAACCAACCCTGAGGGTTTACAAGAGTATTTATAGGCAAGGAACTAGGCAACACTGCAAGTTCCTTCCTTTTCTTTATGGGCTTGGGCCAAGGCTCATGTGCTTTCTACATAAGCCTTGGCATGATTACTAACATAAAAGGCATATTAAGCTAACTATTACATATTAATTACTAACACTTGAAATATAGTTTAGGAGTGATTTCAACATTTTTCTTATTTCTAAACAAAGCATTATGTATCTCGTATTTATTCTGATTCAAGAAACTCACTTTGAGACTCGATATGTCATTCATATTAACTTCAATTTCGACAATCGTTAATTGGTTGCGAAGACCTCATCACAAAGAACGCAAAACACATAACCAACAAAAATATTCAACGTATAGATATGCTAAATCGTGTTCAAAGATTGCAAATATTAATTTTCGTAAACCCTAGACCAACAAAACATTCAAGTGACTCACTTTGAGACTCGATATCTCATTCAAATTAACTTTAATTTTGACAATCGTTAGATGGTTACGAAGACCTCGTTACAAAGAACGCAAAACACATAACTAACAAAAATATTTTCAGCATATAGATATGCTAAATCGTGTCCAAAGATTGCGAAAATTAATTTTCGTAACCCTAAATCAACAAAATCCTAAACCCTCGATTACAAATAAAATAGATCATAGCTTATTATTAATTAAATCATGCACGAATTCCTAAGCCACTTTGAATATTAAATTATTTTTTATGTTGTTCGTGTATAAGTAGGCAAGAACAAATAACATGGCACTTTAGGGTTATTTGTTTGGCCGACGCGTGATGTGTTTTTTGTTCGGGTATAACTAGGCGCAAACAATTTGGTCGTTTAGGAGATAGGGAAAAAAGTGGTTCTTTAGAGGATACACACTCCTCTAACGGTCAATTTATGTAATTTTGGCACTCCGAAACCCTTACTATTTCGCTGCCCATCGTCGGTTTCCTCGAAGTCTCTCACATGTGGCTATCTGGTCTTCAAGTTGCCTTTTTTAGGCTTTATAGTGTTTTGGACCTCTAGGGAGAATAGTTACATACTGTTTAATGTCGACTTGGCAAGTTTTGAAGGCATGCATGCTTTTATATAACTAGAAGATGCCGCAATGCGGCCATGCACCACTAATATAATATGATTGGAATAAATGAAATAAAGGTTAAAGTTATAAAATTTTGAATTAAAATAAAATAAACCCACTAAAATATAAAACTAAAACTCATAAAAATATATTAAAATGGATGTTGAAAGAAAGATAAAATTTGTAAAATATGGTGAAATTAGATTATAATATAAATAAGTAGATAAAAGATATTTTAATTAAAATAAAGATGAATTTTTAGTTGTAAGAATATACGCGTTTTATAATCGGAAATATTTATCTTAATTTTGTGGTTAGGAGTTAGGCCGGGTTTGTTAAAGTTAGAGCGGAAATATAAGGTATACATACGCTATCTCACGATCGGGCTCTTATCTTAATTTTATACGCATTATAATATATCTTTCCATAATAAGAAAGAAAAAGTCCTAATTTTTAAAATTCTAATTTTAGAAAGCCTAAACGATTATAAAATAAGATAAATAGTAAGATTTAGTTATTTTTATCGCTCAAGTTTTGATTTATTTTTGTTGAATTACTATTCTTCATCGTTTCTCATACAATTCAATATTCTAAACTTAATAAAATATAATTAAAAGAAAAAAGAAAAAACACATTAGTATCACACGTATGATGGGATGGGATGGGAGGGTAAAACAAAGAAAAGAGAAAATATCAGATATTGTCGGATGTGAAGGCGTGCTGGGTTGATACGACCACACCACGGTTGCTCTACTAGTGTCATACTCCGTACTATATTGCTCAAATAAGCCTTTTAAAAGTAAACCTAAAATTTAATTACTGTTTTATATTTAAGGCAAATTTCAGAAGCGGTTTCCAATCCTCCTCATTTTCCCCGCCACGCCGCCTTTCTCTCCAAATGACCTTCGCGCGATTAGGTCCGCCCCAAAGGGTAGGATTCTTTTTTTTTGTTTCATATGCAAAGGATACAACATAAATATCGATCTTGCGCGATTGATTTGGTAATATTGAGACGCGATCGACTGTGTTCCACAACAACACGATCGACATGATACCACGATCGAGTGTGAATCGCCCCATTGGGGCTAGCCTTAAGCTAACATTTTAAGAACTAGCTAAATTGTAGGCTGATAATAGCTTTTAGTCTTTACGACAGTCTTAAGCTAACATGGAAGCTATTGGACTATTATTACTACTTTGAGCACCAGTCTTTTTGTGGACAAGAATGGCCTCATGGATCTCCTAGCTAGCGTATTCATTTCCACATGTGTAGGCCTCGCCTTAATGTATCAATTAATTTAAATGCCAAAATTTGTGACAAACTTATTTCATGTTGATGGAACAATATATTACAACTTGTTGACTTCGTTGAGCAAACTGCGATACAAAATCAAAATAAGCGAAACGATCAAGGAGAAAATAACATAATCTGACTCAACCAATTCTAGTTGATCGACTAACATACACAAATAACAAGAATCTGTTTATGTTATTAGACAAATCTTTAACGTGTTATAACCATGAAACCTGTATACCCAAGTACAGTAATAGTTATGCTACTTGAGTGTGAAGTGTTAAAACAAGTACTTGGTAAGATGAGCAAAGGTTTATTTTCTTTGATACTCAATATCGTGGCAGCTGATGCAACACTGATTACTTTATCTACGATATGCAAATATTGAAAACTCGTAGTCAGTACTCTGTCAATCTATTTTTAACATTTTCTTTCATTTTACCTATCAATCATGTAACAAGGGTAAATACTGATTATGTGTTACGTATGTGTTGGGAAAAAATTTACTTGTCAGCACCTGTGCTTCTGTGTTTCAAATTAAATATCTTGCAACTTTTGTTTACAGTAGTATTTTCCAATGAAAACGAAATTGTCATAATAAATTTAACTTTTGATTTTATAAATATATATAAGTATCACCAATTTTACATTCATACCCAATTATACTACTATAGCATCTAGACGTCTAGCTTTAGAAAAAATATTTTCTAACGTACGTTTGACCGATCATTAAACATTCTTGTGAATAAACAAAAGATTCTGGGTGCGAAAATATAAAATATAGGCATTTAAATAATTATAAACACCTGGTCATTTTTCTTATAAAGGTGATATATTTTTGCAATAGGGTAAATTCAATTAAAAATAAATAAATAAATAAATAAAACTTTTTAATGGTGTTATTTATGCAAAACTAAAAGTATACTTACACACAACTTTAGACAAAGCAATTGTGTACCTCAATCAACAATCATTTCATATGTTACTACGTATCTCTTAGTGACAAAAAAAACTATATATATTGACTTTTAGCGACAGGGAAGAAAAAGCAAAAAAAAAAAAGAAAAAAACATAGATTAACGAATGAAATCAAGGTTATAACTTTCTACAACCACTAGTGTAAACCTTCTTGACATTTACCGATACATATCTCAACATAACATTTTGAGTAAATTGCAAAAAATGTCCTTGTCATTTGGCCAAACTGCATGTTCAATCCTCATCTTTTCAAAAATGCAGCGAACATCCTCGTGAGGAATTTTCAGTTACATATTCAGTTTTGGACAAAAGCTAATGACTAAACTCTCATTTTCTTCTTCTTTTGAATATTCTTGATGAGAGACAAAACTGTGAACATGTAATAAAGAAGAAAAATGGTAGTTTATTCATTTAATTTTTCTCAAAACTAAATACGCAACTGAAAGTCCCTAAAAAAAATATTCGTTGCACTTTTAAAAAAATAAAAACTAAACATGCAATTTGATCAAACCGTATGAACCAATTTTGCAATTTACTCTAACATTTTCACCTAAGCCCAAAAGTCAATAAAATCACATGAACCTTTTACAGCGCATGTATTCAAGGCGCGTGAGAAAAGAGAGTAGGGTTGGGTCTAATTAAAGAGAGAGATAGGTCGGGACTGATCAACGCATTTCTCGGATCTGCTGGGGGGTGGGTAGTGGGAGGCCGTTTGTCTTTTTATAGGGGTCATCAAAGGGGTCCTTCCTCTGGTCCTACATCTATTTTTTTCTTATAAAAAAAAAGAGCCATTTTTATTGAAGGGTTTTTTTATAGGTAGGTACGTGCCGATAGGTTCGGGAGGTCAAAATTTATCCCCCCAACCCAACCAACCTCTTTTTAACCCCAAGCCTATGAATCCCTATACAGATTCCTATCCCTTTTCACGTTTTTATGTCTATTCAACTAGCCTCCCTTCCCTATTCTTTCCATACTATTATTGTCCATATGCCCTACTCCTACTTTTATCACCACATCAATTTTTGTATCACAATTAAATGAAATTAATATAGGACAAGTTATTTGGAACCTTTTATATGCATTGCAGGTTTGTATAGTGTGTATCGTGATTTGTACATTTTGATTAAAACTTTTTTATTGTCACATCATAGTTGGTCTTAATAAATCGGTTACTAATCGGTCAAATCGTCTTAATATGACAACTTATTGAAAAATATTAATTTAGTCATTCTTTTAATATAGGGATCATTTATAACGCATAAACGAAACTCATAATCGAATCAGAACTTTATTGAGGTTTGAGAACATAATGCGCTTGAATCGCTTAAAATCTTTAGTTTAGTCTCGTAATACCTAAAACTCAGCATGAAATGTCAATCCGATTAATCACCGATTAATCTACTCTACACCGATTAACCCCTGCCAAAGTGGTCGACCACACGACTACCGATTCACGTTTTTGCAACTTTACTTTTTTGAAACTGGATGCATTTATAAAATGTAAGGTTTTTTTAACAAAATTAACATTATGACACAAAACTGCATAAGTGTTTTAAGACTCTCCTTGATTCCATAAACAAGAATCATTGTTGTGGTGGTATAATTATGTAACGTATAGGTTCAACTGATCCATCAAAGGCTTGGTTGGAGGTCAAAAGATGAACGTGGCATGTTAACATCAACTCAAACTGTCATTGGAGGAGGGTCCAACGAATCCACAAAGTCAAGGTTTCTACGTCAATGTAAACATTAAGAGAGCTTTATAAACATTAAGAGATACACAAGTTTTTCAACAAGACTTAGCTTGAGTGAACTTAGTTACACGAGGTGGGTGACGAGGGTACAACGAGTAAAAGTATGTAACTATTTGTATTTGTAACAAATTTTATAGTGGTAATTAGTATGTGATTTTCAAAAATATAACAGGTATTATGTTACTATGTTATACTTCATTACTGTTTTCGGAAAACTTTAAAATTTTAAATTATGGAAAACTATTCATTATTTTTATATTCACTTTTATGAACATTCGATAAAAGTTGTTAAAGAGAAAGACTCGGGTAGGTAGGCCAACCTCGTCTTGCCACCACTATATTTTGTTTCCATTAAAAATTTTCATCATTTCATCCTATCTTTTCTGTCTTGTAAAATTAGTTATTATTATGTTTACTTGTGAATATTTTCTGACTTACAAGTCTTATAATTATTCTAAAACATTTAAGATCCAAAATCTTCAATTCGTATGATCTACTTATCAATAGTTACTATAAAATTTGAAATCCAAAACAATCAAGGTAAAGTGGGTCGGCTAGTTCATGAGGCGATGAAAGTAGAGCGAAGAAAATCAAGCCATAGGAAAAGCTAGTTCCTTGAAAAAAGATACGAAATAATTGCAACTTGAACATGTCATTAGTGCTTGATATCAATTTTGTATCATCCTTTTCTATTAAGAACCAACTTATATAGGAGCTCTATCCTGTTGTCTCTAGCCAAACTATGTAAACTCTTATCAAAAGTGAGTGACATGTGACTTTTTAGTTTTTACTATTTTAAAAAGTTACTTAAATCTGATTCAATATAGGAGATGGACACTTTTTTTAACCAACTTAAATTAATAGCTTTAATATACATCAAGTGTTCGCAAAAAACTATTTCCTCATATTTTAGTTCAATTTTTAACTAAGCTTAGGGACTGTGTGCGATTGAAAAATAGTTGTGCTGACATACGTAGAGTAATTACAGTTTACAATTGACAAATACAATCAGCAGATAATGGGCCAGAAGTTAGAGAAATATCAAACATGAAATATGGCTACATGGGCTCAAATGAACCATACAATTATAATTTTCATTGTTTACATCGATTGTCCAAACATGAAACATACACGGATACACCTATTGCTTACTGAAAGTGGACTCGGTCCCAAGATTACAAACCGTGAAGCCCATTTGTGGCTTGAGCAGTATATTTGAGAAAACAAACGAGGGAGTGGAACCGTCGCGTATCGGCGGGATGTTTGTCATTTTTTGAATGTTTTAAGAGCTGTTATCCTTGTTGGTTGCTATTTTTTTTATCGTTTTCGAAATGGTAGTTAGCGAATAATTTTTTCTAAAAAGAATATACGCTAAACATCAACATTTTTTATAAAATCACATCGATGTCAAAATTATTTCAATATTGGACTGCTTTTGTTTGTAATGCAGATCTTTCTCGGCGAGTATATTTTTCCTAATGAAATATCCATATATTTGTCAGATATTGAGTAAATAAACTTTGTTATATATTAAAAAAGAATTATATATAAATTTTTATAAAAAGTTGTACTTATTTGGCCCTTGTAATTTTAAAAAAACATTAGAATAGTTTTGAAAGTATTTGATAGGTTAAGGGTCTATTTTGATTTTATTTTATTTAAAAACTATATATATATATAGAATCTAGATCAAATAAGATCATACTTAAAATTGTTAAAATGAGATCGAACTAAAATTGACAAGAGATACTCTCCTTACTGATAAAATAGTTTTTTATTTACTACAACTAAAATCATTAAAGTTCGATTGATTTCTTTTTAAAATTCTGAAACCTGGTGATACACTTTGATTAAGTTAATGTGTCAGACGTTGTATGTGTCAGATTTTGGAATATTTATTAAACAGAATGCTGTATCGTGTATCACTAATCCAAACTCACGATCATTTGGTTATTAGTTCTTTAAAATGTTAATTTGTATTAAAATATTATTTTTGTGTATGATTCTTAAAATCATATTTATAAATGTTTTAGTGGTTTTTGATTGATCTTATTTTTACAACTTTAAGTTTGATCTCACATTAACCTCCCCATATGTAATCTAGATTACATATATATATATATATATATTATATATATATATATATATATATATATATATATATATATATATATATATATATATATATATATATATATATATACGTATATATATATACATATATATATATACGATTGCGTCACGTGTTAATCAACCTTAAAATAAAAAACAATAAGAACCAATTGTAATAAGACATGTGTACATTAAATGACTAAATTAAATAAAAATGATAGTTAATTACTGAAATTCAAAACTTGATTAACAGAATTAAAATGGCAAAATAGGTAATTGCATCTCTCATTCTACAACTGCCTCCTCCATCTCAGTTCCCTCTCACCATAAAAACAATCCAACCTCTTTTTTTCTCCATCTCAACGACGACCACCGTCACACTTATCGTACTACTGTTGCTCCTGCTCCAGCCACAATAACCAAAATACACAACATATGGCCTCATCCGCGAGATCTGATGTTGACAAGATCCGATGGGCTCAACCGTCGACTCTCTATCACTATAAAGAAATAGGTGACGCATTGTAAGGATTCAAAATCCATTCGTTTTTTCGATCGCGATTTTGGATAGTATTATACGGGCTGAAATTCAACCGCTACTTCATGTATTAGATCGACTTCAAGTTCAACATGGTGTTTAGAACCGATACATGTATCAGATTGACTTAAGTTAATTTTCAGTTTGATATGCATGATGCTACTATAGATCGATGGAATCTTTAATTTTAAGGTGTTTTGGTTTATGTATTTATGTGATTTTTGGTTGGTATCACGAAACTGAAAAAAAGAGAACGGTCTTCAAAATCGTCGACGTTTGTATGTAAACAGAGAGGAACATAAGGCATTTCGAAGGCTATTTTTTTATGGTAGTGTATGGTTGTTCATATCTCATTGCAAGATATCAAGTATTTTCTAGATCATAATTTACTCATATTATTAACAGTATTTGTTTTAAATATTATATAGGTGATGTATCATTTATTGTAATGTATAGTATCAACAACTTCTGTTGTGTATATTAGATTTGGAATAGACTTCTAACATTAGGTGGTTTTTGTTTGGTGTGGTTGTTTGAAAGCTGTTGTTTAATTTACCATTTCAAGTGACATGTGTTCATAGTTATAAGAACCGATTATTCTTTTGATTCATTTTTTGCTTCTTCTTGTTTGTAAGAAACGATTGGGTTTGCTGTAAAGGTTTGTTGATTTTTTACTACTGGTTCAATAAAATTGTGTTTACACTTGTTAGTCTAGTGCTAATGGTAGCGCGACCGCAATGACAACTAAAACATACCCCAAAAAAATAAGTAAACAAAAACTACACATATAAATAAAATGAAAGTAGTGGTTGACAGTACAATAACTTTGAAAAGGTTGTAAACAACTTTGGTCGTCTTCGGTTGAGCTAGGAGAGAGCAACGAGTCACGTTTCGGTTGATTATGTGTTCACCCTTCCATAATCATTAGTCTTAGTGAGGTTTGAAATGTTTACATGTATCTTTTTTATATTAACTAATGTATTAAAAAATTGTATGTCATTATATATGTGTCAAGAAAATTTGTGTGATAAACATAATGTGTACTACAAATATATTAAAATTTTATAATGTGTCATTAAAAGTGTACTAAAATTTTATAATGTGTCATTAAAAATGTATTAAAATTTTAATGAGTCACTAAAATGTGTCTAAAAACTTAGTGACATTACATATATACTAAAATTTTAATGTATCATTGTATATGCATCAACAAATTTAATGTCACTGTATAAATGTGTCAAAAGAGTAGTGCGTTCTTATATATATATCAACATATTTATGTATATATGTGTCAAAAAATTGATGTATCATCATATATGTATTAAAATTGGTATGTCAAAAAAAATTTAGTATGTCATAAATGAACGATAAAAAAATTTAGTGGGCAACTATAAATTAAATTATATTCGAATGTGTGTCATAGGTGTATTACGTTTTATGTTATAAAGTGGGCATCTGTATTAATTAAAAATATTATATAAAATAAGCCTATAAATCTGAACATATAAAAAGCTGCATGAAATTCGGTGTAATTAAAGTGAGGCGTCAGTTACAACTAAATGAATTGGTACCTTGTCTTTAATTTCAAATAATTTACCCTCACTTTCTGAATATTTACAAAATTGCCATCAATACATATTATTCATTAATTGATTAGTTTATGACACATGGCAGTATCTAATTGGTTTCTTATTGTTTTTATTTTAAGGTTGGTCATGCATGAGCGCTCACTATATATATATATATATATATATATATATATATATATATATATATATATAGAGTTATGTGAGCCAAATAAATCATGGTAACTGGTAACCAACTTTCAGACTTAATTTACATAGTGTATATCATGTCAATGCAAGATGGCATTTATGTAAATATTTGTAACTTATTTTAGAAGAAAAAATTAAATTAGGGAAAGTGGTAATTTAATTCCTCCTTAAAAATAGCATACTATCATTATTTTTTAGAAATCGCCGTTCTCCATTAAACCTCAAACCAACAATTCTATACCTTCTCTCTCAACTTCTTCATAACCACAGCCCTAATTGATCCATCCATTATCACCTTCTAAAAAAAATGATGAAGGTTTTGAGACCGCCTCCTTCCCAACAATGAATTTATGTTGCGACCTTTTTCCAGATCTGACCATTAGGTTTTGATCACCGATTGAAGGTTAACGTTTCATTATTTATTTGTAGTTTTGATCACAGATCTGACCATTAGCTGTATATTATATTGATTTGTCGTCATTAATTTAGGTTAACGTTTCATTATTTATTTGTAGTTTGGTGATTAGCTTATAATTAAAAAAGAAGACAATACCGGTGTGAAAGATTCGAGTGCTAAAAGCCAATCCACGAGTCAAAATTCCTTTCTTTGCTACATGTGTATAGCTTTTCATGCAAGATGTACATCTGACAATGCGTATGTTAAATTCTTACTGCGTATGTTAAACCTCAAGTCTTATTTACATTTATCTCTATTGTTTCTCTTGGAACCGGGAAAAGTCGAGGTTACCAATCAATCTAGTAGATGTTTTTTTCTTGGAACAAGGGTGTTTGGTGTTACTTATATTCACCATTAAAGGCGTTTTGTTCTTGAATTTTCTGCACAAACAAGTGGTGTTTAGCTTTGGTTATTTTCATTTTAAAGGTGCGTTTGAATCATATTTCACCCGTAAGGGTGCAAGTTAGTTGACTTATTTTACATCCCAAAATGGGTGTTTGGTATTACAAGTGGCATCGTTTGGAATTTACTTATTTGGTTCGATTCATTAGGTGAGCCGAGGGGATACATTTGTTTGAAATTGTATATCTCATGACAGGTATAAATGGTTTTTGTGATAATTAGTTTACTTTGCGGTTATTGTATCAATTAGTATAGTTTTGGCTCTCTAGTGAGTGTTTATTTTTTTGTGAGGTCCTGCTTCAATTATTTAGATTTTTGGTTCTCTAGCTGAACGCTTTGGTTTAGTATCGTGAGTTTTATTGGTTTTGCGAATGGTGGAATAAACAACAGTTCAAATCTTACTTTTATTGCACTTATCGCCTCAAATGCAATGCGTGTTTTTGAGTGTGCATATGTGTTTTCTGATTCTGAATTTTAAACCTTCTATGCATATGTGTTTTACGCTTCATGAACTTGTTTCTTTTGTTTAATTTCACCATTATGGAAAAGATTGTGTACAAGATTAAAACACACGTACATATGCTACAAAGAGATCGAGAAATCGAGAGTGGCCAATGAGGAAAATAAGGAAAAACACATGTGTACAAAGAGATCGGGAGTGGCGAATGAGGAAAACACACGCTGTGTGAAAGTGGTAAATGAGGAAAAACACACGTGTATGATGAGAAAATACAATTTATGTAATAAAACACATTTATGTAATATTTTAATAAAGTTGTTGTTTGTATAAAATTGCATAGATGTATTAATAAAGTTTTGTTGTTTGTATAAATACTTATGTAATATTTTTATAGATACATGTGCAAATACAAAACACCTATGCAAAAAACGGAAAATACAATTATCAAATAATCAAAACACATGTGCACACAATGTAAAAATAAAAATAAAAAAAATCATAGAATTACTACAACTAAAAAAACGTTTTTTTAAAAAAAATAAAAAAAAATCAAATATAAAAGAAAGTAATTTTACCATTATGCCCTTTTAATTAAATTATACAAATTAATATAAGAAAAATCGATTGGTTGATCTTTGGTTCATGATTCGCATGATTTATTTGGTTCTAAAATAACCCTTCCATATATATATATATATATATATATATATATATATATATATATATATATATATATATATATATATATATATATATATATATATAGATGCACTTTATTTTCGTAACCCACTTTAAGTCATGTAGAATCATGAAACCATCTTTTACAACTAATAATACACAATGTACATCATTTAATGCTTCATAGCATTTTGTTATTTTATTTAATTCAAAATGGTATAATAGTAAAGACATTTTCATATTATTTTTGTTTCTTTTATAATTCACGTTTTTCTAAAAATCTTAGAATCGGATTTTTTTTTTTTTTTTTTTTTTTTTCAAATAGTCATGGTGCATACATGTTTTTTTTTTATACCTAATCTATATTTTTGTGAAATCTCAATGAGCATGCATGTTTTTATTTTTATTTTTCAAATAGGCAAATGTGTATACATGTTTTTTTCCAAATAGGCAAGGTGCATACATGTTTTTTTATCAACCTACCAATATTTTACATGATCATTATTTTTTGAAAGTTTGAAACACAAATTAAAGAACCTAAATCATTATAAAAGAAAAAAAGATTGATATACTTAATGTTACATTTCACTGACTACAAGACAAAAACACACGCGACAATCATATATCTCCTAAAGTCGCAAATTATCTTCATGTATAATTGTGTCCATCCACTTTGGTCTTAAATGATATCGATCTTCATCAATCAATCAAACAAGCATGCACGGATTAAACCACAAACAAATAAGAAACGAAAATTAATCACAACAACTAACATAACGCATATGCAGAATCTTATGTATATTAAACTAATGATATAAACATGTTTTTTAATCATAAACACAATATATGTTTTATAATCCAAAACACAAAACATATATGTTTTATACGTAAACATATATGTATCTTTCCAAAACGTATATGTTTTATAATCTAAACACAAAACATATATGTTTTTTTAACCAAACCCACAACTACCAGTGTAGATTAAACCCACAACTAATTGTAAGGTATAAAGATCCAATTTTGAACCAAACCTACAACTACCGGTATAGATTAAACCATATCACAAAGACAATACACAATTTTATCTCCATATCACAAAGATACAAGAGGGTTAATTTTTTTACATCATTGAAGCCTAAACTTTGGACAACAGATAGATATCAATTGTTAATATTAATAAGAATTAAAGAAAATCAAAAACAATTCACAAACTGGAAACACATATCCACACATTCAAATACTACGTAATTGTTGCTTGTTGAAAAAACAAAATAAAAGTGAAAAATTAGATAATAAAAATACTACTCGGATTGAGATCATGGATAGAATTAAATATGCAATTTCTTTTTGTTTTTTAACATTGGATCATTCAAATCAGTTTACAGTACCCAACCAAATTTGCAAAAATTAGAAAGAACAAACTTTTTAAGAGTGCCGATTCAATCTTTTCTATAAAGAATCAAACTTTTTTTTTTTTTTTTTTTTTTTTTTTTTTTTTATAAAATCTTAACCAAACACTAAAAAGATTCAATATTATTTTTATAAAATCTTACCATGGTGCAACCATACTTGTTCATGTGCCTCCGCCCCTGATATTGGTCATACCCGGAATGGATAACGAACCCATGTACGATTACTCAAGATCTTCACTCGACCGCCTTACACCGTTTGCCTTGCTTTTCCGACAGATCTAGCAACGGGGTCATGACAAACAACAAGATCTAAATACAGATCTTAGTATGGTCGATTTAAAGATATTGGTGATATATTTTTTTTTCTCTGGCCGGATAATGGCTTTTGAGGAAGAGGCGGCAAATAGTTTTCTAGGGTGGGTTTTTTTTAGGTTTACAGATAATTGAAGTGATTGGTAAGTGAGATTAAAATATTAAATGGTTACTGCAATTTTTTAGGAATAAATAACAAATGGCTAAATTACCCTTTTTGTTTTTCAATTAATAGCACAATCTTTTAAATAATTACATTAATGGCACAATTGATTATAGCCATTGATCAATATATCCAATGGTGTAAAAGTGGTTACCAGATTACCGTGACAAAGTAGGTTACGAAAATAAAGTTTCACTATATATATATATATATATATATATATATATATATATAGTGTATTTTTATTTTAAGAACTCGCGTAAAATCGAATCATGGTAACTCCTTTTTACTCCTAGTTATACATAAGGTACATCATGTCAATGCATAATGACATTTTTAAAAATAAATGTAACTAAATTTAATAGAAAAAAATAAAGTAAGGGCAAAATGGGAATTTAATTCTTCCCTAAAAAATTGGAGGAACCAGTTTATCTCATTTGTGCTCTCCTCTCTCCTCTCAAAACCTAAAAACCGGCTCCCCTAAATCCTAACAACCGCCACCCCAAAGTAGATCTGTTACATCCGTAATTATTGATTTGAATTAGCCCAACAACATATATAATAAATAAGGTGAGTGGCTAGCAACCGAGTATTGATTCGAAGAGGCATGGTATGTTTGCTTCGATTCAGCTAATAAGTGAGTATTTTGTTCTATTTTTCCATGCGTTTTTTTGTTCGATTGTTATATTTAATTGAATACTTCCAGTTTTGATTCGCCTTATACGATTTTTGTTATTGTTAATATTATTTTGTTCGATTGTTTTGTTTAATTTAATTGATTGCTTTCAGTTCGATTGTTATATTTAATTCTATCTTTCCATGTGATTTTTGTGTTGGATGTAGAAGTGTTAAATTACTTGGTTTGGTGTATGAACTAGACTCACATGATTAGTTTATTATCATAATAATTGACTATTGAATATAATTGTTTGTAAAAGCACAATGATTATTGATTTCTGCAGTAATACAATATGGTGCTTAATAAAAAATTGAAGATGGTGTTTAAAGTTAAAAAGGGTAATGTTACACATGAAACATCTTTTTCTCTTTTGTTGCAAACCAAACAGGTTCTTTGTCTTTCAAATGTCAAGTTTCTAAACACTATATTTAAAACCTCACAGAATTAAGAAACGCAGGATTTAAAATTTTTGAACCAAACGCATGCTAACTATCTTTTAATATCAGGTGCTCGAATCCAATCCATCTAGCGAAAAGAAAGAAATGGACAGTTCTTCAAATGTTAACAAAATGGGGTAAAGACGAAGAGTCATTTTTACAACTTTGGAAGAACATACAATATCACAGACCATAGTTAAAGTTAAAGAAGAGAATGCGGACTATCCTGTAAGTACTAATGATTCTTGAGCTCCATCATTTTATTATCGCCATTTATGCTTTTGCCATCCCATTTTCAATTTGTGTGTCTAGGTTACAATTTGCATAATTTGATATAAGTAAATATTGAACATATGTGTTATGCTACTTATTATGATCCGTTTACATCATTTGATATATGAAAAGATTTTGCATATATGTTATACTAGTTTTGGTGATTATAGTATTGTTACGTCATTTATTGGTTGCATAAAAAGATCATGCATATGTGTTTCAAGTGGTTTTATTTCAAAGCAGGTCAATGGTGTCGTTTTTATTCGAAATTTTTATTGCCGTTGAAGTTGAAGTTCGTGAAATCGTTAAATGTACATATATGTTTACGTATAAAACATATATGTTTTGTGATTTAATTATATATGTTTTGTTAAGCTTGTTCATGTGTGTTATTTTATCTTGAGTTTTATTTTAAAAGTATTTAATCTTGGCTATTATTTTTCTAGGCATGACGTTCTTTGAAGGCTGCACACATACCGGAAGTACATATATGTTCTTGGAAGGCGTGCGTGTATGTTTTGGAAGACATGCACACATGTTCAAAATAATATGATGAGAACTTCAAACACATATGTTTTGTGCACATATGTCCGTTACGTTAATTATTGTTAGTGCATAGGTGTAAAGATAGATTATATTCATGTATTTCTCCTTATTATAAATTGTATTTTAATTGTATTTCAATCTATATCGAATTTTGTGTTTCACATTATGTTATTGGTTGTTATAAATTTACATGATCTAAAACACATATGCACCTTTTCATTTGAAAAATATGTATGTTGAAAATTATTCCAAAACCAAAATAATAAAATTAATTCATACAAACACATATGCACTAAATAAGTTTTAAAACATGCATGTTCAAAAAAAGCCCAAAAAGCGCATAAAAAATCGCAAAATAAAATAAAATTAAAAAAAAAAAAAAAAAAAACCGAAAATTGAATGTTTTTAAAAATAGGATTTATTTATTTTAAAAATCAAAATAATATAAATTAACTTTTACTATTATACCCTTTTGGATTAAATAAAATGTTTAATAATCAAAAATGCCATGATGCATTGATATGTTGCACAATATGCATTACTAGGAGTACATAAGGGTTCTCGCAGATTCGCACTTAACAAGTGCTTCAAAATAAAGGCTATATATATATATATATATATATATATATATATATATATATATATATATATATATATATATATATATATATATATATATATATATATATATATATATATATATATATATATATATATATATATACATTAAACTTCAATAATTTTTATAAAATCGTACGTACGTCAAAGATATCAATATCGCATTGTTTTGTTCGTTATCGCGAGACCTTTTTCCAAAGATTTTTTAAATCAAAATATATCCGTTAGATAATTGATAAATAAAGTTTGTTGTATAAAAAGTAAGTTAACATGTATATTTCATAATTTTTTTTTTTTTTTTTTAATTTCGTTTTGGGCGGGCTATTTTTTTTTTTGCATGATTCGTTCCATGTTAACAGTATTTTAATACATAGCATAATATTTTAATATAGTTTTGACACCCGCCGAGCCATTATAACATATATAAATTATACTATATGGCAACACTGATAACTCATTATGAAGTATTTTCGCACATAGAGACCCTATAAAGATGTTAACAAATTTAGATTTTTGGTCCGTGCTTAGTTGATTAAGGATGGCACACATGTGCCAAATAGGATTGGCATGCCATCGATGGTTTGAGTTTATGCTTTCGACCGGCTTTTGGCCAATATGAGAATGAACTGTCATCCGCACCCTTTTATGTCATAACCATGTTTGACACAATAATCTATCCGACCCAAAATGTATACAAGTTCATGGACATAAATTGTGTTTGAAATGAGATCACTAAACAGTTTCTGAAACTTCACCGTACCTGTTGACCTGTTGTGCGCCCCTCTAGAGAATGAATTATGGGCTTATGGCACTTCTGTGATGCTCATGAACGTTGCCATGTTAAGAGTAAAATTGTCGTAGGATTTTGGAAGTTACATAATCCAAATGAGTTCGGAAAAGTGACGATCAGAGCAAAATCATGTGAAAATATTATTCATATAGATCAGAAATTATTATAAGTATAACTGTATAAGTTTCAATGTTTACGAAGTTGATGAAAAACCAACATTCTGATTTTACTATCCACAAAACCTGAATTGACAATTTGGTGGTAAAGTTGATTGTTATTGATGTAGAGCTAGACTAACCTATGCATAGTTCTTGGCCTTTATAGCTTTTTAACATAAATTATTATACTTCTTTAGTTCTTTACTTCTTTTAACATTTCCACTACGTACAACCTTTGCTACTTTTTTGCCTTTAAGCAACTAGTAGCAGACCACTGGTACAGGCTAAATGATCAAGATTAAAAAGTCTTATGAAATAGGCTAGTTTATTGTTAGAATTAAGACATAATTCTTCAATTCCTTCTAAAAATGATTAAGTTCTACATGAGATTGAAAGCTATCATTTATCTACGGTCATTCGAGATCTGAAATTTGGGATTGTTTATCCTAATGAAGCTAAAGAGAAGAAATTTTTGAGAATCTCTAAGCTACACAAGCTCTGTGACGGTACGCTAATTCAAGTTAGGATTGAGCTCTACAAGAAGGGTATCAAAGATGATGACCCAACTACAAAAGTCAATTACTAAATATAAAAAGCATTGAACTCTCTTTGTATCTTAGCATTATTCATAATCAGAAAAAAACTTAAACTGTGAAAACTTTCTCTTCTTCTCTACACACATATCACGTAGCACAAAATCCAACACATTAGCTCTTTATATGAGATCCTACAACATGTCACGACTATGAACCACCATTATCCTTAGTTTTACGTCTAGATGCTCTTTTGACATTTTCAGTTTTTCTTACTCAACCTTCAAAATGGAGTAAATGCTAATCATCTATAATTAGACACCTATCATTGATTTAATGAATGAACTAACGTACACTAAAGCAAGCACTTTTATAGGATAGACTTATTACTACTTTCCTACAACTAATTCAATTATTGGTTATGCAGATTAAAATCTTAGAGATGGAGAAGATCCTCTCAAGTTGTAACATGAACTTGACTCGTTAGTGAATTAGTGAAGTCGTTAGATTTGATCTAATGGCTTAAATTAAAGAAGTTCTTTTGATTTGAACAATTGATCAAATTCAATTACCACAATTGTCTAACTCGAAATGTTCAGATATACAAATTGAGAGGATCTCCTCCCATGTTAACAATACTAGTGCTCAACCTATTCTTCAACCCTTTTTTAACCCATTTCCAACTCTTTGTTGGAAATGCTTTTACAAAATCTCAATCTCTTACCCAGTTTAACCTTTACGTTCCATGGTATATATAAAAAATGATGTTAGAAAATAACATTAACCTAGTATACGAGGTAGGATTAAATGAAATATAATTAAAATGGTAAGAATGGTAAGAAACCACAACAACTTGAATATTGGATGATCCATAAAATACGTATCTCTTTATTATTATTATTTTTATTCAAATATGTGTTACAATTTTTTCTCACTTTTCTCATTTAAATAATTCTCTCACTGATCCATACTCAATCATACGGTTAAAACACAATATTATTTTGTAAGAAGGTGTTTATCTAAGCTTACTTAATCTATTGCAAAATTATAAGCTTATAAACTCATCTTTTCTTATAAACTCATCTTTTCTTAAACTTATAAGCTTATTCATTTGAGTTAATGAGTTTATAAAGTTGATAAACTCGTGATTCAAAAAACAAGCTTATAAACTTGTCGGGTTTTAAGTAAGATCATAAGCTCATAAAATAAACTTAAAGAAACACGCTAACTACTCTTATCATTTAGGTGACGTGATACACATGTTAGATAAGTTAGTTGACCCAAATCAAATAGTAGTTTGGATCCATTAAGTTTAAGGTTTAATTGCTTATTATCAAAGCTATATATTTAATATATTTATATGCTATCTCATATGTAATGCAGATATCATGTACTTATACCAAACCCTAAACCTAGTAGATCTAAACCACTATTAAGTTTGGGCCAACTAACATATCTAGCAACACACACCATGATACCATAATAAGTGAATTGCATAACAAACACGCATATCTAACATTGTACCATGTACTTTAGAAGTGTGATTTTCTAGTGTCCACATCAATTTTGATAATGTGCATATCACCTCTCATCATCTAAGAATCTTTTTAACGATTTTAGACATACATTAAATCCACCTGCCTATAACAAAGAGGAGGGGTCACTGATCCATTAATCCATTTACAAATATCCACATGTTTGAAACATGGCAAAAATATATTTATATATTGTTTATCGAAATATGATAATATTCTTTGTGGATCGTGCTTTTGCTTTGCTATGAGTGTAGGGAAATTATGAGGTTTATATGGAAACAATTAGTACCAAGTTGATTTTTAGAAAAGAGAATTAGTGTTATATCCTAGATATCATATCATATAAATAAACGTGGAAAGTAACATAGAATGAATAATCACTCTAAGTGCAAATCAATTATTATAACTAGACCGGCTATTAAATAGCATTACTGCAATAACAAAAATTTGGTTCAATAATTAAGTACTTTCACAAAGTGGAAAATATGTTTTCCCAATGTGCACATGAGCAATTGAGCACATCAACTACATGTGGTCGACAAGTAAAATGGATAGTTAAGTTGAGCAAATAGAGATCGATTAGTCGTGATATTATAATATATTATATACTAAAAAATTTAAAAATCATCAAGGGCACTGTAGCTACAGTAAAGGAGCAATTTTCAATTTAGCCCTTAAGGCTTTTGATTCATTGCAAAGTTAGTCCTTAACAACCGTTACCTAACAGTCGTGACTTAACTTTGCAACAAAACAATAACTTGAGGGACTGTTTATGTTCAAATATTAAGAAAAACCAGTCCCTATGGTTAAGTTTTATTTTCACCGTTAGTCCTTAAGGACTAAAATTGCAACAAACCGATACTTTCAGGGACTAAAGCGAAAATAGTGTCACAAAGCGTAGTCGAAACAAAGATGATTGCTACAAAGGAAAACAAAGTGTGGAATAGTGCATGTACTGTAGCTAAAGAATTTACAAAAATGGTCCCTCACGTTAGCTGTAAATCACACCGTTAGTCCCCCGTTACCGCTCTTTTGCAAGTTTAGTCCTTAATAAGAAAAATTATGACAAAGACTCCCGTACATAAAATAATAGAGGCCAACGCACTCCCGCGGCAACGCGTGGGTTAACCTGCTCAGACTCATATTCATCGTTATATTTTTATTTTCTGATAGTCTCAATCTGTTAGATTAGTTTTGATATTTTAAATTTTGGGGGAATCGGAGATAGCTTGGGTCTTGGGGTAGAGAGGACATTGCCCGCAAATTAATAAGATTAGTGGATAGGGATGATATTTGATTTGTTAAATAGTGTAGTTGACTCATTTTTAAAATTAAGTATTTTTATCTAAAGACAATAATTTTAAAAGAAAAGAGTACGAGTATAATTTTTGTAAGTTTGTCTTTTCGCTCCTGAATCAATTACACTATGATGTCAAGGATATGTTCGTGGCTTCACTATCCGCTCCAGGTATGAAGCCGCATAAGTAATCTGATCGAATGAAAATTTAGCTAACACGGAGTACTAGTTATGTATTAAAAATTGATAGATCTTAATCATCTTATTAAAAAACATATTGTAATATCCTCTTACATATAATTTTTAAAAATCATTTTAACGCATTTTAATGCTTGGTTAGCATAATTTTAAATGTGCATCTACCTCTCTTGTTCCTCCTCCCCTAGTTTGATGAACCTTTAGGATCGTATTAACTATTAAGTCTTTTTTCTAAAATCTTTTGGTCTTCACAACAACATATTTTAATTCTTGTTTAGTTACGATAACTCGATGCAACACGAGTTATTCTCCGAATAAATAACACATACTTTTTAAACCAGAGTGCATCTCGGTTCTGGAACTTAGAAAAATAGACCATGTGGAATATTTGGATTAGTTGCAATCTAGTTGTTTAGGTATTTAATTTATTCGACAATATTTGATAAAATTGATAGTTGTAATATTATATTGCAGCTTCATTTCTTCAAGTTAAATTGAAGTTTAATTGTCTTCTTTTTTGAAAGAAAAAAAAAATCAGGTTAACTAGTCTTTTGAAAAAAATATATCATTTTAATACATAATGTCATATACAATAAAAGAAATATCAATATATTCTAATGTATTTTGAAAACTTTGGGAAAAATTATCCTATATTACATTTGTTGGGGACCTGAAGAGTGCTATTAAGGAATTATTTTTTTGATCGGACTCTTTGGGTGGAGGCTCATTGGCCTAACCGACCCGCTCTATTCATTACCACTCACATCGCCTCTTTATTCTTTCGATCCAACTGGGTATATCTTCGAGGAAAAATCCGGGCATCCTTTGATCCGAAAAAAGGGGGTTTGTTGGTAGTACACCGGTTTGTGAGAGAGCCACACTCATGTGTACCATCAAACCAATTTTATTTCATGTTTGTGGATGCACGTCGCCACATGGTAAACGCTATGTGTGCATATCTCTTTGGTCCACTATTTGTATAATTAGGGTTAGATAGATCAATTATTTGTGATCCAAATAAACTTTAGCAAGTTTGGTGTTTCAAGATTGGATACTAGGTTTGGTGTTTTTGTCTTTAATTTCGCGTAGGTTCGTTATTGTGAGGGTTTAGGTTTATTTTTTTGGTTAAATAGTTCATACGAATGAGGGTTTAGGTTTAATTTAATAGTTTATACGAATGAGGGTTTAGGTTTAATTTAGGGTTTTCTATTTTCTAAAATTATTTTGGGCGTCGATTTCAAGTCTGTAAATCAATTTAATGATGATAAAATTAAGTCCTCTTTTCATAATTGATGTCAATTTAGTTTGTGTAAAAAAAAATTTCAACCATGTGCTCATGTTGGTGGAATGGGATCTTATATCTTATGCTTGAGCAGTTTACGTGAATTAGATTTGAATGAAATTTTATAAGTTCTGAAAATGTTTGTGGGTTTGCCATGTTTTCAGTGTCCCGCTCGGCGGGTAGGCTTGTTGAGGTTGTTGCCATGTCGTGACACAGTATCTTCAGTGGGACGAGAACAATGTAGTGTTTGCAACATGGTCGGTTCAATGCTATTTTGGTTGTGTAGCTTTGCTTTCTTGGTCGATGCGAATGCGCAATTTTGCATGGCTCGATCGATTTGGTATGTGTAAAAGCATGGTTACTTGCGGCTTTGTCATTTGTATTACGTGCAGTGTAGCCTAAGGAACCATGATATTTGACATTTTTTGTTTGTCTTGGTAACTGAAGTTTGCCGAAAAGCATACCTTGGCAGGGTGACCATATGGTTGTAGCTATGCTGTTTTTCGGGTACCACTTCCATTGGGCTATCATGAATTTTTCTGCAAGTTAACTCTTCTGTGACTATGGTTTTTATGTTGATGCTGGTGAAATGTGATTGCCTGAAACTTTGATTTCATGATTGTGGATTACAAATACAAAGAAGGCCTCGTGAATGTTATATTCTGTAATTCCAGTTTTTGGCCTGGCTACCGTGCTAAATGGTCACCCTTTGTATTCCTTTTTCGAGGTTGTGATGAATTGGGGTTTGTTCGGTAAACGTGAGATGACCCGTATCTTGGCAGGGTGACAGACAGCTGTTGCAGCCATGGCGAGTGTATCCTCTTTGCTTGAATATTCACCCATCTGAGCCGTCTGTCCAGCGAAATTTCCAATATTGTTGTAAAACTGATTGTGGGCTCTTTACCGTTAACTTTCATTAGTTGCGGCCATGACAAAATAAAACTGTTTGGTTAAGGCAATGATAATACCTAGATGCAATTGAACGTTTTGTTTACATAATTTGCTGATGCTGGTATCTTGGCATGGCAGTTTAGAATTGCAGCCATGGCCAGTTTCACATTTTACGGGTGCAAATCTGAGCCTTATAAATATTTTGAAAGACACTTACATCAGATACATTTAAGAAAGATAGACAAGGTCACTTTCTGGCTCATGATATACCCTATCCAAGGGACATTTTTTCAGTGTCTGCTGCGCATCTGCAGTTATGCGGGTCTCTGGTATGATACTTATCATGCTTATTAGTTGCTTATTGCGCTTTAAATCAGTGGTTGGTGGTATTTGTTGCCATGGGTGGGAATGCCTTTGAAGAAGATGACGTTATCTGCATGTTGGCGGGGCAACCCATGATGGTTGCAGCCACAGTGGATCCATCCATTTTCTTAACATGTTGCTTTGGTATCTGTTTGAGGTTGCACCTGCTGCAAGTATAACCATTGTTTTCAGACTGTCGCTGCAACTATCTTTGGATAAAAAAATTGCCGGATAACTTTCTGGAGGTATACCCGTTTGGATCTAAAAGGTAATTGCTATCTGGTGGATTTATCACAATAATGTTGTGCCAGTGAGGTATTGGCATAATATATATTATGTTTCCTATTTTACTTTACGTTGCTCTGTTCATCAAAACATAATAGAATGTTTTTATAATTTTTTTGAGAGTGGCTAAACGCACTTAATAAAGAGGCTTCCTCAACAAATGTAATATTAGAATATATGATATATAATAAGGTCTATGTGCAGTGTAGGCTGAGGAGCCATGATATTTGCCCTTTTTGGTTTGTCTTGGTAACTGAAGTTGGCCGAAAGGCATGCCTTGGCAGGGTGACCATATGGTTGCAGCCATGTTGTTGTTCGGGTGCCACTTCCATTTGCCCACCATGCTAAATGGTCACCCTTTGTATTCCTTTTTCGAGGCTGTGATGAATTAGGGTTTCTTCGGTAAACGTGAGATGACCCGTATCTTGGCAGTGACAGCAACTCACTGTACCATGGCGGTGTATCCTCTTCGCCCATCCGAGCCATCCGTCAAATAAATTTCCACTATTGTCGTAAAGCGATTGTGGACTCTCACCGTTAACCTCCATTAATTACGCCACCACAAAATAAAACTGCTTTGCTAAGCCAATGATGATGCACGTATGCAATTGATCGCTTCGGTCACATAATCTGACATCGGTATCTTGGCAAGGCGATTTTGAATTGCGCCCATGGTCGGTATTTTGTTTCAGATTTTACACGTGCAGATCTGAGCCTTATAAATATTTTGAAAAACGGTTATCCACATCAGATACAATTAAGAAAGATAGGCAAGGTTACTTTCTGGCTCATAATATACCCTATACAAGGGACATTTTGCAGTGTCTACTGCGCATCTGCAGTTATGCGGGTGTTTGGTATGATAATTATCATGTTTATTGGTTGCTTATTGCGCTTTCAATCGATGGTCGATGGTATTCACCGTCATGGGTGGAATTCCTTCAAGAAGATGAGGTTATCTGCATGTTGGCGGGCCAAACCTTGATGGTTGCAGCCACGGTCGATGCACTCTTTTTCTTAACATGTTACTTTGGTATCTGTTTGAGGTTGCAACTGCTGCAAGTGTAACCATTGTTTTCAGACTGTCGCTGCAACTATGTTCGGATCAATATATTGCCAGATAATATTCTGGAGATATACCTGTTAGGATCTAAAAGGTAAACGGACGGTGTGAGTCAAGATGAATACGATGGCTCGGGTAGCATAAACAAATATGGCTAGCTGGTGACTTTATCACAATAATGTTGTGCCAATGTGGTATGAGCATAATATATATTATGTTTCCTATTTTACTTTGTGTTGCTCGGCCCTTTACATTTAAACTAGAACTTCAACTATCATAATTACAAACCTTTAAGATTTAATTTCACTCCTTACACAATAAGAATAAACTTATTGTAACAGTCACGACAGCACTACCATGGAGCCAACTACTTATGGAACAAACCAAAGTCTCCGAGATCAATTTAACAAGACATACCTACAACGCCATCATAGCAAGCCGCCAAGCTACAACATATATCAAAGCGTGTATGTTCCAACAAAGTTAATATGGCACCATAAAAGTTAAATTCATCGACTCATCAAACATTTACAAAAAAAAAAAAAACTTATGTTCAAAGACACAAAACATAAACATTAGCAAGTATTAGTCAACACATCCTGTCAAGCCTGCCCATTGACAACATTGCTTAAACCAAAAATACATTTCAGAAACACCAAAGTAAACCATGTCAATACACCATCCCCTTCAGCTTCTCGATGAATGACAGAAGCTCCTGTGCTCGCTTCTGCTTCTTCATGACATTCACCAGAATCGCTGCAGCTTCGCTAAAATCTTCAGTTTGCAGCTTAGTCAGCTTTGAGATACTTTGCACACAAGAATCAAACGGATACAAAAGCTCCAACTCTCCGATCACATAGTCCCTCTCAGCCACACGAGCCCTAATGTCTTGGGATTTTTTCATCAGTTCTCCTTCATCCACCATAATGACAGGCACCTCTCTTTGGAATCGAAAAACCATCATATCCCTCACAAGGCTAGAGCTAGCAGCTGCATCAAGCTCTTCACAGAAAGGCATTGGTGTCTTCATCATTTCTTTTTTTCCTGTTTTTTTTTGTTCTAAAATAGATTTTCTTTGCTATGTGTATTTTCTTTGCTATGTGTGTCTTTTAAAAGGCAGATTTGGGGTAAATTATGATTCCTATAGTGTCATAGTACATGACTTATAAGCCATTTGATTTGACTTCCACCCTAGCCACCAAATGCAATAGAAAGTAATGATGGGTTTTGCTTCCCCATAAACAACCATTAATTATGCAACTTTTCACATACTTGGCTTTTTTCAAATGCACTCCCACAAAAATTAATCTGCTTCTTATGAGGGAAAAAAACAGAAACCCGATAAAAAATATATTTATATATATGAAACTAGAAAAAATGATAAAACTAGAAACATGATGGTTGCGAATTAAACCATTGTAGATAGAGAATGAAAATGTATATCTTAAATGCACGAGACTCGAACAGTGCAAATCATTTTTTATTATAATCCAGCTTTGTTGATTGAATGGCACGTCAAACCTAGGATCATTTATGCAATTTATAGATCATCCTAGATCCGGCATGCCATTCGATTAACAAACTCGATTGCACCGACAAACAAATCGCTTAGTTGCTTGGTATGTGTTATTATATCTCGACTGCAGGTATGAATAGATACTGTTGTTTTAATACTTGAAAACTAAAGTCGACTTCTCATTAATAATATAAAAAATTGTGTCATGTGAATAATGGTTTATACTCACTTTTTCATTGCAGGAAGATGGTGGAAAGAAAGGAAAGGTAGCATTTGCAGATATATATATTGGATCAACAATCTAGCATAGTGAGTAAATTATCATACATACCATTATCCTATAATTTACAAAATTCACAATGATTGGCTATTGATGAGGATACAATTGTTTTATCATCACATGTGAATTTTTTTTGCTCATTTTGAATTGATTGTATACTCCTTTTTTTTAGATTCAAAAACACGCTATCCGTGAGACTATGAATATGAATGGATGCTTATCAATCAAGGCCACTCACATTGGTTCTGAAACTGAGCTTTCTCAAAATTTTGAGGTAGCTGCGGATGCTCACGTTGGAAGACCTCCTGCACATAAGTTGGCTTATCCGTGCCAAGATTTTAAGTTACTACGGTCAGTAATCTGTCTAGATAATCTGTTCATACTACTAACCATGGTCGATGAGTGCATTCTCATGCTTCCTTTCGGTGTCTACCTATAACCAACAGTCATCAAATTTTGTCATACTTTGTTTTTCCACCCAACCTTTATTTAAAGGATCGAGTAAATTCTGAATATTAAAAAATATGCAATTGCTTTTACTATAAAATTCAGTAGTTTGAGCAATGAACTATGATACTCATGGCCAGCTTGAGAATTCTTTTGTTGACTACCCATATTATGTATTACCGAGTGCAACATTTCAAATTAGTGTGATGATGCACAAAATCAGCTCATCATGCTGCAAATATGCTCATTGTGCAGAGAAACATAGCTACATAGTGGGTTTAGAGGACGATATAGAAACAGCTGAGGCTGGTTCGGAAATGGTTAATTTCAGTAACCGGCTGCCTTACCAGAGAAAAGTATCTGACTTCCATTCCAAACATTGGAGTATTCTTATTTTCTGCAAATGCAATATAGTCATAGTATTTGTGGTTTGTGTTTTTGGCTTGCTACTCAACTAAAAATGTATGTTCGGAAATGTATGCAACTGCCCAGAGACAGCTAGGAACGACATGAGCACACATTAAGGCTGCATTTTTCAAACAATATTTGTGATAATGTCATTGATTTAGGTTTGAGACCATCAGATTATAAGGTTTTATATATAACGGTGATTAGTGTAGCCTATCAAAATTGAATTTCTGTAACTAAAATTCTTTTTGAAGAACATGTAACCACGTTTTGTGGCCTTGCTGTTTTAAACTGATAAGCAAATTAGCCTTTGTAAAACTCGATTAATGGAATGATGCATAGGTTTGAGGGATTCAGCAAGAAGGTTGAAGACAGTGATCCAGCAACCTAGCGCCTCTATTCTTTGGAACAAAGTGCTCGCAGGTAAAATTTACTCCATTATTTGCTACTGCAAAATGTTTTGTGTAACTGCCATTCATATGTGGTACCTATGTGATTAAGAATATGCATAATATGTAATCTTAATCATCATAACACATTCACTCCTCTCAAGCCTCCACCGCACAATTTGGATTCACTGCTTTTTGTCACCGCATAGCACCTTCATCGCTTTTTAGATAAAATGAGAATCTTGATTCACTATTTTTTTCTTCAAGCATGCATCGCACATCTCTACATATTTCAATATTGAAATCGATCATATAAAACAAATCAACCGAAACCTGTATTGTCCGCTTAATCACCTCAAACTCAGATACATTAAGTGCTTTAATTCACTATTTTTTTCTTCCGCACTGCACATTGTCTGCACAGATTCCATTCATAAACCAACCACTCATCTGAAATTTCATCTATAAAGAGCCTCTCCACCAAACTTTCACTCACCAAACAATAACCTAAAACAAACCACACCATGAATTCCAACAAGAGAAAAGGTTTATCTTTTTCATTTCCATCTTTATATCAAAAGAGCACACCCTAAGCACATAGGTTGAGTTTAATTTTTTTATGTGCGTAAATCATCTACATTTCAAGCGATGAATCAAGCTCGAAGGTCATGAACTTCCTATGCCATGGAAGACTACCTTCCAATTGATTATCGTGGGTCGCTCTAAAAAGAAGATGCTAGGAGGATTAAAGCTCCAAAACAACTTTGCGAAAAATGATGATATCATGGTTAAAACTCCAAAACAGATTGCCAAAGAAGCTTTTAATGCCAGGATCAAGGGTCTTGGCCTTCCCAATGCCCATTTTTGTGAAGAGATAGGTATGAAACCATTTTCCAGGGTTGGGCCAAAAGGGAAGGGGAAAAAAACTAGGAGTTAGTCATGAATCATGTATGTTGGTGGTTTCGGTATGGCTTAAATGCCCTTCAATAAAACTATTGTAAACTTAGCCATGGTGGTGTTAGTAGAAATTTAATCTGTTGTTGCTAAGAAAGATAGGCAAAGTCACTTTCTCGCGCATGATATTCCCTACCGAAGTGGCATTCTGTGGTGTCTGCTGCACATATGCAGTTATGCAGTTGCTTGGTATAATAATTATCATGCTTATAGCTTGCTTATTGCACTTTCAATCAGTGTGTGGTGGTATTCGTTGTCATGGATGGGGATGGATTTGAAGAAGGTCAGGTTATCCGCATGTTGGCGAGGCAACCCATGATGGTTACAGCCACGGTGGCTGCATCCTTTTTCTTAACATGTTCCTTTGGTATCTGTTTGAGGTTGCAACTAATCTAAGTCTAACTATTGTTTTCAAAGTATCGCTCCAACTATCTTCGGATCAAAATATTGCCAGATAATTTTTCGGATTGTTCACAAATATACAAAAGAAAAACACAGATTATACATTTACTTTAAAACTATTATGTCTGATCTCATCTTTAAGAAACATGTCGCGGCAACGCGCGACATCTCCATCTCGTAAATTAGACAAATAAGAAAACTCAAAATTTTCACGTGCCAAAATGGAGCTACCAAATTAGTAAAATAAACGTCAAAATTCGACACTCAATTGATCAAAACTGTCTCAAACGACTAAATGAAAATAAACAAATACATAAATAAATAAAATAAAAACATGAAACACATGTGCTTAATTTAAAAAAAACTTAAAAATGTAGGTATTTTACAAAACCTAAAAGATTGACCTTTCCGCGGAAGTTAAAATTGAACCCACATGGTTTTCTCAAATTTGCGCTTATATTATTTTATTATTTTTTATTTTTTTATATCAGAGGTGATTTAACCCGAAAATGATACACATAGCACATGCCACAAAATCTGATATTTTTAGTGCACATTTTTGTTGTTCATTTTATTATGTATTTAGTATGTTACAAACTATAGTCTAGAGGTGAGCTCAAATCAAAACCGAGCCCAAAAACAAAAAAATTGTACCCGACACACTAAATATCAATTAAACTTCTATAACACATACATATAAGTTTGGATATGTTTTGAATGAGGGACGCGTATGTCTTATTTGTAAGACATGTTTATTTAGCTAACATTGTAATAAACTTTAACTTGCATCGGTTGTCATACTTATTTAATATCACTATCATCTTTATGTTTCTCTTTATTTTCGATTTGACATTGAACTTGAATGCATTTAAATTTTACCAACCTAAACAAATTGTCCTTTAAAAATTTGAAAAAATCAAAAATCAAAAGCTAAACAAAGAAAACCCAAAACCAAAACCCTTTGTGGTGCATATAAAGTTTTACAAATAATCCATAAAACGTTTATTAATATTTTACGATTTTTAATGTTTTGTCGATAACAAACGAAAATCATTTTAACGAAACAAATGAAATGTTTTAAGCACATATGTTTGTTTACATATTGGATAGATATACACATAATTGGTATGTATTATAATGGGTAATATAATGGTAGAAGTTTAAGATTTGACCCATTGTACATGAATATACTGGGAATAACCCAAAGTCCATGACCCATTGGAGCATAACCCATAACCCATTGCATAACATCACATAAGTCATGAATGGGTATTATTATGGATTTAACCCACGACCCATGGACTAGATGCATCGCACATACTAGATACATTGTATCTACTTGGATACCCATGTCCAAAGTCTAGGACCCATGACCCATATTTGACCCAAAACCCATGGGCAAAGAGGATGTCCACGGTTCACCCAGCTTAATCGGACGGATCCTTCAAGTAAGGGATCCGTGAACAAGAGCTTATTTTCCTCCATAAATAGTGAGCCATTTCTTCATTTTGGGCTGTCACCATACACATACTTTATCCTAGTATTCTAAACCTTCTAACCTCAATCCCAAGGATCTCTATGTAGTTGTGTTTTGTTTTCAGTGAGTCAGTTACGTCATCATCAAGACCACCGAGGTTCTCTTGTTGATAGTTCTTCCTCCCTAGAAGTGTTGTGTCAAAGGCATTAGTGAAGCATGCCAAAGAGTCAAGACAAGGCATTAGTGAAAGGTGCTTAACGCCCCTGCCAAAGGCATTAATGAAAGATGCCAAAGAGTCAAGACGTAATGAATGAAAGGTGCCGAACGTCCGTGTTAATGGCATTAGTGAAGGGTGCCTAGAAGTCGTCAATAGGCATTAGTGAAAGATGTCAGACAATCGATGAGGTGCATCGATGTACAATAGAGATAGGTTATGTCCAAGGATATTGGTATCCTTGATGATGTTATAATAAGGAGTGGGTCTCCTTGGGATAGATGTTGTGTAGGTTAGTAGTCCTCCTTTGTAATAGAACTCGATCTAGCCTTGTACCGATAAAGTGTAGGCGACACGGGATAGGTGTGGTTCTACCAGGAAGAACCCGTGTCTAGCCTAGTACCGAAAAGATTAGACGGCTGTGAAGGCTTCTCCCGCCATAAGGAGTTGGTTGTGTAGTGATTACGAACTCGAGTAGGTGACTCGGGAGTAGAGAAAGCAAGGAAGGTTAGTGAACCACTATAAACACTCATGTCGTGGTTATGTATTTTACTCTTTATCTTTCCATTACACATTTACATACCTTTCTATCAATGTCCAACATACATATCTAAATAGATTGACATAAGTCGATAAATATTATAAAACAAAGTTTTAATCGGTAAAACTACTCAACTCCCTTCTAGTTTTTCACAATTGGCATCGAGCTTTGTTACTTTTATGATTTAACCACCTCTCTGTAGAATTTGGAAGGATACTCCGTGTCCCATTCAAGGAGTGTATGTATAACGAATGGTCTTACATGATCATCATGAAGCATACTCATGGTCATCCCTAAGCAACCACGGTGGGATACCGTCTTCATGGAAAGAGCATATCCATCAAGGTCACGAAACTCCAAGGTGATCTATAGGGATCCATTTCAAATGGATCTTTCGTAAATGTTCCGTTGTACAAGAAATGTCATGGGAAGGGAGAATGCTTTGCTCGAGGAACAAAGATCATCCCATGCGTCGAGCTTCATGATTTATTGCTTGTGACAACACTCACTTCAACGCCGCTTAACTGGTAAAATAATGGCAGTGTGAAAAGCATGGACAAGATGGTACTCCCTTATGCAATGCTCCCGACCTGCCTAGCAAACTTCATCTTTGCTCTAGATCCTTTTCCTTATTCCTTTGACCATAGTTTTTGCAACAAGGTTGTCCGCTATCCGATGGAAAGACTACAAGGATCGTGGTGGATGGAAAGAGACCTCACCCACCAACGGATTCATCGATGAAAGGAAAGACAAAGAGGAGGAGGAGAAGTAGTAACCCCTTGGCAACACCGATCTCGACCCTTTATATTACAATTCCAAGCCCATCACAAGAGGCAACAAACTCAAGTGTTTTGCTAACTTTGAAACCGATGAAAACAATTTCTAAAACAATGGTTTGTAAACATCTTAAAAATATTTATGTAGATTAGGATGTAGCTTGTAGGAATTGCCAAACATGATATTCTAGCTTTTCTTTAAGACTACTTAAGTCTTCCTCAAGCTTAGTAGGTCTCACACTCACCCATAGCTAACTTAGGATAAATTCAGTGCATTTATCAACTCACCATATTTCGCTTCTAATTCTCACACATGTTCCTCATATCTCAAAACACTTAGTTGATATTTCTCTCAATTTTAACAAATTGATTTTAGTATCCTCACCTCCTTGTGGTTGGATTTAAGTCACCTATCACTTAAGACATCTAAGGAAAGTCAAACCCTCAAGATTTATAGGCACTAGACCTTACAAGAGCATAATTACTTCACCATATTTATGTCCGATGACGGATCCCTAGTCTATAACCAGACGGATCCCTAGTAAGAGGGATCCGTGGGATCCGTGGTTCACAATCGCTTTTCTTTCAAAATTCAAACCATCTTTGGTAATCTAAACACTTTTTCTTACAATTTAATGATTCAGAGTCAACAATACCATAGTTGACCTTGGTGCATGCCAAATTTTCTTAGTGGACATGAATTTAATTCATTAATTCAAATTCATCCTTTATAAACCAAACACTCTTGAGAGCTTAAGTCACCATTCTTACCACAATCCTAAAATCGGTGTTGAAGACTCCTACTACATCCTCAACTTCACTATGTCTAAAGCATCTAGCAAGAATTCTCCATTATAAACCTCGGTGTACTCCTTACATCATCGCCTCGGTTTAGTGAGTTTCAGCCTACTTTTACTTGTTTCATAAGCTGTTTGGGAGATGCATGTTAACTATTTTTCACAGTACTTTATATTTTAAGGATAACTCCTATCACGATTACATCATTTCAAAACCGAATGTTGTACTATATAAATTGTTCATGTTTGCGTGCTATAGTTATCGTCAGATAAAGTACTATATCGTTGACTACTTGATCGTTGAGTTAGGTCTTTATTGCATGTCTTTATTGCTTATGTATGGATTAAGTGCTATTGTTCTGTGAGTTAGGTACTATTGTGAATTCATTTGACATCATATGTTTGGAACATAAACTTTACACATTTGGCAATGGGTTGTGAACACGAGGTTCAAGTTTTTGTATGGTGGACTTAGAGCGGTGGATTTTCAGAGCCTTTCTTGCATAAGCGATTTTGAAAAACTTTACATTTCAAACCAAACTCTATGAACTCACTCAACCTTTGTGTTGACACTTTTAGCATGTTTTGATCTCTGTATCAAGGCATTCACTCATGGCACGAGGACACATCATGGAGTCGTGATGACGATGCGTCTCACTTGGTTTTTCTATTTAAAACATCGTTTGTATTGTAACCGCACAAATTGGTTTTCATTTGGGACCTACTTTGTAAACTCGATTATTTTATTAAACCAAACGATGTATTTTCCAAACGACACTTTAGGTCGCTCAATATAATCAGATCGCGATACTATGATAAACAATCCTCAGTGAATTCTGTATTCCACGCAAAAGGTAAATTGGGGTGCAGAGTTGGCATCGAGCTTCGCTTATAGAGAACTAGGATTGCATCATTGACCCTAGACTATAACTACATTATCATAGCATCTCATCATTTCATCACAAGTGCATGTTCACTTTACATGCGGTTTTACGCACATTTTTTCGAGTTATTCACTTTCATTTCACATCGATTGTCACATGGATGCCCTTAAATACCCATCCTATTATCTTTTCCCATAATCTAACGTGGAGAATTCTTTGTCATTCCCTATCACAATTTTTTGTATCACCCATGGGCAAAGAGGAGCGTCCCACCTGATCCCTTAGCTTTAGGTTAGACGGATCCGGTGAGGGATCCGGAAAAGAGAAAATTTCCTCTATAAATGAGAGCCATTTACTTTCTTTCAACCAAGAACTTTCACACATACTTTCTCCCAAGTATTATATCTCTCTAACCTCGGATCCAGAGATCTATGTAGTTTGTCTTTTGTTTTTGTGTGATTCTCTAGGTTTCTCTTAAAGGCGTAGATCACCACTTGAAGTCGAGCAAGCTCAAGTCCATGAGTTGCCATGTTTGGTCATCATCAAGACAACCGAGGTTCTCTTGTTGATAGTTCTTTCTTCCTCTATAGATGTTGTGTTGAAGGCATTAGTGAAGGATGCCAGTGTCAAGACGAAGCATTAGTGAAGGGTGCTTGTCGTCCATGTCAAAAGCATTAGTGAAGAATGCTAAAGGTGTCAAGACGAAGGCATTAGTGAAGGGTGCCAAGCGTTGTATCAAAGGCATTAGTGAAGGATGCCTAAGAATCAAATCAAGTGGCATTAGGAAGAATGCCTAGGGTCGTATAATCGATGAGGTGCATCGTTATACATATAAGTATTTCCTTATTTCCAAGGATGGTGATATCCTTGATAGTGTTGTAACAAGGTGGATCTCTTTGAGATTAGGTGTTGTGTTGTGAAGGGTAGTAGTTCCTCCATAGTAATGGAACTAGGTGCTTAGCCTAGTACCCAATAAAGGGTTGGCGACGTTGCGATAGGATTAGTTCTCCTTGGTGTGAAAGAACTTGGTGGTTAGCTTAGCGATAGTATAAAGGGTAAGCAGGCGTTGTGTTAGATGTGGTTCGCTTTGCGAAAGAACCCTAGATTTAGCTTTGTACCGAAAAAAGGTAAGCGACGCTGTAAGGCTTCTCCATATAAGGAGATTGGTGTAGTGTTTACTAACTCTGGTGTAGGTGACTCGGGAGGTGGAGTAGAACAATGAAGGTGTCCTTGTGCGAACCACTATAATTACTTGTATCGTGGTGATGCTTCTACTCTTTATCTTTCATTACACGTTTATATATCTATCTATCAACGTCCAACATAAACAATCAAATATATTGACATAAGTCGATCTAAATATTTAAAAGGAAGTTTTAAATTGGCAAAACTATTCAACCCCCTTTATAGTTTTCCACAATTGGCATCGAGCTTCATTACCAAGTTTCTTAGAGTATGTTGTACTTTAAAAACTTGATACGATCCGTGTATGTTTGAAAACTACAAAGAAGGATTTTTTTTCATTTGTTTAAAATCATCATAATGTTTATTGTTGGACAATGATAGAATGTTCTAACATTTTCCTTGTCAAAGCATTATCCATACTTGGATTTGGAGTCACCAAGAAGATCATGAAGAATCTATCTAAATATTTCTTTTCGAAAAAGAATGTTTAGTGTTGTCCTTCTCACAACATGAATATGGAGATTACAAGAAAATCATAAAACATTTCATCTAAATACCTCTTTTCTTAAAAGAATATTTAGCAAAGGTATGATCACTAATAATTTACTTTTGATTTTATTCGTATGATTTATATCTATTAGTAATTACTTAAGTAGTTATCCATATTATAATCATCATCAAAATAGTATTCTTCGACTAATTTGTATAGTCTACGCTACCAACTCATAATAATGATTTCTTGGTTATTCGATAGCCTCAATCATTATTAATCACAAAGGGTTTATTGACACTTCATCTATGTCAATAAATATCCATGTGAAACTTCTTATATTATGATAAAATGGGATTTTATTATAATGTTTGAAAAACATCCTAAGAATTATGACTAATTCTTAAAAAGGAAACCACATATAATAGGAATAGTATTAAATCTTCAAAACCTCAAACCTGAAGCTTTAAAGCTTTAACATCAAAACACTAGGCATTTTAGAACTCCCAAACCAAAGTTATCAAGGAATGTTTGAGCTGATTTTTCTTTGTCCATGCCGATCCTGCGTTTACACTATACGGGATCCCGAATGAGGGAAGCATGGATCCGTGCAACAGAAGACAACTTAAATTAAAGAATTATCACATGGATGTTCCACAATTATATTCACCTCAAAGACTACGAACAAAAACTTCGACTCATTGCTCAAAGGAGCAATTCGATCATTCTTCTCAAGCTTAAGAATCACTTGTGTAAGTATAATCTTCACTACATTGTTAATTTAATTCCTTGATTCCTAGGATTACAATTTCTTCATCTTTAAGAGTTGGGTTCAAATGAGTTTATCATAATTTGTCACCACATTGTTTTCTAAGATAATCTAAATAAAAGAATTAACATTGTTAATACAAATTAAACACATTTCTTGAATTGAACAAAAGATGATGAGAGCAAAATTGTGATCAAACCCTCTAGGTTACTATTCACAATTAACACCACATTGTGGTTGTATTGTTTAGGAACAATCATGCCAAGCAACAAGCAACAAGATTACCAAGACAATAGCTACTACATACCCATGTACCATAGGAAAGATGGACTAAGTCCGAACGATAGAAAAGCCTTTAAGTTTCTTGAAAGGAGACTCTTTCATGAAGGTAGAGTTGTTGATCCATCATTTCTTGCAAATACCGACATAAGGGAAGTGTTTGGAACTATTGGGTTTGATTGTTTATTGGACATAAACGAGCAACTGCCCGATCTTTGTGCTTGAGTTCTACAAGACAATGGGGATAATTAGAAATGATAATGGGTCCATCTCAATTGAATTTACCATAAATGGACATGAGTACACTCTTCGCTAGAGGAGTTTGGAAGAATAATAGGGTTCCATATGATGGTGTTTGCATGTATTCTAATGAGTGGTCGCTTGGAGGAAATACACTATGGTTGATCATCAAAATTATAACACAATAATCCGGGAAGCAACCACGATGAGGACACCGTGTTTATGCCAAAGCATCTCCATCAAGGGTTACTAGGAAGTCGAAAGTGATTATAGGGATCCTTTCCAAATGGAGCTCTCGGAGATGTCACGGGTTGTATAGGAAATGGGAAGGCGTGATAAGGGAGAATGTGGTGTGCCTAGTAGGAAACAAGGATCACCCCAATGCATGTCTAAGCTTCATGATCTATTGCCTAGTAACCGAGACTCGCTTTAACATTGCCTACTACATGATCAAGAGAATGGCAAGTGTAAGAAGCATGGACAAGATGGTACTCCCGTATGCAATGCTCCTAACCCGTCTTGCTAAATTCATCTTTGCATTAGATACTTCTCCACAATCCTATGATCATAGCTTTTGCAACAAAGTTATGGTACCATTAACCGAGGGTAGAACAACAAGGTTTATGGTGGAAGGTAAGAGGCCTCACCCACCCACGGACTCCTCGGTTGAAAGGGAGAGCAAGGAGAAGGTGAAGGAAGTGGTAGCAACCACTAGAAATACCGATCTTGACCCCTTGGACTACATTAACCAATTGCCAAACATTCCTAATGAATCACCCGAATGGCAACAAACCAAGGGAATCTTCAAGTGCTTCGCCAATTTCTTGAGGAACAAGAAGTGAAGATGGTATGATAAAGAGTGGAGGATGGGGAGGACGGAGAAGGAGAAGAGAGAGGTAAGGTCATAGGACCTAAATTTGTGATAAACAATCTCAAACAATGGTTTGTAACATTTTAAACTATGCTTGTAGTATGTAGGTATCGCCATATCTTGGTACTAAACAATTCTAATTTAGGGATTTGAAGAATGAGATTTCGACCCCTCGAGTGGTCGTCGTCACTCATTCTAGGAACTTTAGATCTTCCTACTTTGCTATACATTATATTGGTTGTGCTCTTTACATTTAGTCCCTATAGGAACAACTAGGAGAAGCATTTACTAAAGTGCAAAGCTGCACATTTTGAAAAGCTATACGATCTGCAGAGGCGGATCCCGACATTTGAACTAATGGATCCCTCCCAAGAGGGCCGCGGGATCCGTGACCTCTGTAAGCAATCTGGACTTGCTTACATCAAAATAGCATACTAGATAACCTCACACTAGTCAAACACAAGATACTAGAGCCAACTAAGTCTTCCTCGAATAGTTGAAAGCCTCACTCTCATCCATGGCTTACCTAGGATATATTTCAAAATGTTTTGATTTATCAACTCGTCAAAACTCACCATAATTCCTCTCAACACTCACACATTATCTATCACGTCCGATAGCACTTGGTTTGGTCTATCCATCAATTTTAGCAAATTGATCTTAATCATCTTTGACTCAAAATTAGGCTCAAAACTAGTTTTTCATTTTTTTCTTTATTTTTAAAGATTTTAGTAAATTCTTCTTAGGTCATCACACGACTTCTAGGACTTATTACCACCATTTCTCCATTTAAAATTAAATGGTATCCTTATTAAACACATAGTTAGACTACCCAAGTCAATTTTCTTGCCCAAAACCATCATTAAGCACCATCACTCATTATGGTTGAGGATTTAAGATGTCAACGACTAAAGACTTCAAAATTAAGTCAAAACCTCGAAATCCATTGATAATAAACCTTACAAAAGCACAATCATTTCACCTAGAACACTGCTCGACAACCTGATCCTCGGTCTTTAACCATACGGATCCTGCTAAGAGGGATCCACGGATCCGTGGTCTGCTATGACTAAATCATCTTCCATATTCAATTTTGAGTCACCTTTGGTTATCTAACCACTTTTAGCATTCATTTATTATCCCCTGAAGTGATCAAAATCCTAAGTGCATCTTTGTTGGATCGATGTACTCTAACCAAACTAACTTAAATAGCTTGTTAAGGTTTAATAACCTCGGATAAATCCTAAGTTATTAACAATGAAACCGAATAATAATCTTTATTAAATCTGGGAATTTACTTAACAAATCTAAGAAGAATATAACTTTAACTTTTATTAATAACTATAAATGCAGCATTATGCGATTCTTTAACAACTCTAAAACTCTAATAATAATCGTACTTTAGAATTCTAAAACTCTTCTAAAACTCGTACTTCTAATACCAATCTAGGGTCCTTTTATAGGATCAAGGATAACCCTAGTCGATTTACAATTTGTATCCTTGTCGACAAGTAATCTAAACAAAGAATATTCTAGAATAAACAAAGCTTTCCATAAACGAATATAGCGGTTCTTTAGCTTTGCGGTACTTTGACTTTGACAAAGAAGATTTTGACTTTCCCTTTAGCGATACTTTGACTTTTCGAAGATTTTGTCAATCTTGATGCTAACATTCTTGACACTTTCATATCCAACAATCCTCCCCAACTTGAATTCTACTTGTTTGACTTCAAGTTCCTTTATAAACATATCTTTATGACTCCATCTTCAAGGAAAGATTGTGTCTTTGTCTTTGGATTGTATCTTTGTAGACTTTGTGCTTATCATCATTATCAAAGTATTCTTTAGAAATTATTCTTTTCGGCATCCTTGATCAAGAATCTCTTTTCAACATTCGAAAGAATACTCCATCTTTTCAACAACATAAGGCGGTTTGTACATTAATTAAGTTTTAAGTTTGATCTATTCTCATCACATCCGGTGTGTAAACTCCCGTGAGAGGTGAATCATTGAAAATTTAATGGATTTAATGTCTCTTTACCAAAGCCATTAACTGGAGTAGCCAAATGTTTTGATGTGTAGATCATGGTACATTGATAACCATATGATTTTAGCAAATCATCGACTATCAATGCATTTGATTTGTCTTTACCAAAAGTTGTACCCTTTTGGACTAGTTAGTTCTTTCATCTATGGTGAACTAATTGCAAATAATGGTTTTCCACTGACCTTTACCACAAGCCATTTTCTTGTGGGCTAGCCAACTCTTCACATTTCTTCGATATGGTGAGTTGATTACCATCGACTTATTAGCAAGTTGTCAACTATAAAAGCAATTTGAGATATCTTTACCGAGCCGTTTGCTCATGAATTAGCCAATCCTTTTGTAACCATGGTGGATTGATAACCTATGGATGTTACCATCTCAAAACCATTTATTTCTTTTAACCTTTGTTTCAAAATATTTGTCCTTAACAAAAGTTTTCAAAATCATTAAGCGGTTTAAAGGCAAGCGATGCTTTGAATAAAATCGATATATCAAAATTTATTCAATTAAAATTCATACCCGATTATTCATCATCATCGACCATAGTAGTCCATCGATAAACAATTTGATGACCATAAGAGCAATTTCATTGTCTTCTTCAACTTCCATTCCATGCTCTAGCATTCTTCTCATAAGATCTGGGCTGTAAGTGGATATCTTCTATCTGCTAGCATATGAATCATAGTCCCATCTTCTAACTCTAGAACATGTACTCCATTCTTCAAAAATCTCCATTGATAATCTCCCAAGCTTGGTTCTTCCAAATCTCAAGATTGCTTTGTTCTTGATTTCCCGAATAGTTATGAGATCCCCAAGCAAACTAAACCAACTCCTCGATGTATCATGTTCAAAATAATCTCGCACCAAATAATATAAATGAAATAAATCAAACCTATCTATTAGGTGCAATAGATCCCATAACATGTTGAATGTTCTAAAGCTTTCATCTTTTCTGTGAAACATCAGATAACTTCCATCCTTTGACTCTACAACTTCAAAAGTGGTTATTGGAGATTTGTTGATCTTTTTCTTTTTAAGCTTTCTTTTCTTTTATCTTCTTTATGAGGAAAGACCTCTTTATAATCTTTGATACTATCAACCTTTTCTGATAATCTTCTCTAACAGCTTCATACAAACCTTTCATCTCAACATAATTTAACTTATTCAATCCAATATACCCTTGACCTTTCAAATATGCCATCATTGCATTCCTTTGTTGTGCAAAATTTGGTCTTCTTGGTAGAGCGAAAGCAGAATAGGTGACTTAATGGTACAACGACTTGAAGATTCAATTCTTCTTGTAGTTTCTAGTCGCTTCTTCATTCATAGCCTCTTCATTAACAACTTGACATTTAATTCTTCCTGTATCTTTCTAGTTTCAACATTCATAGCAACTTGAAGCGACCCTTATACTGTCTAAAGTAGGTTTCTTTTTCTTCTTTGTCTCTACCAATTTACTTTTCCTTTATCCTTTATCCTTAGGATCTATAGTAGATTGAGAAGCTTTTGGTTGTTCTTCTTGTACTCTGAATGCTAACACCCCTTAGCTTTGATAAATCATGCAAAATCTCGACAATGGTTTCATCATCACTTACGGTATGTATAGGTTTGGGTGTTTGACTTCCTTTTACAGTATATGACATGAAGGACCGTCTTCCTCAAAATCTAACAACCTCGGAGTAATCAATTCTTGCTGTGGGTTCCATGGCGATACTTTGATCGGTACCTTGATCATCGATGCTGAACCTTAGTCCTTTCTTCCTCAAGACTTTCAATGTTGACTTGTTCTTCAAGACTTGAGGTTGAACATCGGTACCTTGAGGTTCAACTTCTTGATATATAATGGAGCATCTTCATTCAGTTCTTATCGTCCAATTTCCTCCCAATTGGAATGAAGATTGCTTTTGAACCTTTTGCTTTTGGTCTTCTTAGCTGCCTTTCTTTTTTTTTTTTAGCTTTGACCCATAATCGGTGATGTTTAACGAGGGCAAAGCAGACTTTTGAACTTTCTAAACTTGATCTCGCAACTTGCTATATCTGCGACTTGCGCCTCGATAGTTTTCTTCAATCGACCAATTCTTGTGTTAAACATAATTATCAACACCAAACCTTGAGGGGTATAGTGGGTGGATCTTCCTCGAAGATGATGAGAAAATAGGAACATCTTGTTACGGTGATGCCATAGGAGGTAGTATGGTGGGATGAGGTGGGAGAAACTTGATTACCTTCCTTAACATCGGGTATCTGTGAGCGGTACCTTGAGTTGAAGTTTCTTGAGATGCACGGCACTTTGAGAGCGGTACAGCAGGCGGTACCTTGAGCGATTACCTTTAGAAGCGATGCCTTCTCTTTCATCACTAGTCATAGCGTCATCTCTAATAGCTTGAACAATCTCTATCATTGAAGTAGTCAATGGAGTGTCCCTGCCGATGAATAAATCACTTTTCCTTGATATAAAGTGAAGATCTTGGTGGTTGCACCATAGCAGTAGTAGATCGGTGGGGTTAGGTACATCGCCAAGTTGTTTGTTCAAAGAACACTTGAATAAACCTTGGATACATAAACCATCTTGAACCATGAGAGATGTGTGAGAGCATTCCATCTAGGATCGACCTTGAAAAGTTGAAAATTGATCTGTAGCTAATCCCATTATAGCGGATGCTATGTTAGACCCAAATTGCTCCCATGATGTACTCTGCACTAATACAATGAAGTAGTACATGAACTAAATACTTCCATTGAGGAAAAAATAAGGGTTTCTTGAATGTTTGTTCGATTAAGGACCCTTCATAGCCAATATTCTTGAATGTATCCCAAATCGTTGCTTATCAAAATCAATGCCTTCTACATCATCAAACAATAAGTAAATCACGTATAGAGCTTGATTAATCTTGAGTTCTCCCGTAATTGTTGCTTGAATATCTGAATCATCATTCTCTATATGAACCCTAGCGATTGCCAAAATTGTTGAATCCATGGCGCAATGATATCTGGTTCCACTAAAAGTGCATAACTAATCGGCGACCCGGTGAGAAAATCAATGATATCATGAAAGATAACATTAGCTTTGATGAGTGTGTAAATACTCATCATTTTATACAAAATAAAGCGCAAAATCATCGAAACACACTCGAAACACATCAAAATGATCAAAATATCACAAATCGTTGTTTTATGTGTTTTAAATGCAAAAATATCAAAATCGGATGAAAAACATATCAAATTTGCAAAATTGCAGTTTAGGTCCCCAGTTTATAAAATTGTCAAAATAGTCCTGAGGCAAAAATTCAAAAGAAAAGTCACCAAGGTCTTTTAAAATCATAAATTGTCATTTTAGTCCTTTGGTGGGAAATCTAAAATTTTGAGAAAATTACAATTTAGTCCTGAAAAATCCAAATGTTCAAAATTAGTCAGGAATTTCAAAAATGTCAAAAATCAACCTTGGACTATTTAAAGTTGGCAACATCAACCTTGGCTAATTTTCATAATTTTCATGTTTGGTCCACGAATTTCGGTTTACAAGATTGGTCCTTTGGTTTTGAGATATTACATTTGTGGTCCTTTGTATTAATAATCAAACAAACCAACCGGACCTTATTTTAATCCCAGCCCAATCAAACCACCCACAGCCCAAAACCTTACAGGCCCTTTTCCCACAGACCGACCCAGTGTTTAAACAATAAAATAAACCGCCCCAGGTTGTCTTCCCGAAACAACTCTGTGATCGCAACTCCCCACCTAAAACCCACTCTACCTCACTTTTGTCTCCTCCTCACCAACCTTGCAGAAGCATTAATTGCACCCTTTCCTTGTCCCGATATCGAACCAAGTTTCCTTAAAACTAGATGAAGGCCAAGATTGCTCGAGAGGAATCCAAGGGCTACGATTTGTCTTTGGGATTTGATCGAAGGTGAGAGAAAAGGTTTTGGGCATAAAGAGACCAAGTGGAAGCAATAAGAGACTTAGTTTTAGTTTTATTACACATGTATGTCGTTATTTAAATTTCTATGTCTTGAATATGTTTAAGTTGTAATTTCGGTGTTAAATTAGTTAATCGATTGTCTTGAAACCAGTTTCAAGTATTAATTCAAGTCTATGTTACATTTCATTTTTCGTGTTCCTTTGTGACAAGTTTCAATTTCAAAACCTTATGTGCAGTGTTAATAGCTTATCTCACGGTTTAAATAAGCTTATTCAAGCTTCTACACTTTGAGTAAGCTTTTATTCAATTCAAACAACTTGGGTATCGGGTCAACGAAGTCAAACTCGGAGAATTTGGTTCAAGCGGACTTGGGTTTGAAATTTGGGTGTTGCGAGACGTATGTGGGTTGAAATGGCCTAGTATAAGTGATCTTGGGTTCTTGTCTTAGCCCTCAAAGCGGTTGGACACTTGTGAGTTTGCGAGTTCATTTTTCGTTTCAATCAATCTTGCATATTGCACTTGAATTTATATTTGTGGTTTAATTAGTTTGACCTATTGATTTAGTGTTAATTAAGTTAATTAAACTTAGTTTGAATGTCTGCGTGGGTTGGTTTAGCGATTAGCTTAGTTTCAATGCTTATGATGGTTTACTTAGTGTTTGGATTTCTTTGCCAATATCTATGGTCTAGGCTAGTTAGGTGGATAAAATCAGTTGGTCCATGCTTGTTTAGTCAAATTGAGCCCTTATCACATCTTGTCTTTGCACCCACATAAGCAAAAGTCAAAATCATTTGAAACTGCCTCAACGGTTCAGCATGTGGATTTTAAAGAGCAAATCATCATTTGTGTTTAAAGTCATTAACAAAGGTTGGTATAGCTTCATTACATCATTTAACATCAATATCAATCATAAAATTTGGATCAAACTTCACCAAAGTCAAAATTTGAATCTGTTGCAAAAAGTCAAAATAGTGAAAAAATGGATTTATCACGAGATAGTGCAATAGCTTGCAGGACTCATAATGACTTTTAGGACCTGGTTTTGGAATACAAGTAGTCTCCTTGGTGGTCTTTAAGTCCTCGGTTCTGGTTTTGGCTTAAGCTTTTGGATAAGCTTGAGTTCAAGCCCAAAGTAGGCCCACTTTGCCTGCTCCATAACTTTCGATTAAGGTGAGTTTTCTCGACTACACAAGCTTGCACGGAGCTTGTTGAAGCTTTTCTAGGTCTAATCTTTTGGTTATCAGTAGTCACCTAGGTCTAGTTTAAGACTCAATAATTGGTTTTAGATTATAGCTTATTTGGTTGCTTAATCTTGGTGCAGAAAGTGACACCAATTAATTGCTTTTAGCAATTCACAAACATCAAATCTGTTCAATCTTGTTAATCAGTGGTTATAACTTGTTGATTTGAGTTTCATTTGGTCATTCTAGTATATCATAGTCCTGTTTCCGAGATAGCTTGTTTGGTTAATTTGCTTAACAAGTGCTTATTTGATAAGCACTTGATTGAGCGATTCATTTTTCCACATAGCATACTGTTTTTCCATTTTCCTAGCTTCTATATATTATTTTAGAATTTTCCTGAAATTTTCGATTTTTCCTAGCTGTTTTGCTATTTTCTTATTTTTAATTAGTTTTTAGCACTTTTAATTAGCATTAAATACAAAAATTCGGAAAAGGTTCCAAAATAATTTTCATTTTCTTAGACTTAGATAAATATAAAAAGTAGAAAAAGTAATTTTCTAGATTTTCATAGTTAATTTGGTAATTTTAGTAATTTAATTAGATTTTAATAGTTTAAAATTTCTAGAAAATAGATAAAAGTCATAAAAATACAAAATAGTTTTGAAAAGTCTATTTTGATATTTTAGACTTTTCCAAGTCTTAATCTTATTTTTCTAGCTTAATTTCATATTTTCTTATATTTTAGGTAATTAATTAATAGTTAAAAATAGTTTTAATTAGATAATTAGTTTTAAAAATAATTTTCTTTTTCTAAAAGTTTCTTTTATCATTAGGTTTGTAAAACATCATTTTCATATTTTTAGGGTTAATATTGGATTAGTTTCATTTTTAGTTGTAGTCGTAGTTTTTAATTCGGGTTCAGTAAAATCACAAAACAAAACATCATTTTAATTTTAGTGATAGCGTTTATTTAATAGATTTTATCTTTTAATTTCCTCTCATTTGCATTTTAGCCTTTGTATTTGTTTGATATTTCGTAGTCATAATCATGATTCATAATCCTTTTCGTTCAAACTTCTCGATCACTAGGCGTTGATTGATCCATTGCATAGCTCATTTGGGACATAACGACGGGAGACTCTATACTCCTCTCGATCTTAATTGCATTAGTGTTTGAGCGGTTTTAGTCTTTAGACTTGTTGCTTATAGATCAAGCTTGGTCTTTTCTAAATTCGCCACCATGTTGTGTTTTGAAGCCGCATTCGATTTGCCATTTATGATATGTATTCACGTAAGTGATATAGCGAACAATATGGGTGAAGAGAAGAGATATGGAAAAGATTATAAGTGATCAATATGAGGAAATTGAGAGTAGTTATTATAGGTGAAATTTAAAAATCACACCACTTAATAACAAAGTTACCGTTAGTAGTAGTTACCCTCAATATTCTTTAGTTGGAACAATGCTTTGATCGACACATATGCGAGACTTCCAGCGGTACTTTCAAGCGGTACTTTCATAAAACCAAAGGCGCGTTGCTTTCCCATTCTCTTCTTTTTAATAGAAATACAACGGATAAGCATGAATATTCTCCTCGAACAATGCTCGTGGACTATCGTACACTAAATAGTCCTCCCCTCAAATGTAGCTTAATAACTAATATACTCCAAAACACCGATGAAACTCCTTGTCTTACATCATGCTTACGAACAACCACTATCAACAATAAAATGATCTTTAAGCTCCTCTTCCGGGTTGCCTGCCTAATAAGATGAAAAAGTTAGTTTCTTTGAGGAACCCAGCCATTCTTGACTTGTGTTCCCCGTGAGTGACATGCTTACATGCAGCAAGTATGTAGTCTCCAACATTTTTAAAGCATGATCTAGTATTATCTTTTGATTCAAAACTTGTGGTGGATTTTTAGCAAAACTTTCTTTTCAACAAAAATCTCCTTTTCTTTTACCACAAAATCATCTTTATCAAAATCTCATTTCCCGATACTTGTTGAAAGTCTTGTTTGTTCATCATCAGTTCTTTCTTAACCCATTTAGTTTTAACTTACGGTGTAGAGTCCCTTGATCTAGCTACTCTTACGGGTTGTAATGCCTTCAGATTGATAGTAATTAGATCTCCTAGGGCTCTATTCCAAGAGGTGTTTGGTGGCCAAGCGAGACTTTGAGAAAGTATTGTATTTTATAAAGATGTCTTGGAAAGTGTTTGAAGGTACTGTAGGGTTTTGAAAAAGGTCGTCTCTCGTGAGGGTGCACATGATGCGGTGAGAAGTTTCTATGGTTAACCCTATTTGAATGGTTCCAAGTAGGTCTCTCTCTTGGTTTTTGGTTGGCTGTGTCCATTCTTAGGGAACTTACTTAGGTATTCGATGTAAGTCACGGTCCTTAATCAAATGATCGGGACTAAAACAAACAAAGCAGAGTTTTTGTTACGTAATCCCAAAATTTCTTCTTCTATGTGTATTACCAAACCTATCACGATTTCTAGGTGAATGATTAAAATTTGTTTTGACCAAAATTATCCCAAAAGGTTTAGTATGATTGTGAAAAGGTTTTCTTAAAGAGTCTACTTGAAGATGTAGTAGTACTTTGAGGTGTAGCAAGATACTGAGGTGAAATCTTGCTGACTTTTAACATCATCCACGGTTTCGAGACCTAGATTGACCAATAAGCTTCTTTCTAAATTCTAGGTTGTCTACACAAAGCTTGAAACATCGGTCTTATGGGTTGATGACTACCCGATGGGATGTGGGGACGACATGATAACCTTTGTCTTGCTTATATTACGTAGGTGGTTCACTAAATGATTCCTCATTACTAGATATGTCAACATAGTTAATAAGCTCATCATCACTAGTGGTTATATCCTCAAAATCAAGGTCATCCTTATCACTAGGTGGGTTTTCATCTACACTACTAAAATCCATACCAAAACCTAGACCAGTCTATTGTAAGCTCTTCTTTGTTTTGAACATAAGAAACATGAGAAGACAGTTCTTTCGGGCATCAAACTTTGCTAACAAATCATCTCTCTCCTTAGTCGGTTTCTCAATTTGGAAATCTTACAATTTAACTTCCATTCACTTAATTTTAATTGATAATCATGTTGTTCATACTTTTCCGCCAAGCCATTTCATTATTTTCATGTGTTATAATTTTGGCTTCCATTGATTCTAAAGTTATTTGATAACACGCTACCTCGGACCTAGCCTTTATCTGATTATCTCTTTCAATCACATAAGCATTAAGTACTTTTGATAAAAATCATGACACTTAGAACATACCTCGAGATAGTGGATGAATTTGGTGAAGTAGGTCGCCATTCTTCTTAATCGAGTTTTCACACAAGCTCGATACCACTTATTGGATCGATGTACTCTAACAAACTAACTTAAATAGCTTGTTAAGGATTAATAACCTCGGATAAATCCTAAGTTATTAACAATGAAACCTTGAATAATCTTTATTAAGTCACGGAATTTACTTAACAAATCTAAGAATATAACTTTAACTTTTATTAATAACTCTAAATCTCCTTGTTATCTGATTCTTTAACAACTCTAAAACTCTAATAATAATCGTACTTTAGAATTCTAAAACTCTTCTCTAAACTCGTACTTCTAATACCAATCTAGGGTCCTTTTATAGGCTCAAGGATAACCTAGTCGATTTATTACAATTTGTATCCTTGTCGACAAGTAATCTAAACAAAGAATATTCTAGAATAAACAAAGCTTTCCATAAGCGAATATAGCGAGTTCTTTAGCTTTGCGATTCACCGCCATATTTTTCAAAACAAAAAGCCGCTTGTCAAGCGGAGTCATAGTAAATTATTCACGGTGTTCAAACTTGGCGAAACTCATTTTCGTACACAATTAGCAAAACCACCATCTTTAGCCTTTGATATCTTTATGATCGAGACCTTTTGACTGAAAACTCCTGATCTGAAACTTTTAGATATCGATGCAAACTTTCCAAAACCGTCGAGTTCGTTCTCTAACGATCGACGTACCGCTTTACGACTACTTTTCCCGAGCCATTTTGTTGATTTCATGATTTTTCCGATGACATTGTTTTGCGACGAAAAATGGTAATTTCACCAAAAATCATTATAAAACCATTGTAGGATGACATTTTGACGTAAAACATGTAAAGTCATTTTTGATTGGTCAAGACGTCAAAGAGTATTTTTCGTCGACGAGTAATATTTTCAAAACCCGTAAATGGTATAAATAACATACGATGCATGCATAACATTACATTGCAACTCATGACATATCATATCATTGATAATAGGTCCCGGTTGACGATCACATTATAAACCTCGGTGTACTCATCATCATCGCCTCGGTTTACAGTGAGTTTCATAGCCCCTTTTACTTGTTTTCATAAGCTGCTTGGGGAGATGCATGCTTAACTATATTTTTCACAAGTACTTTATATTTTAAGGATAACTCCTATCACGATTACATCATTTCAAAACCGAATGTTGTACTATATAAATTGTTCATGTTTGCGTGCTATAGTTATACGTCGAATAAAGTACTATATCGATTGACTATCGATCGTTGAGTTAGGTCTATTGCTTATGTGCTATTGCTTATGTGCTATGGATTAAGTGCTATTGTTCTACGTCGAGTTAGGTACTATTGTGAATTCATTTGACATCATATGTTTGGAACATAAACTTTACACATTTGGCAATGGGTTGTGAACACACAGGTTGCAAGTTTTGTATGGGCGAACTTAGAACCGAGTGGATTTTCAAGGCCTTTCTTTGCATAAACGATTTTGAAAACTTTACATTTCAAACCAAACTCTATGAACTCACTCAACCTTTGTGTTGACACTTTTAGCATGTTTTGATCTCGTATCTAAGGCATTCACTTCATGCGCGCGTTGGGACACATCATGGAGTCGTGATGACGATGCGCCTCACTTGGGTTTTCTTACTTTAAAACATCGTTTGTATTGTAACAAACTTATTTCCGCACAAATTGGTTTTCATTTGGGACCTACTTTGTAAACTCGATTATTTTATTAAACCAAACGATGTATTTTCCAAACGACACTTTAGGTCGTTCAATATAATCGTGATTGTGATGCTATGACAATCAATCCCGTGAATTCCATTCCACGCAAATGTAAATTGGGGTGTGACAGATTGGCATCGAGCTTGATTATAGAGAACTAGGTTGCATCATTGACCTAGACTATAACTACATTATCATAGCATCTCATCATTTCATCACAAGTGCATGTTCACTTTATATGCGGTTTTTACGTACATTTTCGAGTTATTCACTTTCATTTCACATCGATTGTCACATGGATGCCCTTAAATACCCATCCTATTATCTTTTCCCATAATCTAACGTGGAGAATTCTTTGTCATTCCCTATCACAATTTTGTATCACCCATGGGCAAAGAGGAGCGTCCCACGGATCCCTAGCTTTGTGTTAGACGGATCCCTTGTGAGAGGATCCGGAAACGAGAAAATTTCCTCTATAAATAGAGAGCCATTTCTTTCTTTCAACCAAGAACTTTCACACATACTTTCTCCCAAGTATTATATCTCTCTAACCTCGCATCCAAGAGATCTATGTAGTTTGTCTTTTGTTTTTGTGTGATTCTCTAGGTTTCTCTTAAAGGCGAGATCACCACTTGAAGTCGAGCAAGCTCAAGTCCATGAGTTGCCATGCCCGTCATCATCAAGACAACGGAGGTTCTCTTGTTGATAGTTCTTTCTTCCTCTATAGATGTTGTGTTGAAGGCATTAGTGAAGGATGCCGAAGTGTCAAGACGAAAGCATTAGTGAAGGGTGCTTGTCGTCCATGTCAAAAGCATTAGTGAAGAATGCTAAAGGTGTCAAGACGAAGGCATTAGTGAAGGGTGCCAAGCGTTGTATCAAAGGCATTAGTGAAGGATGCCTAAGAATCAAATCAAGTGGCATTAGGAAAGAATGCCTAGGTCGTATAATCGATGAGGTGCATCGTTATACATATAAGTATTTCCTTATTTCCAAGGATGGTGATATCCTTGATAGTGTTGTAACAAGGATGGATCTCTTTGAGATTAGGTGTTGTGTTGTGAAGGTAGTAGTTCCTCCATAGTAATGGAACTAGGTGCTTAGCCTAGTACCTAATAAAGGGTTGTGCGACGTTGTGATAGGATTAGTTCTCCTTGGTGTGAAAGAACTTGGTGGTTAGCTTAGCACCGTATAAAGGGTAAGCGGCGTTGTGTTAGATGTGGTTCGCCTTTGGTGTGAAAGAACTCGATTTAGCTTTGTACCCAAAAAGGTGTAAGCGACGTTGTGAAGGCTTCTCCGCCATAAGGAGATTGGTGTAGTGTTTACTAACTCTGAGTAGGTGACTCGGGGGTGGAGTAGGCAATGAAGGTGTCCTTGTAGCGAACTACTATAATTACTTGTATCGTGGTGATGTGCTTCTTACTCTTTATCTTTCATTACACGCTATATATCTATCTATCAACGTCCAACATAAACAATCAAATATATTGACATAAGTCGATCTAAATATTTAAAAGGAAGTTTTAAATTGGCAAAACTATTCAACCCCTTATAGTTTTCCACAATTGGCATCGAGCTTCATTACCAAGTTTCTTAGAGTATGTTGTACTTTAAAAACTTGATACGATCCGTATGTTTGAAAACTACAAAGAAGGATTTTTTTTCATTTGTTTAAAATCATCATAATGTTTATTGTTGGACAATGATAGAATGTTCTAACATTTTCCTTGTCAAGCATTATCCATACTTGGATTTGGAGTCACCAAGAAGATCATGAAGAATCTATCTAAATATTTCTTTTCGCAAAAGAATGTTTAGTGTTGTCCTTCTCACAACATGAATATGGAGATTACAAGAAAATCATAAAACATTTCATCTAAATACCTCTTTTCTTAAAAGAATATTTAGCAAAGGTATGATCACTAATAATTTACTTTTGATTTTATTCGTATGATTTATATCTATTAGTAATTACTTAAGTAGTTATCCATATTATAATCATCATCAAAATAGTATTCTTCGACTAATTTGTATAGTCTACGCTACCAACTCATAATAATGATTTCTTGGTTATTCGATAGCCTCAATCATTATTAATCACAAAGGGTTTATTGACACTTCATCTATGTCAATAAATATCCATGTGAAACTTCTTATATTATGATAAAATGGGATTTTATTATAATGTTTGAAAACATCCTAAGAATTATGACTAATTCTTAAAAAGGAAACCACATATAATAGGAATAGTATTAAATCTTCAAAACCTCAAACCACAAGCTTTAAAGCTTTAACATCAAAACACTAGGCATTTTAGAACTCCCAAACCAAAGTTATCAAGGAATGTTTGAGCCGATTTTTTTCATCCATGCCGATCCTCGTTTACACTAGCGGGATCCCAAATGAGAGGAACCATGGATCCGTGCAATGAAGACAACTTAAATTAAAGAATTATCACCGTGGATGTTCCACAATTATATTCACCTCAAAGACTCACGAACAAAAACTCACTCTTTGCTCAAAGGAGCAATTCGATCATTCTTCTCAAGCTTAAGAATCACTTGTGTAAGTATAATCTTCACTACATTGTTAATTTAATTCCTTGATTCCTAGGATTACAATTTCTTCATCTTTAAGAGTTGGGTTCAAATGAGTTTATCATAATTTGTCACCACATTGTTTTCTAAGATAATCTAAATAAAAGAATTAACATTGTTAATACAAATTAAACACATTTCTTGAATTCAACAAAGATGATGAGAGCAAAATTGTGATCAAACCCTCTAGGTTACTATTCACAATTAACACCACATTGTGGTTGTATTGTTTAGGAACAATCATGCCAAGCAACAAGCAACAAGATTACCAAGACAATACTACTACATACCCATGTACCATAGGAAAGATGGACTAAGTCCGAACGATAGAAAAGCCTTTAAGTTTCTTGAAAGGAGACTCTTTCATGAAGGTAGAGTTGTTGATCCATCATTTCTTGCAAATACCGACATAAGGGAAGTGTTTGGAACTATTGGGTTTGATTGTTTATTGGACATAAACGAGCAACTGCCTGGTCTTTGTGCTTGAGTTCTACAAGACAATGGGATAATTAGAAATGATAATGGGTCCATCTCAATTGAATTTACCATAAATGGACATGAGTACACTCTTTCGCTTGAGGAGTTTGGAAGAATAATAGGGGTTCCATATGATGGTGTTTGCATGTATTCTAATGAGTGGTCGTTGGAGGAAATACACTCTATGGTTGATCATCACGAAATTTATAACACAATAATCCCGGAAGCAACCACGATGAGGGACACCGTATTTATGCCAAGAGCATCTCCATCAAGGGTTACTAGGAAGTCGAAAGTGATTTATAGGGATCCTTTCCAAATGGAGCTCTCGGAGATGTACGGGTTGTATAGGAAATGGGAAGACGTGATAAGGGAGAATGTGGTGTGCCTAGTAGGAAACAAGGATCACCCCAATGCATGTCTAAGCTTCATGATCTATTGCCTAGTGACCGAGACTCGCTTTAACATTGCCTACTACATGATCAAGAGAATGGCAAGTGTAAGAAGCATGGACAAGATGGTACTCCCGTATGCAATGCTCCTAACCCGTCTTGCTAAATTCATCTTTGCATTAGATACTTCTCCACAATCCTATGATCATAGCTTTTGCAACAAAGTTATGGTACCATTAACCGAGGGTAGAACAACAAGGTTTATGGTGGAAGGTAAGAGGCCTCACCCACCCACGGACTCCTCGGTTGAAAGGGAGAGACAAGGAGAAGGTGAAGGAAGTGGTAGCAACCCACTCGGAAATACCGATCTTGACCCCTTGGACTACATTAACCAATTGCCAAACATTCCTAATGAATCACCCGAATGGCAACAAACCAAGGGAATCTTCAAGTGCTTCGCCAATTTCTTGAGGAACAAGAAGTGAAGATGGTATGATAAAGAGTGGAGGATGGGGGAGGACGTGAAGGAGAAGAGAAGAGAGGTAAGGTCATAGGACCTAAATTTGTGATAAACAATCTCAAACAATGGTTTGTAACATTTTAAACTATGCTTGTAGTATGTAGGTATCGCCATATCTTGGTACTAAACAATTCTAATTTAGGGATTTGAAGAATGAGATTTTACGACCCCTTGAGTGGTCGTCGTCACTCATTCTAGGAACTTTAGATCTTCCTACTTTGCTATACATTATATTGGTTGTGCTCTTGCATTTAGTCCCTATAGGAACAACTAGAGAAGCATTTACTAAAGTGCAAAGCCGCACATTTGCCGAAGCCTTCGATCCGCAGAGGCGGATCCCACATTTGAACTAATCGGATCCCTCCCAAGAGGGAACCGGGATCCGTGACCTCATAAGCAATCTGGACTTGCTTACATCAAAATAGCATACTAGATAACCTCACACTAGTCAAACACAAGATACTAGAGCCAACTAAGTCTTCCTCAAATAGTTGAAAGCCTCACTCTCATCCATGGCTTACCTAGGATATATTTCAAAATGTTTTTGATTTATCAACTCGTCAAAACTCACCATAATTCCTCTCCAACACTCACACATTATCTATCACGTCGATAGCACTTAGTTTGGTCTATCCATCAATTTTAGCAAATTGATCTTAATCATCTTTGACTCAAAATTAGGCTCAAAACTAGTTTTTCATTTTTCTTTATTTTTAAAGATTTTAGTAAATTCTTCTTAGGTCATCACCGACTTCTAGGACTTATTACCACCATTTCTCCATTTAAAATTAAATGGTATCCTTATTAAACACATAGTTAGACTACCCAAAGTCAATTTTCTTGCCCAAAACCATCATTAAGCACCATCACTCATTATGGTTGAGGATTTAAGATGTCCAATGACTAAAGACTTCAAAATTAAGTCAAAACCTCGAAATCCATTGATAATAAACCTTACAAAAGCACAATCATTTCACCTAGAACTCCTTTGACAATTTGGATCCACGGTCTTTAACCATACGGATCCTCGCTAAGAGGGATCCACGGATCCGTAGCTATGAAGCCCAAATCATCTTCCATATTCAATTTTGAGTCACCTTGGTTATCTAACCACTTTTAGCATTCATTTATTATCCCTAGAGTGATCAAAATCCTAAGTGCATGTTTGTTGGATCGATGTACTCTAACCAAACTAACTTAAATAGCTTGTTAAGGTTTAATAACCTCGGATAAATCCTAAGTTATTAACAATGAAACACCAATAATCTTTATTAAGTACGCGGAATTTACTTAACAAATCTAAGAAGAATATAACTTTAACTTTTATTAATAACTATAAATGCTTGTTATGCATTCTTTAACAACTCTAAAACTCTAATAATAATCGTACTTTAGAATTCTAAAACTCTTCTAAAACTCGTACTTCTAATACCAATCTAGGGTCCTTTTATAGGATCAAGGATAACCCTAGTCGATTTACAATTTGTATCCTTGTACGACAAGTAATCTAAACAAAGAATATTCTAGAATAAACAAAGCTTTCCATAAACGAATATAGCAGTTCTTTAGCTTTGCGAGACTTTGACTTCGACAATGATGCTTTGACTTTCCTTTAGCAAGATGCTTTGACTTTCCAAGACTTTGTCAATCTTGATGCTTTTAACATTCTTGACACTTTCATATCCCAACAATCCTCCCTAACTTGAATTCTACTTGCTTGACTTCAAGTTCCTTTGTAAACATATCTTTAATACTCCATCTTCAAGGAAAGATTGTGTCTTTGTCTTTGGATTGTATCTTTGTAGACTTTGTGCTTATCATCATTATCAAAGTATTCTTTAGAAATTATTCTTTTCAAGATCCTTGATCAAGAATCTCTTTTCGAGAACATTCAAAGAATACTCCATCTTTTCAAAACATAAGATGCTTTGTACATTAATTAAGTTTTAAGTTTGATCTATTCTCATCACATCCGTGTGTAAACTCCTGAGAGGTGAATCATTGAAAATTTAATGGACTTTGATTTCTCTTTACCAAATCCATTAACTCTGGAGTAGCCAAATGTTTTGATGTGTAAGATCATGGTACATTGATAACCATATGATTTTTAGCAGATCATCAGCTATCAACAGATTTGATTTGTCTTTACCAAAAGTTGTACCCTTTTGGACTAGTTAGTTCTTTCATCTATGGTGAACTAATTACCAAATAATGGTTTTCCACAGCCTTTACCACAAGCCATTTTCTTGTGGGCTAGCCAACTCTTCACATTTACTGATATGGTGAGTTGATTACCATCCAACTTATTAGCAAGTTGTCAACTATAAAACAATTTGAGATATCTTTACGAGAGCCGTTTGCTCATGAATTAGCCAATCCTTTTGTAACCATGGTGGATTGATAACCTATGGATGTTACCATCTCAAAACCATTTATTTCTTTTAACCTTTGTTTCAAAATATTTGTCACTTAACAAAAGTTTTCAAAATCATTAAGCGGTTTAAAGTCGCAAGCGATTTCTTTGAATAAAATCTCGATATATCAAAATTTATTCAATTAAAATTCATACCGGCTTATTCATCATCATCGCCATAGTAGTCCATCTGATAAACAATTTGATGACCATAAGAGCAATTTCATTGTCTTCTTCAACTTCCATTCCATGCTCTAGCATTCTTCTCATAAGATCTGCTGTAAGTGGATATCTTCTATCTGCTAGCATATGAATCATAGTCCCATCTTCTAACTCTAGAACATGTACTCCAGATTCTTCAAAAAATCTCCAACTGATAATCTCCCAAGCTTCTTGGTTCTTCCAAATCTCAGCAGTGCTTTGTTCTTCAGTTTCCCAAATAGTTATGAGATCCCCAAGCAAAACTAAACCAACTCCTTCTGATGTATCATGTTCAAAATAATCTCGCACCAAATAATATAAATGAAATAAATCAAACCTATCTATTAGGTGCAATAGATCCCATAACATGTTGAATGTTCTAAAGCTTTCATCTTTTCTGTGAAACATCAGATAACTTCCATCCTTTGACTCTACAACTTCAAAAGTGGTTATTGGAGATTTGTTGATCTTTTTCTTTTTAAGCTTTCTTTTCTTTTATCTTCTTTATGAGGAAAGACCTCTTTATAATCTTTGATACTATCAACCTTTTCTCGATAATCTTCTCTAATGACTTCATACAAACCTTTCATCTCAACATAATTTAACTTATTCAATCCAATATACCCTTGACCTTTCAAATATGCCATCATTGCATTCCTTTGTTGTGCAAAATTTGGTCTTCTTGGTAGGCGTAAACAGAATAGGTGACTTAATGGTACAATGACTTGATTCAATTCTTCTTGTAGTTTCCTAGTGCTTCTTCATTCATAGCCTCTTCATTAACAACTTGAGATTTAATTCTTCCTCAGTATCTTTCTAGTCGCTTCAACATTCATAGCAACTCGAGCGACCCTTATCTGTGCTAAAGTAGGTTTCTTTTTCTTCTTTGTCTCTACCAATTTACTTTTCCTTTATCCTTTATCCTTAGGATCTATAGTAGATTGAGAAGCTTTTGGTTGTTCTTCTTGTACTCACGGAATGCTAACACCCCTTAGCTTTGATAAATCATGCAAAATCTCGAAGAATGGTTTCATCATCACTTACAAGATGTATAGGTTTGGGTGTTTCACTTCCTTTTCGGTATGATGATTGAAGGACCAGCTTCCTCCTCAAAATCTAACAACCTCGAGTAATCAATTCTTGCACAGAGGTTCCATGAAAAGCGAAGACTTTGATCGGCAGACCTTGATCATCGATGCTTTGAACCTTAGTCCTTTCTTCCCCAAGACTTTCAATGTTGACTTGTTCTTGATGACTTGAGGTTGAACATCGTACTTGAGGTTCAACTTCTTCAGTATATAATGGAGCATCTTCATTCAAGTTCTTATCGTCCAATTTCCTCCCCAATTGGAATGAAGATTGCTTTTGAACCTTTTTGCTTTTGGTCTTCTTAAACCGCTTTTGTCGCTTTTTTTTAGCTTTGACCCATAATCGGTGATGTTTAACCAAGGCCAAATGACTTTTGAACTTTCTAAACTTGATCGCAACTTGGCTATCTCATGCGGCTTGCGCCTCGATGAGTTTTCTTCAATCGACCAATTCTTGTGTTAAACATAATTATCCAACACCAAACCTTCAGGGGTATAGTGGTGGATCTTCCTCGAAGATGATGAGAAAATAGAAACATCTTGTTGGTGATGCCATAGGAGGAGTAGTATGGTGGGATGAGGTGGGAGAAACTTGATGCCTTCCTTAACATCATTATCACGTGAAGCAAGACCTTGAGTTGAAGTTTCTTGAGATGCAAGACTTTGAGAAGCGGTACCTTGAAGCGGACCTTGAGCGGTACCTTTAGAGCGGTGACTTCTCTTCATCACTAGTCGCAACGTCATCTCTAATAGCTTGAACAATCTCTATCATTGAAGTAGTCAATGGAGTGTCCTCGCCGATGAATAAATCACTTTTCCTTGATATAAAGTGAAGATCTTGTTGGTTGCACCACAAATGTAGTAGATCGGTAGGGTTAGGTACATCGACCAAGTTGTTTGTTCAAAGAACACTTGAATAAACCTTGGATACATAAACCATCTTGAACCATGAGAGATGTGTGAGAGCATTCCATCTAGGATCGACCTTGAAAAGTTGAAAATTCGATCCAGTAGCTAATCCCACTATAGCGGATGCTATGTTAGACCCAAATTGCTCCCATGATGTACTCTTAGCACTAATACAATGAAGTAGTACATGAACTAAATACTTCCATTGAGGAAAAATAAGGGTTTCTTGAATGTTTGTTCGCCAAGGACCCTTCATAGCCAATGTTGTTGAATGTATCCCAAATCGCTTGTTTATCAAAGCAAATGCCCTTCTACATCATCAAACAATAAGTCACGTATAGAGCTTCAGAATCTTACGCTCTCCAAAGAATCGTTGCTTGAATATACGAATCATCATTCTCTATATGAACCCTAGCGATTGCCAAAAATTGTTGAATCCATGGCGCAATGATATCCGTTCCACTAAAAGTGCATAACTAATCGGCGACCCGGTGAGAAAATCAATGATATCATGAAAGATAACATTAGCTTTGATGAGTGTGTAAATACTCATCATTTTATACAAAATAAATCGCAAAATCATCCGAAAACACTCGAAACACATCAAATGATCAAAATATCACAAATCGTGTTTTATGTGTTTTAAATGCAAAAATATCAAAATCGATGAAAACATATCAAATTTGCAAAATTGCGGTTCAGCCCCCAAGTTTATAAAATTGTCAAAATAGTCCTGAGCCAAAAATTCAAAAGAAAAGTCACCAAAGGTCTTTTAAAATCATAAATTGTCATTTTAGTCCTTTGGTGGGAAATCTAAAATTTTGAGAAAATTACAATTTAGTCCCTAAAATCCAAAATGTTCAAAATTAGTCCCGGAATTTCAAAATGTCAAAATCAACCTTGGACTATTTAAAGTTGGCAACATCAACCCTTGGCTAATTTTCATAATTTTCATGTTTGGTCCTCGGAATTTCGGTTTACAAGATTGGTCCTTTGGTTTTGAGATATTACATTTGTGGTCCTTTGTATTAATAATCAAACAAACCAACCTGACCTTATTTTAATCCCAAGCCCAATCAAACCACCCCAGCCCAAAACCTTACTCCGCCACTTTTCCCACAACCCGACCAACCCAAGTGTTTAAACAATAAAATAAACCGCCCCCAGGTTGTCTTCCCGACAACTCGTCGACCTCGCACTCCCCACCTAAACCCACTCTACCTCACCTTTGTCTCCCCCTCACCAACCTTGCGAAGCATTAATTGCACCCCTTTCCTTGTCCCGGATATCCAAACCAAGTTTCCGCTAAAACTAGATGAAAGGCCAAGATTGCTCAAGAGGAATCCAAGGGCTCGATTTGTCTTTGGATTTGATCGAAGGTGAGAGAAAAGGTTTTGGGCATAAAGAGACCAAGTGGAAGCAATAAGAGACTTAGTTTTAGTTTTATTACACATGTATGTCGTTATTTAAATTTCTATGTCTTGAATATGTTTAAGTTGTAATTTCCAGCAGTTAAATTAGTTAATCCATGTCTTGAAACCGTTTCAAGTATTAATTCAAGTCTATGTTACATTTCATTTTTCGTGTTCATTTGTGACAAGTTTCAATTTCAAAACCTTATGTGCAAGTGTTAATAGCTTATCTCACAGTTTAAATAAGCTTATTCAAGCTTTACACTTTGAGTAAGCTTTTATTCAATTCCAAGCAACTTGGGTATCGGGTCAACGAAAGTCAAACTCGGAGGAATTTGGTTCAAGCGGACTTGGGTTTGAAATTTGGGTGTTGCAGAGGCGATGTGGGTTGAAATGGCCTAGTATAAGTGATCTTGGGTTCTTGTCTTAGCCTCTAAAGCAATTGGACACTTGTGAGTTTGCATTCATTTTTCGCTTTCAATCAATCTTGCATATTGCACTTGAATTTATATTTGTGGTTTTAATTAGTTTCAACCTATTGATTTAGTGTTAATTAAGTTAATTAAACTTAGTTTGAATGTCTGCACGGGTTGGTTTAGCAGTTAGCTTAGTTTCAAATGCTTAATGGTTTACTTAGTGTTTGGATTTCTTTGCAATATCTATGGTCTAGGCTAGTTCAAAGGATAAAATCAGTTGGTCCATGCTTGTTTAGTCAAATTGAGCCCTTATCTGCTCTTTGTCTTTGCACCCACATAAGCAAAAGTCAAAATCATTTGAAACTGCATCTCAACAATTCATCGTGTGGATTTTAAAGAGCAAATCATCATTTGTGTTTAAAAGTCATTAACAAAGGTTGGTATAGCTTCATTACATCATTTAACATCAATATCAATCATAAAATTTGGATCAAACTTCACCAAAGTCAAAATTTGAATCTGTTGCAAAAAGTCAAAATAGTGAAAAAATGGATTTATGCAGAGATAGTGCAGTGGCTTGCAGGACTCATAATGACTTTTTAGGACCTGGTTTTGGAATACAAGTAGTCTCCTTGGTGGTCTTTAAGTCCTCGCCTGGTTTTGGCTTAAGCTTTTGGATAAGCTTGAGTTCAAGCCCAAAGTAGGCCCTTTGCCTGCTCCATAACTCGATTAAGTGAGTTTTCTCGCCTTTACACAAGCTTGCACAGAGCTTGTTGAAGCTTTTCTAGGTCTAATCTTTTGGTTATCAGTAGTCACCTAGGTCTAGTTTAAGACTCAATAATTGGTTTTAGATTATAGCTTATTTGGTTGCTTAATCTTGGTCCTGCAGTGACACCAATTAAGCTTTTAGCTTAATTCACAAACATCAAACTGCTCAATCTTGTTAATCAAGAGTTATAACTTGTTGATTTGAGTTTCATTTGGTCATTTCTAGTATATCATAGTCCTGTTTCCGAGAGATAGCTTGTTTGGTTAATTTGCTTAACAAGTGCTTATTTCAATAAGCACTTGATTGAGCGCTTCATTTTCTCCACATAGCATACTGTTTTTCCATTTTCCTAGCTTCTATATATTATTTTAGAATTTTCCTGAAATTTTCAGATTTTTCCTAGTGTTTTGCTATTTTTCTTATTTTTAATTAGTTTTAGCACTTTTTAATTAGCATTAAATACAAAAAATTCGAAAAGGTTCCAAAAATAATTTTCATTTTCTTAGACTTAGATAAATATAAAAGTAGAAAAGTAATTTTCTAGATTTTCATAGTTAATTTGGTAATTTTAGTAATTTAATTAGATTTTAATAGTTTAAAATTTCTAGAAAATAGATAAAAGTCATAAAAATACAAAATAGTTTTGAAAAGTCTATTTTGATATTTTAGACTTTTCCAAGTCTTAATCTTATTTTTCTAGCTTAATTTCATATTTTCTTATATTTTAGGTAATTAATTAATAGTTAAAAATAGTTTTTAATTAGATAATTAGTTTTAAAAATAATTTTCTTTTTCTAAAAAGTTTCTTTTATCATTAGGTTTGTAAAAACATCATTTTCATATTTTTAGGGTTAATATTGGATTAGTTTCACATTTTTAGTTGTAAGTCGCGTAGTTTTAATTCGGTTCAGAAAATCACAAAAACAAAACATCATTTTAATTTTAGTGATAGCGTTTATTTAATAGATTTTATCTTTTAATTTCCTCTCATTTGCATTTTAGCCTTTGTATTTGTTTGATATTTCGTAGTCATAATCACCAATTCATAATCCTTTTCGCTCAAACTTCTCGATCACTAGACGCCGATTGATCCATCAGATAGCTCATTTGGGACATAACGACCGGGAGACTCTATACTCCTCCGATCTTAATTGCATTAGTGTTTGAGCAGTTTTAGTCTTTTAGACTTGACCGCTTAGCACCGATCAAGCTTCATCTTTTCTAAATTCGCCACCATGTCAGGTTTTGAAACTGCATTACGATTTGCCATTTATGATATGTATTCACGTAAAGTGATATAGCGAACAATATGGGTGAAAGAGAAGAGATATGGAAAGATTATAAGTGATCAATATGAGAGGAAATTGGAGAGTAGTTATTTATAGGTGAAATTTAAAAATCATGACTTTAATAACAAAGTTACCGTTAGTAGTAGTTACCCTCAATATTACCGTTGGAGCAGTGCTTTGATCGACACATGTGCGATACTTCCAAAAGCGTACTTTCCAAGCGGTACTTTATAAAACCAAAAGCGGTACTTTCCCATTCTCTTCTTTTTAATAGGAAATACAATGGATAAGCATGAATATTCTCCCTCAAACAATGCTCGGACTATCATACACCAAATAGTCCTCCCTCAAATGTAGCTTAATAACTAATATACTCCAAAACACCGATGAAACTCCTTGTCTTCATCATGCTTACGTAACAACCACTATCAACAATAAAATGATCTTTAAGCTCCTCTTCCGGGTCAGCCTGCCTAATAAGATGAAAAAGTTAGTTTCTTTGAGGAACCCAGCCATTCTTGACTTGTGTTCCCCATGAGGAGTGACATACTTACATTCAGTAAGTATGTAGTCTCCAATGTTTTTAAAGCATGATCTAGTATTATCTTTTGATTCAAAACTTGTGGTGGATTTTTAGCAAAACTTTCTTTTCAACAAAATCTCCTTTCTTTTTACCACAAAATCATCTTTATCAAAAATCTACATTTCACCAGACTTGTTGAAAGTATCGTTTGTTCATCATCAGTTCCTTCTTAACCCATTTAGTTTTAACTTCCGTGTGTAGTCCTTGATCTAGCTACTCTTCCGAGTTGTAATGCCTTCTAGATTGATAGTAATTAGATCTCCTAGGGCTCTATTCCAAGAGGTGTTTGGTGAAATCGAGCAAGACTTTGAGAAAGTATTGTATTTTGCTTTAACAAGATTTTGGAAAGTGTTTGAAGGTACCGTAGGTTTTTGAAAAGGTCGTCTCGGTGAGGGTGCCTGTAGTCCCGTGAGAAGTTTCTATGGTTAACCCTATTTGAATGGTTCCAAGTCGGTCTACTCTCTCTGGTTTTTGGTTGATGTGTCTGCTCTGGGAACTTACTTAGGTATTACGAATGTAAGTCACGGTCCTTAATCAAATGATCAGGACTAAAACAAACAAAGCAGTTTTGTTCGTAATCCCAAAATTTCTTCTTCTATGTGTATTACCAAACCTATCCCGATTTCTAGGTGAATGATTAAAGTTTGTTTTGACCAAAATTATCCCAAAAGGTTTAGTATGATTGTGAAAAGGTTTTCTTAAAAGGTACTTGAAGATGTAGTAGTACTTTGAGCAAGATTTTGAGGTGAAAGTACCGCTTGACTTTTAGCATCATCCACGGTTTCGCACCTAGATTGACCAATAAGCTTCTTTCTAAATTCTAGGTTGTCTACACCAAAACGAGAAACATCGGTCTTATGGGTTGATGACTACGGTGGGATGTGGGGCAACATGATAACCTTTGTCTTGCTTATATTCTGTAGGTGGTTCACTAAATGATTCCTCATTACTAGATATGTCAACATAGTTAATAAGCTCATCATCACTAGTGGTTATATCCTCAAAATCAAGGTCATCCTTATCACTAGGTGGGTTTTCATCTACACTACTAAAATCCATACCAAAACCTAGACCAGTCCTATTGTAAGCTCTTCTTTGTTTTTGAACATAAGAAACATGAGAAAGACCAGATTCTTTCCGGGCATCAAACTTTGCTAACAAATCATCTCTCTCCTAGTCGCTTTCTCAATTTGAAATCTTACAATTTAACTTCCATTCACTTAATTTTAATTGATAATCCTGTTGTTCATACTTTTCATCAAGCCATTTCATTATTTTCATGTGTTATAATTTTGGCTTCCATTGATTCTAAAGTTATTTGATAACACTGCTACCTCGGACCTAGCCTTTATACGATTATCTCTTTCAATCACATAAGCATTAAGTACTTTTGATAAAAATCATGACACTTAGAACATACCTCGTAGATAGTGGATGAATTTGGTGAAGTAGTCGCCATTCTTCTTAATCGAGTTTTCACACAAGCTCGATACCACTTGTTGGATCGATGTACTCAACCAAACTAACTTAAATAGCTTGTTAAGGATTAATAACCTCGGATAAATCCTAAGTTATTAACAATGAAACACCGAATAATCTTTATTAAGTCACGCGGAATTTACTTAACAAATCTAAGAAGAATATAACTTTAACTTTATTAATAACTCTAAATCTCCTTGTTATCTGATTCTTTAACAACTCTAAAACTCTAATAATAATCGACTTTAGAATTCTAAAACTCTTCTAAAACTCGTTTTTAATACCAATCTAGGGTCCTTTTATAGGCTCAAGGATAACCCTAGTCGATTACAATTTGTATCCTTGTACGACAAGTAATCTAAACAAAGAATATTCTAGAATAAACAAAGCTTTCCATAAGCGAATATAGCGGTTCTTTAGCTTTGCGATACTTTGACTTCGACAACAAGATTTTGACTTTCTCTTTAGCAAGATTGACTTTTCCAAGATTTTGTCAATCTTGATTACTTTAACATTCTTCACACTTTCATATCCCAACACATGCTCAATCCTCTAAGTGGCCAAGAATTTAATTTCCTAAATTCAAATTATCCTTTATAAACCAAACAACCTTAGGATTAAGGCACCATTCTCACTTACCTTTCAAAATCAAAGCAATTAGAAGTTTAGCATCATCATCACTATGACTAAGGCTCTTAGCAACAACTCCTCAACCATAGGATCATCCAAAAGAAATGGTCAAATGATCCATGAAATCTCACCCACCCAAACATCTACTCATTGGGTCATTCACCACCAGAACCTCTCATTCTCCAACCTTTTCATTGAATAGGAACCACCAATAACACCAACTAGTCCATCATGGGAGACAAGGAACAACCTTGATCATATAGAAAAGTTCCATTACCACCCTCATTTTTAGAACCTCATTCTACTTCTCAAAATGAAGACCCATCACATATAGAGCCTCCTCAAAATATCCATTTCCTTCCGGCTCCAAACCAAGACAATGATTGTCCAAATTGTCTAATCACTCAAGGACTTGTTCAAGAAGCCTCGAAATGAGATACATTTCATGTTTAATCATCTTGTTGCAAAGTCGATCAAATCAACAAGTCCACTAATCCCTAGACTCAAACATTGTCGCATTTAAGTCTAGTAACTAGTTAGTATTAAGTAGTATTTATGGCCTAGTTCATTCTCTTAGTTTTAGAGATTTGTTTGATTATATCTTGTTTTATTGAATGAATATTTATATGCCATGATTATTTTTGTATCCGCAAAACAATGGAATATCTTCACCAATGATCATCCCGTAAGTCACTAGAGAGGTTCCAAGATCGAAAACATTGAATGGAATTGGAGTTCATTTTTGAAATCATGGTAGGTCTATAACTTTAAATTGGTCGTTACCAAATCAAAAGAAATCAACATATAAATTTGTAAATAATAATCACCTCATTAGTTAACTTTTCACCTCAACAAATAGATAAAATGACCTACAACCGCATGACTTTTACGCTTCAATTTGATAGTTTCACGAGGGGTGGAAATTTTCAAGGTCCACCTTAACGAAGTTCAAAGAAAAGATGTACATACCGTAAAACCACTTTGGAAAACAGGATAGAGACCTTCATGATCGCCGGTCAAGAGTGTCCTGACGACCGCAAAACCAAAACAAATCTTTGACATTCAATTTGATGCGTAAAGCGGACAACATCGTGCAGTGATTTTTTGATTGTCGTTCCAAATAATGTATATTAGATTAGAACCAGACAAAACACTAAAGACCATTAGAATTGCCAACTCAGAATCATAGATGAAAGCATTAAATATGTATTATGGCGAGCGATTAGTCGCTCATCTAAAGCTAACATAAACTTTGGTGACCCATATCGAATGTTAGCGTGAATAAACACTCATCATTACGACGAACCCGAATTAAAGATGAAGCTCCACAATCTATACTAGCCTTCCATAACTTGCAAACACCCGTAGTCGGAGTATAGACTTAGAGGTAGCCTACTGATGATATCTAGTCAACATCCAAGTGATATTGTCTATTTTTTTTTAAACAAAAGCGTAAAGATTGGGATAAAGATGAAGTCAATAGACCAAAGAAGAAAGAAATATTTTGTTAAAGAAAATAAGAAATATTTGTATTGAAGAAAGTGATCGGGAACATAAGACATTAAAGGACATGTACCGTGATGTACTTTGGGCAACCAAATATTATATTCGCTATATATGAAATATTAACAAAGTATACATAACCAATATAGAAGTGGTTTGTAAACCATAGGTGTTTTGTATATGTACACCGGTATTTAAAAAGAAATGTCATGAGTTAAAAAAATATATATAATAATCGACTAATATATAACACAAGTAAAATACATATAGTAAAAGTTGAAAGAAAAGACTTCACAAGTGAACATTTGACAATAATTATGGGTCAAACGGACATTAAGGATCGATCCCAAAGACGGCTATCATTTGTGATTCAACCTTTGTGCTTCCAAAAGTATTCAAGCATCCGTCATGTAAGCTAACGCTGCTTTCAAGAGGGTCGCTTACTGTGAGGTCAAGTTACGGAGCAACTGCATAAAATAATGCACACCCATATCCGCAATCGCCATATAAGTCTGATTGTCGGGACTTGGACACCGTATGTGATTATATAATCCTCCTGATATGCCTTATTATGCAAAGACCCCACCTTATTAGGTACAATTGTCAGGTTTGTAACTTTCTCTTCAAACCCGCCACCATCGCAAGCACCTCTTCCTACCGACCCGAGAGAGTCATAAAGGTAAACAACGCCAAAGCAGACATGGAGCACAACGAGTACCCAAAGTGATTTTCCCATTCACTGGAAACTACACCGATATATAAAACAAATGCGTAATATTATAAGTCGTTTATAATCAGTAGTGTATGGTAAAGAGTCCAAACCGACCTTTTCAACATCTCGACAAGCCACTGTGGTATGTTGTATCCGGTGGTAGGCATTTTGCCATCTAGGATTCGAGTGCAATTACACCGCCAAAGCCCAATATGCATCGTCTAAACAACACATCAAATCAACCCATACATCCAAGTGTCACATATAAAAGTACGCCCAAACGCCTTTTAGACCGAAAATAGTAGATATAAACTTCAACATCTAAAGCTTAAGATAAGATATAAAAGCTTAAAGGTTAGAAGTACTGTATGCTAGAAAAATCAATTCAAACAATACCTTAAAATATCATAGAAAAGAAGTCCTAATAAGCTATAGTCATACATTTGCAAATCAATGTCTCACATTCACACTATTCCTCCTAAATATATCTAGTATAAAACAAGATATAATAATAGATACAATAATCAATACCGAAGCCCGATTCACATGTTTTTTAGCGTAACATAATTGCATCAAATTAAGAAATTTACAAAACCGAATTTCTATGGTAAGGAGAACCCTAATTTTGATTTCATCAAAGGAACAACCACAAATGCAAATTTAACTAAAATTATAGATTAATCAAGATAAAACACATTAAGTAGATAATAAAATATTGTGTTTGGATATTTAGCAATTTTGAGAGGATTCATTTTTGACACTTAAGTAGATAATAACAAAAGATTTATTCAGTGATTTGAATTACTCTGTAATAAGAACATGCCGCACATGTAAGCTTCAATTGTGGTGGTGCTACCGATGGTGGTGGTGTCGGTTGTTGGGTGTGGTGGTATTAGTTGTGATGGTTTATGAGGACAAGAGGTGCGTGACTTTAGTCTGTTTTTAAAGTAATAAATTTTTTTAAAATTAAAATGTAAATGACCAAAGTATCCTCGTATAAATACAAGTTGCCAAAAATATAAAGATGCCCAAAATAATACAAGTTGCCAAAAACAACACCTTACAATACATGACATACTTTCAAAATACATACTTGTGTCATAAGTTGTCACCACGGCACTCGTCAGTCCAAGAAAATCGTGGGCAACCTTTTTTTCAAATTAAAAAGGCGGTCCGAAAGATAAGCCCTGTATACCGGTCTATTTGCCTATTTTCCTTTTTAAATATTATGAAGGATCGATTTAATATATAACCATTAATATTTATATATGTCTAAGGATATTGTGTTTTGAATTTTCTATAATAGTTAAGCTTTTTTACGAGACCTTATTGGTAGTTTTAGATCGGGCCACCCAAATCAATAGGGCGGCCCAATAACGATAAACCGAACTATCAATTTAGGATTAAGTTTTACCGAGAAATTGCTCGAATCCACCATATAGGTTGTGTTCGCTAAGGGCTTATGGGCTTAAATTTTAAATCCTTCATATAAGCTCTTGTATGGCTTAGAGGCTTATAGGGGCTTTAAAATATAAGCAAAGCCCTCATAATCCCCAATTTCAAATATGAGGCTAAAGTTTTATAAGTTCTCAAATATAAGCATCATTAGTATCAAAATACTTAATTACCCACAAAAATATCTAATATTTACATATGTTAATTTAAGACTAAATACACCGCTGGTCCTAAACGACGTCTCGAACCAAAACATGGCATTTTCATCGCCAATAGTCCAAAGTATGCTTATAGGCTAAACCAACCTCGACCAAGAATGCCAAAGTCAACGCTATTTTCCTGTCAGTATTCTAGGGTATAATAGACCATACACGCTATAACATTCCTTAGTTAAATCTAACCTCAACCTCAACCACAACACACAATTGTCGAATAACAAGAATATTACATGATCCCCAAATATAATACATTCTACCAAAAGCAAAACAATAATGGCACAAAACGACAAGGGAAGGCTTGTTGAGTTCGCTGAGGAAAGAAGAATGCCCAAATGAAAAGGGTTTTGTGTAAAGAAGGAGAAGGAAGAGGTCGACATCGAGTTATCAAAGGTTAACGATTTGGAAAAAGGATTAAAATCTGGAAACTTTTTAAATATCTAAGGAAAGAAGGAAATAAAGGAAAATGATAAGTCATGGTCTAGCTAAGTGTATGTTTAGATAATAGAAATCTTTGTAATAGTTATGAACATGAAATCGATCAATAAAACATTGGGTTCTTATTGTAAATAATAGTGTTTTGGTTGCAGCATTGTAAATATGTTTGATTTAGTGAAGTAAAAACCGCCATTTGGAAAAGTCTGCTGGGATGATTTTCGCTCTTGAGATTACTTTAGAGTGTTTTTTGATTGTCGATGCCTGACGTGCTGGGTCAAAGGAACTTCCTTTCTTCGAGCAAGTTTTTCAACCACCCAGCAAAGAACCTAATCGCTGTAGTATAGTATCGGGGCCTCGGGATTGATATCGCTCTCAGGGAATAGGAATGCTAGCAAGAAATGTATGACGGTAGGTGGGGTCGAGGATGATTCTTTTTTAATCTTTTATTGGTTTTTTTAGAAAGCTAAGGTAAAATCTGGGGAAATTGGTCTGGGGGTATTTTCACGATTACTTCTACTTATCTAATTATCTAATTATCAATACTACGGTATGCGTCTATTTGATGTGCTCGATGATGATTAAAATGTTTACCAGATACTATTACCTCTAGTTATCTTTATTGGTCGGCTGAATTGTCACCATCTTAATGCGTTGTATTCCAAGCGTCGTAAATGAGTCTCTAACTCTTCGAGGTTATCTCTCGTTTAGTATACGAATCGGAAGTCTTAAGTTATTTCATTCATAAGCCTCAACTTCATAAAGCATACCAAGTATTAATTATACAACGAATGATGCCTAGTTGCACCTAAGCCAATTTACAACTAAGATAAGAAACAACCTAACAATAATCAATAACTAGGTTTCATAGATCCAAGCAAACACACAAGAAATTTAGCTAGACGTAAACAACAAGCATACACAATCAATTGAAGACATAATGATACTTTTGATTAAAATACTTATCTCGAGTAAAATAGGGTTGGGACCCAAGATATTGTCCAAATCGATTACAACGATTAGGGTTTTTCTCCAAAAGTCTACCCTTTAAATGCGTAAAATCAATTTATATATAGATTTACACTTTACCGCCACCTTTATGGGACGCCGCCAGCCATCATTAGGGTTTCGCTTGTCCGTCATTGATGGACGCGCCACTTAGAGCGCGACGCCGCTATTCGCCGGACGCCTTGATTCGATCCGGTCGCCTCGAGATGAAAAGTCCGAGTGACTTCTTCACAATGTGACAATCGTCAGTTAGGAGCAAAATTTCACCGAGTCCTGCATGTTTTGATCAAGTCTTGATAGAGGACGGTAGTCTTTGATCGGGACACCGCTGTGTTCGTTGTTAGCTGAGTAGCTTCGATCTTGACTTTGCCATTTTCTTTATGTATTTGTCTTTCGTCCAAATGTGCTTCATTCCAAAGATTTTGCTTCCAAGAGACCCAAAAGTGAAAATGAACGAAATTACAAAGAATTGATATAAAAGTGGTCGATTAAGGCTTAAATGACCCCTAAAAGTAACGCTTTAAATCCTTATCAATTGTAATCGAGAATTTGTCAGCATTGAACCGATAGAATTCATAGATTTTTAATAGGTTTGACTTTGTAAGTCAAACCAATAGTAAGTTACAATTTGTGGCATTTCATAAATTTGTTCGACTTGGGTAAGTCAAAATTCAAGATGTTAATTGAGGCATCGGGCATGTTCATTCCATCGCCAACACTAACACCATACCAATTTTCCTAAACAATACACTATTGTCAATACATTATGATTTAGTGCTAAAGCATTTTCATTTTCAACACATATTTATAAATCAATGCTTTGGTTTTATTGATAAGTGGGGTGTTTGTTTATTGATAAAGGATGTTTGGTTTTACATAGATATTTGTATTGATACTAATTAGAAACAATACACCCAATATCACAATACAAAACAGATTAAATATAAACTTAGATAATATTCCATCATTCATATAGTTGGTTACAAGAACAAGAATAAGTAGATCAAACCATGACCAACAACCAACAAAAGATCCAATTTATATACCCCTTTAACAAATTTATTAATCCAAAAATAGCACCCAAAAGACCCCATTTATCTACCCCATGAAATACCCAAATTCAATATATGCTCACCATTTTAACACCTTCAGATACAAATACTTTCATCGCCTTCACCAATTTTATGAATCGAACAAGATGTTTGGCTCGCCTGGCTTTCCTCACCCATCCAAACTGTCAAGAGCTATACCCGCGTCCCAAATCTTCGCTTTTCAATCACCTCACGATTGATGATGTCCATTTTCGATGATTAATACACCAGCTTTTCAAAACCCTTCTCAGGCGCTTCGCCAAACCACGCGATATTTAAGTTGATGAACCAAAGAATTCCATGAGTTCATTAAAAATAGGAAAATCTTCCATTGGAAAATATGTGGGAAAAGTGGTGGATGAGTTTATTGTCTGTGCACAAGTAAATAGCGCCTCGTGGTAGACGGTCCAAAGTGGTCTAATAATGACTTTTTTCACACTGTCCCTGAATTTGTCTTAAGGCCGCTGTCATACTTAAAACTCCCGCCAATAATCACTTTAAATACACAATTGGTCCCTCAATTTGCCAATTTACGATACTACAATTTAGTTGAAGATTAAACAAACAAAAACTATTAGAAGTTCGACTTTGTAAAGTCAAACTTGCAAACATATCAATAAACCCCTAATAAATATTGACTAATGGTTTTGCAATGTTGACTTTAGAAAGTCAAATGCAAATAGAAATGTCATTCACCATTTTAATGTTGACTAATTAAAGTAAAATGAAAATGCTAAACTTTTTGACTCACGGATTGCGCTTTACTTTCTACAATCAAATTGAATAAATGGAAGTTTGATCAATGTCAAACTTGCATCACCAACAATACGCACAACCAACAACATATGAAGAAGCAATTTAACCAAACCATATACACAAATACCAAAATACTATAAGATGAATTGTCATAGGTATTCAACCCATACATAAACTAACCACTAAAAGAACTACTACCGCGAGGGAAGCTCGGAGTTTCAACAACTTCCAGCCAACCCGCTCATCTTGATATTTTCATTCCCATCATCACTCAAATCACCGACCTTGATATAGATTATCTTTAGCGACGGGAACACGCAACTTTATTAAAGTTAATTCATTCTCCGATCTAGAAAGCTCAAACATCATTCTCGACAGGTTTGCCTCACAACATGTGAATTTTTTTCCAGGTAGAACACTAAGCCAGTATGCAACCCGCAAAATCAAATAGTGTTGAGATACACAAACATGCCAATTTATTTAATGTTTATTTGATGCATATGCATTACAAGACACTTACTCGTTTCTATTTTCAAATTGAGATCCACTAATCATTTCAATGATGAGCGATACCATAACACTATTCCCAAAATCGACTCGTGAGCTTAAGATTAATAAGGGATACAAAGGCAGGTGGACATTCATCCCGAACTAGCTTCCGCCAACTACAACAGCTCCATTTTTCAGAAGTTTTAAAGATTAAATTTCATTATCATAGACATTTCTTTAACATTGTAAAATTAGAAGTGTAAAACTCAAATTGGTCTTACCGCAACTCAAAATCCAATCTAAGGGTCTAAAGTGTTGGAAGACTTGTCGTGAAAAATATTGATGTTGCGATTGTCGCCACATGGTTCAAACACCGAATGACAAATCTAACTTCTTCAAATTCCCAAGTTTTGCAATATCCATGATTAGGAGGCGCTGAGACGATAATCCTATGGCTAAATATCTCGATCAAATGGCGGCGGTCATGAGCATGAAGATTATTATGATGATTACGCTGATCGCCTATGATTTACTGTGGCATTGATGCTTTTTCCGACATGATATCAAGCTCCAAGGTCGTGGGTAGTAAGCAATCTAGACGTTAGGTTATGCTTGGTTTTGGCCAAATGTAATCTAGTGAGTAGGGTTGTTTTACTGCTTTAAGGATAGAAGTGTTGTTATATGTTGTCACCATGTAACATGCCGAGATATGACTTCACGCATATCCTTTGTACTTAAATGTTTTTGAGTATATTTACCGGGAAACCCTTTACCCAAAAAAGGTTTTGCAATATCCCATAGTCTCATCTCATTTGTAGTAGTACCGATTCATTTTAAGAGACTCAAGTAAGGACAACCAAGAATAAACTCAAATCAGACTGCTTGAAAATTGATGTAACACAATTCTAAGCTCAATAGATTTGGAAAACTACTAAAAAATACCAAACTAGGAAAAGTACACAATGAAGTTCCATGTTTCAATTTCATACAAGAGTAAAGTTGGTGGCAACGTAAGTGGTTCACCATACCGCTTTAATTGTCACCTCAATTTTGCCGAGCCAAAATCAAAACCCAATCATGAATCTCTTCATAATTTAAGTCTTTTCACACACCATTTTGGGCTCTACAGAAGACAAACCTTCTATGGACCCATAAGATGATGTAAGAGTCTAGTAACATGTCTCCAATCAAACTTATTTGTTAAATAATGAGTAACTACACCATTCGCCCTCGGGTATACGCTGACCATCAAGTCATTCCTTGACTAAAAAATTACACCGTTGGTCCTTAATCACAAACGTTACTCAACGCTGGTCCTCACCCTAATCGGTATGACTAACAAAGCGTTTTTTATGGAGGGTATATTTGTTTTCACACTTCATCTTTCTTTATATATATCATCTTTACCAAATTCATTACCACTTTTCTTTACACAAACCACAACAAAACCCACCATCATAATCCAAATTCATTACCACTTTTCTTTTACATCTACATATTCATCATAATTCACAAACCACAACCAAACCCACCATCTCCTCTCTATTCACCTCCCCGAGCGAGGATATTAACCAGACGCACCTATTTGAGCTTAAAAATTATCAACAATCCAAACGATCGTGATTTGAAATAAAAATCAGGCAACATTTTCATACCAAAATCACGAACAAAACGCATCTTTATGGGGTCAAAATGCATTCTTTAATAATTTGCTCAAATGCACCTTATTTCGGGATGTTTAATAGCGTAATAAAGAGAAAACCACACCCCGGTGGTGTTTTTTCTTAATCGAAGCAACAAAATTAGTTATCATATTTTTCAACTCTCTTTCCAATTGTTTTTACCACACGACAACAACAACAACAACTAAGATCCTAGGTAATCCTTTTGGTATAATTTCAACTTGCTAATAACAACCACTAATTAAACCAATAATTTCTAAGCTTTAACTCAATTCAAATAAAAGGATAACTCAAATTAATAATTATATTTACAAAATAGCAAAAGAACATAAAAGATTTTACCTTACAAAGATAGATGGTTTGAATAGAACCAGTAAATCAAAAATCCAAATTAGAACATGACTTTCTGATCGTCGGAATCGAGACTGAATCGATTTATCACCTCAATCTTCAAACCCTAACTTAATTTCAAAAAGCCCTTGATACAAGAAACCCTAATTTTTCGGATTGGGTTGAAATCGAATGAATACTCGTGGAATTCTTGACCTTTGTATAGACAGAGGAGGAAAGAAAGCCCAACTTTCGACCTAACTCAGGTCGATACTTTTTCCGGCTCTAGTCGCTTAACCTCATCTTCCAGTGGTTTCATGCGGTCGCTAGGATGATAGGTTTCATTTGGGGATATCGATAGAGGTGGAAAGGATTGACTTTAAAGATGAAGAAGGCACCTATTTTTGTTTGTTTCCCGTGCGGTCGATGCGAGAAAGAGGAGCAGTGGAATGTAAAAGTGGAGGAAAGAGACAGAGATGAATCGATTAGAATGACAACATACCCTCCACTTAAAAGGTTTAACTGCAGCTACTCACGCCGCCAGGGAGGACCAACGAGTAACGCTTCACGCTTATGACCAACGCTGCAATTTTTTGGTCAAAGGACTAAACTCGATGGTCAACGATACCACAAGGACGAATGGTTACTCAACAATAAAAGAACCCTCATCAACTATGACATCAAAGCTCACTTAAACCTGGGCCGCTAAACCAGTAGGTTCTCACCGCTTTTATTGGCAAACATTCAAATGTTATCGATCACTATATTCGATATGTTGCTAATATAATCCCATATTATCGATAACATTAGCTTCAATCAACATGGTATTGTTGAAATTGGTTGGTTTTTGAGTTCGAAATGAGGATAGATTTTCATTGATGGTTCAGATAGTGGTTATTATGATTAGCACAGTGTTTGTTGGTAGGTTTATTGGTTCGCAACAATAAGTATTAGCGATCGTGGAAAACGCTACGCATAATCATAATCACATTCGGTCCCTTGTGTCAGGTCGTTGATTTCGCATGAACGTTATAATTGCGATGGCCTATTATACCCCAGATACAAAATGTAGTGAACGCCACTTTAAGATTACCTGTGAAAGCTGACTCCAAATTATAAAACGATATTTGAATTACCTGGCGATGAAATGCCATGTTTTGTCTTCAGACGCTGCTTCTCAAGTTTAAGGCCAACTACATTTTAGTCTTAATTTAATTATACGTCATTTTTAGAATTTTACAATATACCCCAACTTAAACTAATTTACCAAAAGTTTTATAAATAAAAATTAGTTTCGACTTATAATATGTTCTCAACCCCGCCTTCTCAATTTCAAGTCCAACTCTAACCCTCAATTTCCTTACACCAAAGATACCAATAATCACCCTAATCGTATATTTTATGTTGTCAAATCTAGACCAACAATAGACTTAACAAACGGTTGAACACTTGTACTAAAAATATTGTCAACTGTATTCGTTAGAAAATATTGTCAAATGTATGTATTCCTGCAAGTAGTTGGCGGTGATGGTATATGTTCAAAAATTGGAATTTTATAGTAAAGTCGTCAACCTTCAAAAGTCTCTCAATAATAGTATAGTACTACGTAACAAACACACACTTGACTCGTTAACTGAAGACCACATCAAGAAGTATAAATTTTTATAAACTATTTTTAGAAGACACATAAATGGTCATATCAAAATACAAACAATTAACGATGTCAAAGTATGTTAACCATCTTTATAATGTAAGAAATTTTCTAATCAAACGTTAAGAGCTTTAACTGCTTAATCATACGAGATAATCAAACTGTCATTTATAAAAAGTTTTAATTAACAGGAACAAGAGCTGTTTACAGTTAGTTGGCCGGTCATAGTGTGGATTCAACATTCACTTTTCACAAAAGAATTGACGAATGAATGTAAACATGGATTCAAAGTATTTCACGTGGGTCAAACTTAAACATACGTGTTTTCTAACATCAAGAAAGAAAACATAAACAAACCAAATAACATCCATATCTTGAACCTCCATAAACCATTAACTAATCACATACCACCACGTGTCCACCGTCCACCTACTCTTCAAAATTCCACGTTCCACCACACCTCAGTCACTACGTACAATAATAATGCGCCTATAAATATACACACTAGCACTTTAACTTTAACACAAGCACAAACACAAACATAAAAACATTAACGTTAAAACAAAATCTTAACAACTATGGCAGCTGCAGCTTCATCATCTTTGCAATCAATCCTTCATCTTTAAGCTACCAAACGCTGTCAAAGCTGAGCCCTAACTGTCTTTCATTTAAGAACTCAGTTAACCATTTTTTCAAAGAACTTAACTGCTTCTGTTAGCTCGGTTAACAGGAGATCATTTAGTGTCAAGAGCCAAAGCACCAGCCCATCTGAATCTTCAAGACCAAGTAAAGTCAACTTTTTTTTAAACCAAGTATATAAAAGATTTTATTACTCCGTAGTATGTTTATATAATGGGTTGATTTATATTTGCAGCTAAAGTTCATGAGCTTTGTGTTTATGAGATCAATGAAAGAGATCGTGAAGTCCTGCTTATCTAAGGTTGGGTCAGAAACCTGTGAACTCACTTGGTGATCTTGTATACCAATAAGGTAACTTTTATATCTAGATCTTTAAAGTAGTTGTTTATGAGTTCAAAGAGTAGAATAGTAAGATCTCAAATATTTACTTTAGATATACTAGTCAAAATTGGTTGGTAATTAAATCTAGAAAACAAAAGGTTTTTGATCTCTTTGTCTCATTTTAGTTATTATTCTCTTTGACCTTTTCTGATTTATCAAAATAATTACTTAAAAATCAACTTTACGCTGTTACATTTAATTGAAATTATTATTAGAGTATAACTGAGTAAAAGCTTTAACAAGCACAGTAATAAAGAAAAAAGTTTGTAATATAGGGGGTTAATATAGTACATCCCTTCTTAATTTTTTAAGCACGTGTTACTTTTCTAGGTTTCTTTAACAAATTAGTTTTCTTGAGACTTTGTATATATGTAGATCCAAACCCGTATATTTAAATAACTAGCAGCCTTGATACGACTAATAAACAACTAATGTCATATGTGATATGTCGAGTGTGTAATGTCAGCTTTGATAATAAACAACTAAAAAGCTATAACAAGTAACAACTAAACATGAGTTTGTCATAATATTATGAGGCAATTAGATGTATACACTTTAGTGTAATTTTTTTGATTTGCCGCTAACTAATCATCGGGTTTACTAAAGGACTTGTGTCCCAATGGTACCTCATTTGTGTGAGAAGTTTTCAAACCAAATGGTTGTGGGTCGAGTCATGTACATATACAGAGATTTGTGATGCATATAACGAATATGCTTAATTGCTGCCTAAAAAAGAAATAAATAAATAAAATAATCATCTGCTTTACTCGTGATTAAAGCTAACATATACTTAAACCCAATACAGATATACAGCGCTGATCTCAAAACAAGACTAGGAATCACAGCCGAATATGCATTTTGATCAGAAACTTGCCAGAAGTAAAAGGCGGCCATATAGCTTCCACTTAGGTGATTACGGCCAAATAGCTGCTCAAGGCGCATACATCACAACAGAAGACACGTATCTTGCAGTCACTGGGGCACTGGATATTTGCTGGAGCATATGGTCAAGTTGCTACAACAGCTAGTGTTTCCTTGCTGTTTTATACTTTCTACTTGCAGGGCTTAGCTAATGATCTCCCAGCCGAGTTGTTAGCCCCAGTGACCTTCACCTGCGGTTGAAGCGTCTCCAGATGCTAAGGCATGTCAGCCGGGCCACTGGTCCCAACTATAGTGATTAAATTAAGTGGTGAAGGTGATGGGCATTAACTTTAGATGATGAGTTCTTTTAGTGGTGTGTGTGAGTTGTGCTTTTGCCTTTGTGGGCTGTACCTGAAGATGTTTATCATGTGTATGGTATGAAATAATGGAAATAATTGTTGGATTGTTGGATCTATCTGAGATTTGCAGTGGACTTTCTAAAATAGTAATTTGATGAGTTGAATGTTTCAAATAAATTCATTGCATCAGATGAAATATCGAAATTTATTCAGACTTAAGATCACATTGAAGTTAACATGATGCATGCTAACTATTTTTGTGCCTATGCCATGTATTGCAAATCGAGTTGCTATCCTGGTATTTCTTTTTTCGCAGCAATCAATCTCGCATTCCATCTTGATTGCTTAATCTACTACAATGTTTTTCAGTTATCTAGTCAAAAGGCTTGTATCATTCTGACTTTAGTTAACATGATAAGTATCACATTTCAAATGAAAAATTAAATTGCGCCTTTTAATAGAGTCCAAGTGTCAAACAAGTAACACTTGCAAGAGCTTAAATAGGTTTTTATTGCTAGTCTACTACGGAGTCATAGTTTGGAGTAAAAGTTCAATTAGGTTTTATTGCTAGTCCTAATTGGCTTTCAATGTATAAGTGATCACCGAAAGTCAAAGTCATGTTCATTTATTTATCTTTTAAAATGATCATGAGATCTAAATATGTCATAGATCCCAACCAAGACATGCTCGATTTACCTATTGAGTATCCAAATAGTTAAAAATGTGTCTTGCTCTTAAAAGTCATCGCTCATTTACTCATCTTGCTAACCACCTATTCTACGTATGATTAAGATCACGCCATTTCCATGAATAACATATTTACTTCCAGTATCTTCGATAGTCACTTGATACTCATAGTCCGATTTAGTTAGAGGCATATAGAAACAAAAGCTCCATAATTGCTTTAACCCATTATGACTCCAAATTTTAGGCCGATGAACAGTGTCCTAACCTTTAATTTTGAGCTTATCCTAAGTCTAACCCTTTAATTCTATAAACCATCTAACTTTAAAGTCTTAAGAATTTTGTTTGATAACTTTATAGTGTACTCATATATCATTGGCTCAAACACGATCGGACCTAACCCAATAGACTGATATCAACAGGTCATTCCTGATTTCTGGGGCCCTGCTCGACATAAATGTAAACCTCGGTGTCGGTTGTAATTTTGTTGCTCATTTATATCGATGTACGGTATTTAGCATGAAAATTGATATGTTTAATTAAAGTTTATATATATTAACCAAATATTATAACTATCCAACAATATAACAGCATAAAAGTGTTTACCTCATTATTTCACACCGCTTCTTTCACGAGAATATGTTAAATAGGGCGTAGTGTCAATTTTAAAACCTTTTGTCTATATTGAGAAATATAATAAAAAGATTAGGAGGAATTGTGATAAATGTAAACCTAATACAAAGCGATTATGATGAAGGTCACCATCTTCTTCCTCCTGGTTTATAATATCCTGCTTCCGCAGCTTTGTTTGATTTCTAATTCACGAATTAACTAATACTAACCAATTATTTGTAGGAATCAACCATCTTATATTTACAAAGACTCTATCATCAAATTTGAGCCAAACTCGAATAAACACAATCGCTGTTCAAAATTGGGCCCCATGATGGAGGCTCAGTAACGATCACCGCATGTGCTAAGATCCAGACGGATATCAACCAATATGAATGGTCACTTGTGGTCAGCTCTGTGTGCTTAGCTTCAACCCAATATATGACTACCCACGAACCCGCCCCTATAAATACCCCTACAACTACCATTCAAAAATAAATTACGGATAAAGAAAAGTATTGGGACAACAATCGGCATCCACACTTTGATTCTGCTAGACAATGTCTATTGAAAATTGACATAGACCTCGATCGATACTAGTAGCCACAAGTTAACACCAAGTCACCACAATCTACAACGATGTTCTCAAAAAGCTGCTTAAACACTTTAACGAATACTCAAGATTCAAGTTGAATCTTGTAAACCAAACTTGTTAAGATAACATACTAAAGATGAAGTTTGACAAAGAGAAAAGATATCATGGAATATTTGATTGGCATTACTATCCGAGATTGATGTGGTCGCATCTTTGGGAACCGATGGTTAAGTTCTCTAAAATTTCGCTTAATATATCGATCAAATGAACACAACGGTAAGAATTTGTTATTGCCCAAATATGATATGCGTGATACTTATTGTCTCGATTTACTACAAAACGCTGGCTAGTTCAAGACTTATGTTCACCATCCACAAAGTAGATCCGATATGTACTCACTAGATAGGTTCAAGTCCAAAAGACATTTAACTGATGTCATTTTACATTTGATGGAAATAGAACAATAAGTAACTTTATATTATCTTATTTTCTATTCAAATGGGGTATTATTGGTTTGAATAGAAAATGTGGAGTATTGTTGAAATATCACTAAAAAGTTTGTGTTTTTATAATCGACAATTAGACAATCTTCAACAAAGTCGCTCTAATAACCATTATAAAAATTTGGTAAAGACACATATTCGCAATTGTAGCGTTAGATTAAAAAGGCTTTGGTGAACCATAGAGACCATAGCATCGCTCAATTAGCGACGTTTTTCGTTGCTAGGTCGTCACTAAAGCGCCGCTAACGCAAATTTTATTGTGACTACGAATAGAAGTGTCTCTAAGGCCATTTGAAGGGTATTGTACTAGTGTTGAATGGTAAATCTATTTTTGTAAGTGTGCATAGTCACTAGTTGGTAGTTATTACTATATTGTAGAATATGAATTGTAACAACTAGAAGGACTCATTGGTTTATAAAAGTAGTCCATAGGAAAGAAGTTGCCATGCGTACAACGCTTAGTTGCCAAAATGATTTTTGGAAACAACCGCTGAACCCGATTAAACAAACATGTATAATGGGATTACGAGCGAGAGGAAATAGTAAATACGTTGATATACAACGCTTCACACGGACAACCTACTACATATTACGATTACTACATAATTATAAGTTTAATGGTTACATATTATATAACCACTTGATTTATAACATTCATGATACGTAGAAAAAGCTAACCACCCATGCTTCCTTCCCATACAGACATGATACTAAAACCGCAAAGCTTCATTCCCATTAAGCATGATCCTTATACTTCAGAACAAACCGTTGAACATGAATATAATGGTAATTTAAAATAAAACATGAATAGAATGGTAAGTTAAAAATAAAACATACTATACATGACGGTGCGGCTAATTTAACAAAAGAAGGGATTCTTTGTACGGGCGATGTAGAAAGATCCGCAGATCTCCTAACATTCCCATGCAGACAAATAATTCAAGTTCTTGTTGTACACACAAATACCTAGTGACCAAATGAATCTTAGATGTACGCTTCACTATTGGAGCCCGATCCTTTGTAAACCCAAGCAAACGAACCGAAAATAGGGTAGGGATGGCGAATAGGCTTTAAATGATCTTATGGAAGAACCATTCACGTCCAACAACCATCCGCAAAACAATGGAATATCTTCACCAATGATCATCCCAGAAGTCACTAGAGAGGTTCCAAGATCGAAAACATTGAATGGAATTGGGAGTTCATTTTTTGAAATCTGCGGTAGGTCTATAACTTTAAATTGGCTGGTTACCAAATCAAAAGAAATCAACATATAAATCTTGTAAATAACACCGTCCTCATTAGTTAACTTTTCACTCTCAGTCAAATAGATAAAATGACCTACAACTGCATGACTTTTACGTTTCAATTTGATAGTTTCACGAGGGTGGAAATTTTCAAGGCGCCACAATTAACGAAGTTCAAAGAAAAACAGCACCACATACCGTAAAACCACTTTGGAAAACAGGATAGGAGACCTTCATGATCGTCGGGTCAAGAGTGTCCTGACGGACCGCAAAACCAAAACAAATCTTTTGACATTCAATTTGATGCGTGTAAAGCGGACACCATCGCAAGTGATTTTTGATTGTCGGGTTCCAAATAATGAGATATTAGATTAGAACCATAGACAAAACACTAAAGACCATTAGAATTGCCAAGCTGTAATCATAGATGAAAGCATTAAATATGTATTAAGTGGGCGTGGCGATTAGTCATTCATCTAAAGCTAACATAAAACTTTGGTGACCCATATCGAATGTTAGCGTAAATAAACACTCATCATTACGACGAACACCGTAATTAAAGATGAAGCTTCGCAATCTATACTAGCCTTCCATAACTTGCAAACACCAGTAGTCGGAGTATAGACTTAGGAGGTAGCCTACGGATGATATCTAGTTGAACATCCAGTGGGATATTGTCGACATTTTTTTAAACAAAAGCGTAAAGATTGGGATAAAGATATGAAGTCAATAGACCAAAAGAAGAAAGAAATATTTTGTTAAAGAAAATAAGAAATATTTGTATTGAAGAAAGTGATTGGGAACATAAGACATTAAAGGACATGTCCGTGATGTACTTTTTGGCAACCAAATATTATATTCACTATATATGAAATATTAATAAAGTATACATAACCAATAGAAAGTGGTTTATAAACCATAGGTGTTTTTGTATATGTACACGGGTATTTAAAAAGAAATCCGTTGAGTTAAAAATATATATATAATAATCGACTAATATATAACACAAGTAAAATACATATAGTAAAGTTGAAAGAAAAAGACTTCACAAGTGAACATTTGACAATAATTATGGGTCAAACGGACATTAAGGATCGTGATCCGAAGAACGGCTATCAATTTGTGTATTCAACCTTGTGCTTCCAAAAGTATTCAAGCATCCGTTCATGGTAAGCTAACTTATTGTTTCAAGAGGGTCGTTTACTTCCGGAGGTCAGTTCACGAACAATCTGACAAAATAATGCACACCATACTCCGCAATCGCCATATAAGTCCGATTGTTGCGGGACTTTTGACACCGGTATGTGATTATATAATCCTCCGGTGATATGCCCTTACTATGCGGTACTCGGCCTTTATTAGGTACAATTTAGTTCAGTGTTTGTAACTTTCTCTTCAACCTCGCCACCATCATGCACCTCTTCCTACCGACCCGAGAGAGTCATAAAGGTAAACAACGCCAGGTCAGGATATGGAGCACAACGAGTACCCAAAGTGATTTCCGGTTCATTCACGAAACTACACCGATATATAAAACAAATGCGTAATATTATAAGTCGCTTATAATCAGTGTTGTTGTGGTAAGAGTCGCCAAACCGACCTTTTCAACATCTCGACAAGCCACAGGGTATGTTGTGCCATCGAATAAGTGGTAGGCATTTTGCCATCTAGGATTTGAGTGCAGAAATTACACCGCCCAAAGCCCAATATGCATCGGTTGGTCTAAATGACCACATCAAATCAACCCATACATCCAAGTGTTGACATATAAAAGTACGTCCAAACGCCTTTTAGACGAAAATAGTAGATACTCAACTTCAACGTAGAGCTTAAGATAAGATATAAAAGCTTAAAGGTTAGAAGTACTTGTATGCTAGAAAAATCAATTCAAACAATACCTTTAAAATATCATAGAAAGAAGTCCTAACAAGCTATAGTTGCTACATTTGCAAATCAATGTCTCACATTCGTAACACCATTCCTCCTAAATATATCTAGAGTATAAAACAAGATATAATAATTTAGATACAATAATCAATACTGAAACTCGATTCATGTTTTTAGCGTAACATAATTGCATCAAATTAAGAAATTTACAAAACACGAATTTCGGTTTAGGGGTGATAACCCTAATTTTGACTTTCATCAAAGGAACAACCACAAATGCAAATTTAACTAAAATTACAGATTAAATCGAAGATAAAACACATTAAGTAGATAATAAATAAAATATTGTGTTTGGATCGCGAGCAATTTTGAGAGGATTCATTTTTGACACATTAAGTAGATAATAACAAAAGATTTATTCAATTGATTTGAATTACACGTAACAAGAACATGCCAAGCGTACTAGAAGCTTCAATTGTGTGGTGGTGCCGCCGGATGGTGGTGGTGTCGGGTTGTTGGGTGGTTGTGGTGGTATTAGTTGTGATGGTTTATGTGGAGGACAAGAGGTGTGTGACTTTGTGAGTCTGTGTTTTGTGTGGGCGTTAAATTTTTTTTAAAATTAAAATGTAAAATGACCAAAGTATCCTCGTGTATAAATACAAGTTGCCAAAAAATATAAAGATGCCCAAAAAATAATACAAGTTGCCCAAAAAACAACACCTTACAATACATGACATATACTTTCAAAATACATACTTGTGTCATAAGTTGTCAGCCACGTGGCGACCTGGTTTGGTCCAAGAAAATCGGTGGGCAACCGGTCTTTTTAAATTAAAAAGGCGTGGTCCGGAAAGTGATAAGCCCTCAGGCGCTGTCATTGCCTGCATTTTCCTTTTAAATATTATGTGAAGGACCTCCGATTTAATATATAACCATTAATATTTATATATGTCTAAGGATATTGTGTTTTGAATTTTCTATAATAGTTAAGCTTTTAGTCTTTACGAGACCTTATTGGTAGTTTGCACCGGACCACCCAAATCAATAGGGCGGCCCCGAATAACGATAAACCGAACTATCAATTTAGGATTAAGTTTTACCGAGAAATTGCTCCAATCCACCATATAGGTTGTGTTTGGCTAAGGGCATGGGGCTTAAATTTTAAAATCCTTCATATAAGCCTTGTGGCTTAGAGAAGCTTATAGGGGCTTTTAAAAATATAAGCCAAAGCCCCCGTCATAATCCCCAGCCCCAAATATGAGGCTAAAGTTTTTATAAGCCTCAAATATAAGCATCATTAGTATCAAAATACTTAATTACCCACAAAAATATCTAATATTTACATATGTTAATTTAAGACTAAAATACACCGTTGGTCCTTAAACGACGTCCGGAACCAAAACATGGCATTTTCATCGCCAATAGTCCAAAGTATGCGTTTTATAGGCTAAACCAGTCCCTTGACCAGTAATGCCAAAGTCAACGTTACTTTTCTGTTTGTATCTCGAGGGTATAATAGACCATACACAGTTATAACATTCCTTAGTTAAATCTAACCCAACCCTCAACCCTATTAGTACTAGCAACACACAAATTGTCGTAAATAACAAGAATATACATTGATCCTAAATACAAGTAACACATTCTACCAAAAGCAAAAACAATAATGGCACAAAGCGATAAGGGGAAGGCTTTGTTGAGTTCGTTGAGGAAGAAGAATGCCCAAATGAAAAGGGTTTTGGTGTAAGAAGGAGAAGGAAGAGGCTGACATCGAGTTATCAAAGGTTAACGATTTGGAAAAAAGGATTAAAATCTGGAAACTTTTTTTAAATATCTTAAGGAAAGGAAGGAAATAAAGGAAAAGGATGATAAGTTGTGGGTCTAGCTAAGTGTATGTTTAGATAATAGAAATCTTTGTAATAGTTATGAACATGAAATCGATCAATAAAACATTGGGTTCTTATTGTAAATAATAGTGTTTGGTTGTGCATTGGTAAATATGTTTGATTTAGGGAAGTAAAAAACCAGTTTTCATTTGGAAAAAGTCTGTTTGGGATGATTTTCGTCTGTTTGAGATGACTTTTAAGTGTTTTCTTTTTGGATTGTTGATCTGGCGTGCGAGCGCGTTGGGTCAAAGGAACTTCCTTTTCTTGAGCAAGTTTTTCAACCACCTAGGCGGTGAACCTAATCGTTGTAGTATAGTATTGGGTAAGCCTCGGGATTGATATCGTTCTCTAGGGAATAGGAATGCTAACAAGAAATGTATGTGAGAAGGTGGGGGTTGAGGATGATTCTTTTTTAATCTTTTATTGGTTTTTAGAAAGCTAAGGTAAAATCTTGGGGAAATTGGTTTGGGGGTATTTTCTCGATTACTTCTCTTATCTAATTATCTAATTATCTAATACTACGGGTAGCTATGTCTATTTGATGTGTGCTCGTATGATGATTAAAAATGTGTTTACCTAGATACTATTACTCTCTGTTATCTTTATTGGTCGGTTGAATTGTCACACCTTATCTTAATCGCGTTGTATTCCTAAGGTCGTAGGGTATCACGTAGTCTCTAACTCTTTGAGGTTATCTCTCGGGTTTAGCATACTGAAATCGGCAAGCCCTAAAGTTATTTCATTCATAAGCCTCACTTTCATAAAGCATACTCAAGTATTAAATACAACGAATGATGCCTAGTTGCACTCCTAAGCCAATTTACAACTAAGATAAGAAACAACCTAACAATAATCAATAACTAGGTTTCATAGATCCAAGCAAACACACAAGAAATTTAGCTAGACATGGTAAACAAGCAAGCATACACACAATCAATTGAAGACATAATGATACTTTGGATTAAAATACTTATCTCGATGTGTAAAATAGGGTTTGGGACCCTAAGATATTGTCCAAATCAGACTACAAACGATTAGGGTTTTTTCTCCAAAAGTCTACCTCTTTAAATGCAGAAAAATCGAATTCTATATATAGATTTACACTTGCGACGGCGTCACCTTTTGCATGGGACGTCGTCAGCTAGCCATCATTAGGGTTTCGTCTTGTCCAAGTCATTGATGGGATGGCGTCACCTTAGAGTTGTGACGTCGTCATTCTTCAGTTGGGACGTCGCCTTGATTACGGATCCGGGTCACTGCGAGATGAAAAGTCGGATGGCCACTTCTTCTTCGCAATGTGACACCGTCGGGTTATGTGAGCAAAATTTCTCCGAGCCAAATCGTGCATGTTTTGATCAAGTCTCTATAGAGGACGGTGTAGCCTTTGATTGGGACACCGTCGGTTCTGCTTGAAGCGGCTTGAGTAGCCGATCTTGACTTTGCCATTTTCTTTATGTATTTGCTCCTTTTCGTCCAAATGTGCTTCATTCCGAATTTTGCTTCAAGAGACCTAAAAGTGAAAATGAACGAAATTAAGATGTGAGGATATAAAAGTGGTCGATTAAGGGCTTAAATGACCCCCTAAAGTGTACGTTTTAAATCCTTATCAATTATGGCCGATAGAATTTGTTGTGCATTATGGCGATAGAATTCGTTGTGCATTTCTTAATAGGTTTGACTTTGTAAGTCAAACCACAATAGTAAGTTACAATTTGTGGCATTTCATAAATTTGTTTGACTTGGGTAAGTCAAAATTCAAGATGTTACAATTTGAGGCACTGGGCATGTTCAGTCCCACTGTCAACACTAACACCATACCAATTTCTTCCTAAACAATACACTATTGTCAATACATTATGATTTAGTGCTAAAGCATTTTCATTTTCAACACATATTTATAAATCACTGGCTTTGGTTTTGCTGATATAAGGGGGTGTTTGGTTTTGCTGATACAAAGGGATGTTTGGTTTTCTTTATTACTGAGGGATATTTGGTATTGCTGATACTAATTAGAAACAATACACCCAATATCACAATACAAGAACAGATTAAATACATAAAACTTAGATAATATTCCATCATTCATATAGTTGGTTACAAGAACAGTAACAAGTAGATCAAACCATGACCAACAACCGAACAAAAGATCCAATTTACATACCCCTTTTAACAGCCTATTAATCCAAAAATAGCACCCAAAAGACCCCATTTATCTACCCCCATGAAATACCCAAAATTCAGTCATTATGCTCAGCCATTTTCTTAACACCTTCGTGGATACAAATACCCATCATCGCCTTCACCAAAATCTTTATGAATCGAACAAGTATGTCGGTGTGCACGGCACGGGCTTTCCTCACCCATCAATGTCGAGAAACTATACCCGTGGTCCCAAATCTTCGTTCTCTTCAATCAGCTCCTTACGATTGATGATGTCCATTTTCAGATGATTAATGCACTCACGAACTAGCTTTTCAAAAACCCTTCTTGTGCAGCCTCTTCGCCAAACCACGCTGCCATACGATCATTTAAGTTGGATGAACCAGCAATCTCCATGAGTTCATTAAAAATAGGAAAATCTTCCATTGGAAAATATGTGTGTGGAAAAAGTGGTGGATGAGTTTATTGGTTCGTGCACACAAGTAAATAGCGTCTCGGGGTAGAGACGGTCCGATGAATCTAATAATGACTTTTTCACACTTGGTCCCACGAATTTGTCTTGGTTCTGGTTGTCATACTTAAAACTCCCCAATAATCACTTTAAAATACACAATTGGTCCCTCGATTTGCCAATTTACGTATACTACAATTTAGTTGAAGATTAAACAACACAAAACCATTAGAAGTTTGACTTTGTAAAGTCAAACTTGCAAACATATCAATAAACTCCCTAATAAATATTGACTAATGGTTTTGCAATGTTGACTTTAGAAAGTCAAAATGCAAATAGAAAATGTCATTCACCATTTTGAATGTTGACTAATTAAAGTAAAATGAAAATGCTAAACTTTTTGACTCACGGATTGCGGTTTTCTACAATCAAATTGAAATGCTAAATGGAAGTTTGACTTTCGAATGTCAAACTTGCATCACCAACATCACGCACAACCAACAACATATGAAGAAGCTAAATTTAACCAAACCATATACACAAATACCAAAATACTTTATGCAAGATGAATTGTCATAGGGTATTCAACCCATACATAAACTACAACCACTAAAAGAACTACTACTACGGTATGAGGGAAGCTGGGTGGAGTTTCAACAACTTCCTAGCTAACTCCCGGTTCATCTTGATATTTTCATTCCATCATCACTCAAATCACGACCTTGATATAGATTATCTTTAGCGGCGGGAACAACACGCAAGTATAAACTTTATTAAAGTTAATTCATTCTCGATCTAGGAAAAGCTCGAAACATCATTCTACGATTGTGTTCTGCATCACAACATGTGAATTTTTTCCAAAGGTAGAACACTAGCGTGTATGCAACTGCAAAATCAAATAGTGTTGAGATACCAAACATGCCAATTTACGAATGTTTATTTGATGCATATGCATTCTGTTATTACACTTACTACGGTTTCTAGCATTTTCAATTTGGAGATCCACAGAATCATTTCAATGATGAGTGATACCATAACACTATTCCCAAAATCGACTCCGGTGAGCTTAAGATTAATAAGGGATACAAAGGGCACAGGGACATTCATCCTGGAACTAGCTTCCGGCGTCAACTACAACAGGTCGACTTTTTCGTAAGTTTTAAAGATTAAATTTCATTACTGTTAGACATTTCTTTAACATTGTAAAATTAGAAGTGTAAAACTCAAATTGGTCTTACCGTGCAATCCTGAAAATCCAATCTAAGGGTCTAAAGTGTTGGAAGACTTGTCAGGTGAAAAATATTGGATGTTGTGATTGTCGTCACATGGTTCGAAACACCGAATGACAAATCTAACTTCTTCAAATTCCTAAGTTTTGCAATATCCATGATGAGGAGGTGCTTGAGACGCATAATCCTATGGCTAAATATCTCGCATCAAATGGCGGCGGTCATGAGCATGAAGATTATTATGATGATTATGCGGATCGGTTCTATGATTTACGAGGCAATTGGATGCTTTTTCGACATGTATGATATCAAGCTCCAAGGTCGTGGTAGTAAGCAATCTAGGCGTTAGGTTATGCTTGGTTTTGCGTCAAATGTAATCTAGTGGTGAGTGGTTGTTTCTTGTTTTAAGGATAGGAAGTGTCTTGTTATGTTAGCTTTTACCGCTTATGTAACATGCTTGAGATATGGGACTTCGCATATCCTTTGTACTTAAATGTTTTTGGAGTAATATATTTCTGGAAACCCTTTACCCAAAAAGGTTTTGCAATATCCATAGTCTCATCTCATTTGTAGTAACACGATTCATTTTAAGAGACTCAAGTAAGGGACAACCAGCAATAAACTCTCAAATTGTACCGGTTTGAAAATTGACAGAACACAATTCTAAGCTCAATAGATTTGGAAAACTACTAAAAAAATACCAAACTAGGAAAAGTACAATAATGAAGTTCCAGATGTTTCAATTTCATACAAGAGTAAAGTTGGGTTGGCAACGTAAGTGGTTCACCATACCAGTTTCTAATTATCGACTCACCAATTTTGCCGAGGCCAAAATCAAAACCCAATCATGAATCTCTTCATAATTTAAGTCTTCTTTCCACACACCATTTTGGGCTCTGAGAGGACAACCTATTATGGGACCCATAAGATGATGTAAGAGTCTAGTAACATGTCTCCAATCAAACTTATTTGTTAAATAATGAGTAAACTACACCATTCGTCGCTTGTGGTATCGTTGACCATCAGTTTCGTCCTTTGACCAAAAAAATTACACCGTTGGTCCTTAACTGCGAAACGTTACTCAACGTTGGTCCCTCACCCTAACTGGTATGACTAACGGGCGTTAAGCCTTTTTAAGTGGAGGGTATATTTGTCTTTTCACACTTCATCTTCTTTCTTTATATATATCATCTTTACCAAATTCATTACCACTTTTCTTTACACAAACCACAACCAAAACCCACCATCATAATCCAAATTCATTACCACTTTTCTTTTCAATCTACATATTCATCATAATCTACACACCACAACCAAAACCCACCATCTCCTCTCTATTCACCTCCTCACCATGGGAGGATATTAACCAGACGCCTTTATTTGAGTGAAAATTATCAACAATCCAAAGCGTGTTTGAGGTGAAAATCGTGGTCTTGTACTCTCTTTTGTGAAAATCGTGAACAAAGCATATACTTTATGGGTGAAAATGCATTCTTTAGGGGCTGAATAATTTGCTCAAATGCACCTTATTTGGGGATGTTTAATAGCAGAATAAAGAGAAAACCAAGCACCCCTGGTGGTGTTTTTTCTTGGCTGAATTGGCTAACAAAATTAGTTATCATATTTTTCAACTCTTCTTTCCAATTGTTTTTACCACACGACAACAACAACAACAACCAAGATCCTCTAGGTAATCCTTTTGGTATAATTTCAACTTGCTAATAACAACCACTAATTAAACCAATAATTTCTAAGCTTCTTAACTCAATTCGAAATAAAAGGATAACTCAAATTAATAATTATATTTACAAAATAGCAAAAGAACATAAAAGATTTTTACTCTTACAAAGATAGATGGTTTGAATAGGTGAACCGAGTAAATCAAAAATCCAAATTAGAACATGACTTTCTCGGATTGGGTGGAATTGAGACTTGAATCGACTTATCACCTCAATCTTCAAAACCCTAACTTAATTTCAAAAAGCCCTTTGATATGAAGAAACCCTAATTTTTCGGATTGGGTTGAAATCGAATGAATACTTCTGTGGAATTCTTGACCTTTGTATAGATAGAGGAGGGAAAGAAAGCCTCCTAACTTTCTTGACCTAACTCATAGGTTGATACTCTTTTCCTGGCTCTAGTCGTTTTCTAACTCATCTTCCAAAGGGTTTCATGTGGCTGCTAGGATGATAGGGTTTCATTTGGGGATATTGATAGAGGTGGAAATGGGATTGACTTTAAAGAGATGAAGAAGGCACCTATTTTTGTGTTTGTTTCCCTGTGCTGTGTCGACAAGGAGAGGAGGAGCAAAGGGAACAGAAAAAGTGGAGGTGAAAGAGACAGGAGATGAATTGGGATTAGGAATGACAAATATACCCTCCACTTAAAAAGGCTTAACGGCAGTTACTCACGCCAGTTAGGGGGAGGGACCAACGCTGAGTAACGTTTCACAGTTAAGGACCAACGGTCTGCAATTTTTTGGTCAAGGGACTAAAACTTGATGGTCAACGATACCACAAGGACGAATGGTGTAGTTTACTCTTAAATAATAAAAGAACTCCTCATCAACTATGACCGGTTGAAGCAAAAGTCCCTTAAAGCTCCAGGTTTCCATAAACTAGGGTTCTCACGCTTCTTTTATTGAAGCGATTCAAAATGTTACTTCGATCACTATATCTGATATTCTGCTAATATAATACATATTATTCGGTAACATTAGCTTCAATCAACATGGTATTGTTGAAATTTGGGTTGGTTTTGAGTTCGGAAATGAGGATTTAGATTTTCGGTTGATGGTCAGATAAGGGTGTGTTATTATGATTAGTACAGTGTTTGTTGGGTAGGTTTATTGGTTCGCTGACAAAAGTATTAGCGTATCGGGGAAGAAAGCTAGTTGCATAGTCATAATCGCATTTGGTCCCTGGGGTTGAGGGTTGGGTTAGATTATTAGCAATAATTGTTATAATGGTCTATTATACCTCGAGATCAAACGAGAAAATAACGTTGACTTTGGCATTCTTGGTAAAGGGAGATGGTTTAGCTATAAAAGCATACTTTGAATTCACAGCGATAGAAAATGCCATGTTTTGGTTCGGGCGTGCTTTACGGCAAGGTTTAGAAAGTCAACGGTGTATTTTAGTCTTAATTTAATTATATGTCATTTTAGTAATTTCTGAATAATATCCCAACTTAAACTAATTTACCAAACAAGTTTATAAAGGTAAAATTTTAGTTTACTTATAATATGCTCACCCATTTCTGCATGCATTTTAACTTCTAACATTTCTTACAAAAGATACCAATAATCACCCTAATCGTATATTTTATGTTGTCAAATCTTAGACCAACAATAGACTTCTTAACAAACGGTTGAACACTTGTACTAAAAATATTGTCAACTGTATTCGTTAGAAAATATTGTCAAATGTAATGTATTCCTGCAAGTAGTTGGCCGGTGATGGTATATGTTCAAAAATTGGAATTTTTATAAAGTAATCGGTCGTAACCTTCAAAAGTCTCTCAATAATAGTATAGTACTACGTAACAAACACACACTTGACTCGTTAACCGAAGACCACATCAAGAAGTATAAATTTTGCTAAACTATTTTTAGAAGACACATAAATGGTCATATCAAAATACAAACAATTAACGTATGTCAAAGTATGTTAACCATCTTTATAATGTGTAAGAAATTTTCTAATCAAATGGTTAAGAGTTTAAATCTGCGTTTAACAGCGTGAGATAATCAACTTGTCAGCTCTATATAAAAGTTTTAATTAACAGGAACAAGAGCCGTTTACAGTTAGTTGGCCGGTCATAGTGTGGATTCAACATTCACTTTTCACAAAAGAATTGGACGGAATGTAGTCGTAAACATGGATTCAAAGTATTTCACGTGGGTCAAACTTAAACATACGTGTTTTCTAACATCAAGAAAGAAAAACATAAACAAACCAAATAACATCCATATCTTGAACCCTCCATAAACCATTAACTAATCACATACCACCACGTGTCCACCGTCCACCTACTCTTCAAAATTCCACGTTCCACCACACTCAGTCACTACGTACAATAATAATGCGCCTATAAATATACACTAGCACTTTAACTTTAACACAAGCACAAACACAAACATAAAAACATTAACGTTAAAACAAAATCTTAACAACTATGGCAGCTGCAGCTTCATCATCTTTGCAATCAATCCCTTCATCTTTTAAGCTACCAAACGCTGTCAAAGCTGGAGCTCTAACTGTCTTTCATTTAAGAACTCAGTTAACCATGTTTTTCAAAGAACTTAACTGCTTCTGTTAGCTCGGTTAACAGGAGATCATTTAGTGTCAAGAGCCAAAGCACCAGCCCATCTGAATCTTCAAGACCAAGTAAAGTCAACTTTTTTTTTTAAACCAAGTATATAAAAGATTTTATTACTCCGTAGTATGTTTATATAATGGGTTGATTTATATTTGCAGCTAAAGTTCATGAGCTTTGTGTTTATGAGATCAATGAAAGAGATCGTGGAAGTCCTGCTTATCTAAGGTTGGGTCAGAAACCTGTGAACTCACTTGGTGATCTTGTACCCTTTACCAATAAGGTAACTTTTTTTATATCTAGATCTTTTAAAGTAGTTGTTTATGAGTTCAAAGAGTAGAATAGTAAGATCTCAAATATTTACTTTAGATATACTAGTCAAAATTGGTTGGTAATTAAATCTAGAAAACAAAAGGTTTTTGATCTCTTTGTCTCATTTTAGTTATTATTCTTCTTTTGACCTTTTCTGATTTATCACAAAATAATTACTTAAAAAATCAACTTTACGCTGTTACATTTAATTGAAATTATTATTAGAGTATAACTGAGTAAAAGCTTTAACAAGTACAGTAATAAAGAAAAAAAAAGTTTGTAATATAGGGGGGGTTAATATAGTACATCCCTTCTTAATTTTTTAAGCACGTGTTACTTTTCTAGGTTTCTTTAACAAATTAGTTTTCTTGAGACTTTGTATATATGTAGATCCAAACCCGTATATTTAAATAACTAGCAGCCTTGATACGACTAATAAACAACTAATGTCATATGTGATATGTCGAGTGTGTAATGTCAGCTTTGATAATAAACAACTAAAAAGCTATAACAAGTAACAACTAAACATGAGTTTGTCATAATATTATGAGGCAATTAGATGTATACACACTTTAGTGTAATTTTTTTGATTTGCCGCTAACTAATCATCGGGTTTACCAAAGGACTTGTGTCCCAATGGTGCACTCATTTGTGTGAAACTTTGCCAAACAAATGGTTTGTGGGTTCGAGTCGTCTTGAGACATATAGAGATAGATTTGTGATGCATATAACGTAATATAGTTAGTTGCCGTTCTAAAAAAAGAAAATAAATAAATAAAATAATCATCTGCTTTTACTCGTGATTAAAGCTAACATATACTTAAACTCCAATACAGATATACAGCGCTGATCTCAAAACAAGACTAGGAATCACAGCCGGAATATGCATTTTGATCAGAAACTTGCCAGAAGTAAAAGGCGACATATATGAAGCCATATACAGCTTCCACTTAGGTGATTACGGCCAAATAGCTGCTCAAGGCGCATACATCACAACAGAAGACACGTATCTTGCAGTCACTGGGGGCACTGGGATATTTGCTGGAGCATATGGTCAAGTTAAGCTACAACAGCTAGTGTTTCCCTTTAAGCTGTTTTATACTTTCTACTTGCAGGGCTTAGCTAATGATCTCCCAGCCGAGTTGTTAGTTACCCCAGTGACTCCTTCACCTGCGGTTGAAGCGTCTCCAGATGCTAAGGCATGTCAGCCAGGGGCACTGGTCCTAACTATAGTGATTAAATTAAGTGGTGAAGGTGATGGGCATTAACTTTAGATGATGAGTTCTTTTAGTGGTGTGTGTGTGAGTTGTGCTTTTGCCTTTGTGGGCTGTACCTTTGAAGATGTTTATCATGTGTATGGTATGAAATAATGGAAATAATTGTTGGATTGTTGGATCTATCTGAGATTTGCAGTGGACTTTCTAAAAATAGTAATTTGGATGAGTTGAATGTTTCAAATAAATTCATTGCATCAGATGAAATATCGAAATTTATTCAGACTTAAGATCACATTGAGGAAGTTAACATGATGCATGCTAACTATTTTTGTGCCTATGCCATGTATTGCAAATCGAGTTGCTATCCTGGTATTTTCATTTGTTTCGCAGCAATCAATCTCGCTATCTCCATCTTGATTGCTTAATCTTACTACAATGTTTTTCAGTTATCTAGTCAAAAAGGCTTCGTATCATTCTGACTTTAGTTAACATGATAAGTATCACATTTCAAATGAAAAATTAAATTGCGCCTTTTTAATAGAGTCCAAGTGTCAAACAAGTAACACTTGCAAGAGCTTAAATAGGTTTTTATTGCTAGTCTACTACGGAGTCATAGTTTGGAGTAAAAGTTCAATTAGGTTTTTATTGCTAGTCCTAATTGGCTTTCAATGTATAAGTGATCACCGAAAGTCAAAGCTCGCGTTCATTTATTTATCTTTTAAAATGATCATGAGATCTAAATATGTCATAGATCCTAACCAAGACATGCTCGATTTACCTATTGAGTATCCAAATAGTTAAAAATGTGTCTTGCTCGTTTAAAAGTCATCGTTCATTTACTCATCTTGCTAACCACCTATTCTACGTATGATTAAGATCACGGCCAATTTCCATGAATAACATATTTACTTCCAGTATCTTCGATAGTCAGCTTGATACTCGTTAGCCCGATTTAGTTAGAGGCATATAGAAACAAAAGCTCCATAATTGCTTTAACCCATTATGACTCCAAATTTTAGGGCCGATTTAGCTCAGTGGTCCTAACCCTTTAATTTTGAGCCCGGTCCTAAGTCCTAACCCTTTAATTCTATAAATCCATCTAACTTTAAAGTCTTAAGAATTTTGTTTGATAACTTTATAGTGTACTCATATATCATTGGCTCAAACACGATCGGACCTAACCCAAATAGACCCGATATCAGTGAGGGCTCCAGTGGTTTCGGGCCCTGCTCGATTAACTAAATGTAAACCTCAGCGTGTCGTGTTGTAATTTTGTTGCTCATTTATATCGATGTAGTACGGTATTTAGCATGAAAAATTGATATGTTTAATTAAAGTTTATATATATTAACTAAAATATTATAACTATCCAACAATATTAACAGACAAAAAGTGTTTACCTCTATTATTTCATACCGTTTCTTTCACGAGAATATGTTAAATAGGGCAGAAAGTGTCAATTTTAAAACCTTTTTGTCTATATTGAGAAATATAATAAAAAGATTAGGAGGAATTGTGATAAATGTAAACCTTAAGGGCACAAAGTGATTATGATGTAAAGGTCACCATCTTCTTCCTCTCTGGTTTATAATATCACCCCCTTTCCGTCGTTTTGTTTGATTTCTTTAATTCACTTAGAATTAACTAATACTAACTAATTATTTGGTAGGAATCAACCATCTTATATTTACAAAGACTCTATCATCAAATTTGAGCCAAGCCGAATAAACACAATCACGTTGCTCAAATTTGGGGCCCCTGAAAGATGGAGCCGCCACGTGCTATCACTACTGCCGCGAGGCTAAGATCCCAGACGGATATCAACCAATATGAATGGTCACTAGGAATTGAGGTGGGTGTGCTTTTTAGCTTCAACCCGAATATATATGACCACGAAGCGAACCCGGCCCTATAAATACCCTACAACTACCATTCAAAAATAAATTACAGTAAAAGAAAAAGTATTGTGGGACAACAATTGGCATCCACACTTTGATTCTTAAGCTTTGACAATGTCTATTGAAAATTGACATAGGACCTTGACTGATACTAGTAGCCACATAAGTTAACACCAAGTCACCACGAATCTACAACGTATGTTCTCAAAAAGCTACAAGCTTAAACACTTTAACGAAATACTCAAAAGACATTCAAGTTTGAATCTTGTAAACTGAAAACTTGTTAAGATAACATACTAAAGAATATATGAAGCTTTGACAAAAGAAAAGATCTTGCGGAATATTCTTGATTGGCATTACTATCGAGATTGATGTGTGGTGCATCTTTGGGAACGGATGGTTAAGTTCTCTAAAATTCTCATGAATAAGGATATCGGAGAAATGAACACAGAGGTAAAATTTGTTATTGCCCAAATATGATATGTGTGATACTTATTGTCTCGATTTACTACAAAGCGTGGCTAGTTCAAGACTTATATTCACCATCCGCCAAAGTAGATCCGATATGTACTCGCTGGGATAGGTTCAAGTCAAAAGACATTTCGATGCATGTCATTTTACATTTGATGGAAATAGAAAAATCAAAACCCAATCATGAATCTCTTCATAATTTAAGTCTTCTTTCCACACACCATTTTGGGCTCTACAGAGAAGACAAACCTTCTTATGGGACCCATAAGATGATGTAAGAGTCTAGTAACATGTCTCCAATCAAACTTATTTGTTAAATAATGAGTAAACTACACCATTCGTCTCGTGGTATCGTTGACCATCAAGTTTCGTCCTTTGACCAAAAAATTACACCGTTGGTCCTTAATCACAAACGTTACTCAACGTTGGTCCTCACCCTAACTGGTATGACTAACGCGCTAAGCCTTTTTGTGGAGGTATATTTGTCTTTCACACTTCATCTTCTTTCTTTATATATATCATCTTTACCAAATTCATTACCACTTTTCTTTTACACAAACCACAACCAAAACCCACCATCATAATCCAAATTCATTACCACTTTTCTTTTACAATCTACATATTCATCATAATCTACACAAACCACAACCAAAACCCACCATCTCCTCTCTATTCACCTCCTCCCTGAGCTGGGAGGATATTAACCAGACGCACCCCTATTTGAGCTGAAAAATTATCAACAATCCAAACGCGACCGTATTTGAAATGAAAAATCGTGGTCTTATCTCTTTATACCAAAATCACGAACAAAACGCACCCTTTACAACAAAATGCATTCTTTAGGGGCTGAATAATTTGCTCAAATGCACCTTATTTGGGGATGTTTAATAGCGTAGATAAAGAGAAAACCAAGCACCCCGGTGGTGTTTTTTTAGGTGAATTGGCTAACAAAATTAGTTATCATATTTTCAACTCTTCTTCCAATTGTTTTACCACACGACAACAACAACAACAACCAAGATCCTCTAGGTAATCCTTTTGGTATAATTTCAACTTGCTAATAACAACCACTAATTAAACCAATAATTTCTAAGCTTCTTAACTCAATTCGAAATAAAAGGATAACTCAAATTAATAATTATATTTACAAAATAGCAAAAGAACATAAAAGATTTTTACTCTTACAAAGATAGATGGTTTGAATAGGTGAACCGAGTAAATCAAAAATCCAAATTAGAACATGACTTTCTCGGATTGGCTGGAATTGAGACTTGAATCTGACTTCTATCACCTCAATCTTCAAAACCCCTAACTTAATTTCAAAAAGCCCTTTGATATGAAGAAACCCTAATTTTTCGGATTGGGTTGAAATCGAATGAATACTTCTGTGGAATTCTTGACCTTTGTATAGATAGAGGAGGGAAAGAAAGCCTCCTAACTTTCTTGACCTAACTCATAGGTTGATACTCTTTTCCTGGCTCTAGTCGTTTTCTAACTCATCTTCCAAAGGGTTTCATGTGGCTGCTAGGATGATAGGGTTTCATTTGGGGATATTGATAGAGGTGGAAATGGGATTGACTTTAAAGAGATGAAGAAGGCACCTATTTTTGTGTTTGTTTCACTGTCGGTCGACATGGAGAGGAGGAGCAAAGGGAAGAAAAAGTGGAGGTGAAAGAGACAGGAGATGAATCGGATTAGGAATGACAAATATACCCTCCACTTAAAAGGCTTAACTAGCTACTCACGCCGCCAGGGGAGGACCAACCGAGTAACGCTTCACGCTTAAGGACCAACTGCAATTTTTTGGTCAAAGGACTAAACTCATGGTCAACGATACCACAAGGACGAATGGTGTAGTTTACTCTTAAATAATAAAAGAACTCCTCATCAACTATGACATCGGTGAGCAAAGTCCACTTAAACCTCCGGGTTTGCGCTAAACCAGAGGTTCTCACCGCTTTTTATTGGCAAACGATTCAAATGTTATCGATCACTATATCGATATGTTGCTAATATAATACATATTATCGATAACATTAGCTTCAATCAACATGGTATTGTTGAAATTTGGGTTGGTTTTGAGTTCGAAATGAGGATTTAGATTTTCGAGTTGATGGTCAGATAAGGGTGTGTTATTATGATTAGTACAGGTGTTTGTTGGGTAGGTTTATTGGTTCACAAGCAATAAGTATTAGCGTATCGCGGAAGAAACGCTAACAGCATAGTCATAATCACATTTGGTCCCTGGGGTTGAGGGTTGGGTTAGATTTAACAAGGAATGTTATAATCACAGTATTGTCTATTATACCTCGAGATACAAACGGAAAAGTAACGCTGACTTTGGCATTACTTGTAAAGGGACCCGTTAAATTTATAAAACGATATTTTGAATTACCACGATGAAAATGCCATGTTTTGGTTCGAGACGCTGCTTCGCCAAGTTTAGTGTCAACGTGTATTTTAGTCTTAATTTAATTATATGTCATTTTAGTAATTTTACAATAATATACCCTAACTTAAACTAATTTACCAAACAAGTTTATAAAGGTAAAATTTTAGTTCGACTTATAATATGTTCTCAACCCCGCTTCAAATTTCAAGTTCCCAACTCTAACCCCAAATTTCTTACACCAAAGATACCAATAATCACCCTAATCGTATATTTTATGTTGTCAAATCTTAGACCAACAATAGACTTCTTAACAAACGGTTGAACACTTGTACTAAAAAATATTGTCAACTGTATTCGTTAGAAAATATTGTCAAATGTAATGTATTCCTGCAAGTAGTTGGCCGGTGATGGTATATGTTCAAAAATTGGAATTTTTTATAAAGTAATCGGTCGTAACCTTCAAAAGTCTCTCAATAATAGTATAGTACTACGTAACAAACACACACTTGACTCGTTAACCGAAGACCACATCAAGAAGTATAAATTTTGCTAAACTATTTTTAGAAGACACATAAATGGTCATATCAAAATACAAACAATTAACGTATGTCAAAGTATGTTAACCATCTTTATAATGTGTAAGAAATTTTCTAATCAAATGGTTAAGAGTTTAAACTGCTTAACATACGTGAGATAATCAAACTGTCGCCTATATAAAAAGTTTTAATTAACAGGAACAAGAGCCGTTTACAGTTAGTTGGCCGGTCATAGTGTGGATTCAACATTCACTTTTCACAAAAGAATTGGACGGAATGTAGTCGTAAACATGGATTCAAAGTATTTCACGTGGGTCAAACTTAAACATACGTGTTTTCTAACATCAAGAAAGAAAAACATAAACAAACCAAATAACATCCATATCTTGAACCCTCCATAAACCATTAACTAATCACATACCACCACGTGTCCACCGTCCACCTACTCTTCAAAATTCCACGTTCCACCACACTCAGTCACTACGTACAATAATAATGCGCCTATAAATATACACACTAGCACTTTAACTTTAACACAAGCACAAACACAAACATAAAAACATTAACGTTAAAACAAAATCTTAACAACTATGGCAGCTGCAGCTTCATCATCTTTGCAATCAATCCCTTCATCTTTTAAGCTACCAAACGCTGTCAAAGCTGGAGCTCCTAACTGTCTTTCATTTAAGAACTCAGTTAACCATGTTTTTTCAAAGAACTTAACTGCTTCTGTTAGCTCGGTTAACAGGAGATCATTTAGTGTCAAGAGCCAAAGCACCAGCCCATCTGAATCTTCAAGACCAAGTAAAGTCAACTTTTTTTTTTAAACCAAGTATATAAAGATTTTATTACTCCGTAGTATGTTTATATAATGGGTTGATTTATATTTGCAGCTAAAGTTCATGAGCTTTGTGTTTATGAGATCAATGAAAGAGATCGTGAAGTCCTGCTTATCTAAGGTTGGGTCAGAAACCTGTGAACTCACTTGGTGATCTTGTACCCTTTACCAATAAGGTAACTTTTTATATCTAGATCTTTTAAAGTAGTTGTTTATGAGTTCAAAGAGTAGAATAGTAAGATCTCAAATATTTACTTTAGATATACTAGTCAAAATTGGTTGGTAATTAAATCTAGAAAACAAAAGGTTTTTGATCTCTTTGTCTCATTTTAGTTATTATTCTTCTTTGACCTTTCTGATTTATCACAAAATAATTACTTAAAAATCAACTTTACGCTGTTACATTTAATTGAAATTATTATTAGAGTATAACTGAGTAAAAGCTTTAACAAGTACAGTAATAAAGAAAAAAAAGTTTGTAATATAGGGGGTTAATATAGTACATCCTTCTTAATTTTTAAGCACGTGTTACTTTTCTAGGTTTCTTTAACAAATTAGTTTTCTTGAGACTTTGTATATGTAGATCCAAACCCGTATATTTAAATAACTAGCAGCCTTGATACGACTAATAAACAACTAATGTCATATGTGATATGTCGAGTGTGTAATGTCAGCTTTGATAATAAACAACTAAAAAGCTATAACAAGTAACAACTAAACATGAGTTTGTCATAATATTATGAGGCAATTAGATGTATACACACTTTAGTGTAATTTTTTTTTTGATTTGCCGCTAACTAATCATCGGGTTTACCAAAGGACTTGTGTCCCAATGGTACCTCATTTGTGTGAGAAGCTTTCAAACCAAATGGTTGTGGGTTCGAGTCATGCTTAAGACATATGAGATAGATTTGTGATGCATATAACGTAATATAGTTAGTTGCCGTTCTAAAAAAAGAAAATAAATAAATAAAATAATCATCTGCTTTTACTCGTGATTAAAGCTAACATATACTTAAACTCCAATACAGATATACAGCGCTGATCTCAAAACAAGACTAGGAATCACAGCCGAATATGCATTTTGATCAGAAACTTGCCAGAAGTAAAGGCGACATATATGAAGCCATATACAGCTTCCACTTAGGTGATTACGGCCAAATAGCTGCTCAAGGCGCATACATCACAACAGAAGACACGTATCTTGCAGTCACTGGGGCACTGGGATATTTGCTGGAGCATATGGTCAAGTTAAGCTACAACAGCTAGTGTTTCCCTTTAAGCTGTTTTATACTTTCTACTTGCAGGGCTTAGCTAATGATCTCCCAGCCGAGTTGTTAGTTACCCCAGTGACTCCTTCACCTGCGGTTGAAGCGTCTCCAGATGCTAAGGCATGTCAGCCAGGGGCCACTGGTCCTAACTATAGTGATTAAATTAAGTGGTGAAGGTGATGGGCATTAACTTTTAGATGATGAGTTCTTTTTAGTGGTGTGTGTGAGTTGTGCTTTTGCCTTTGTGGGCTGTACCTTTGAAGATGTTTATCATGTGTATGGTATGAAATAATGGAAATAATTGTTGGATTGTTGGATCTATCTGAGATTTGCAGTGGACTTTCTAAAAATAGTAATTTGATGAGTTGAATGTTTCAAATAAATTCATTGCATCAGATGAAATATCGAAATTTATTCAGACTTAAGATCACATTGAGGAAGTTAACATGATGCATGCTAACTATTTTTGTGCCTATGCCATGTATTGCAAATCGAGTTGCTATCCTGGTATTTTCATTTGTTTCGCAGCAATCAATCTCGCTATTCCATCTTGATTGCTTAATCTTACTACAATGTTTTTCAGTTATCTAGTCAAAAGGCTTCGTATCATTCTGACTTTAGTTAACATGATAAGTATCACATTTCAAATGAAAAATTAAATTGCGCCTTTTAATAGAGTCCAAGTGTCAAACAAGTAACACTTGCAAGAGCTTAAATAGGTTTTTATTGCTAGTCTACTACGGAGTCATAGTTTGGAGTAAAAGTTCAATTAGGTTTTTATTGCTAGTCCTAATTGGCTTTCAATGTATAAGTGATCACCGAAAGTCAAAGCTCATGTTCATTTATTTATCTTTTAAAATGATCATGAGATCTAAATATGTCATAGATCCTAACCAAGACATGCTCGATTTACCTATTGAGTATCCAAATAGTTAAAAATGTGTCTTGCTCGCTTAAAAGTCATCGCTCATTTACTCATCTTGCTAACCACCTATTCTACGTATGATTAAGATCACGCCAATTTCCATGAATAACATATTTACTTCCAAGATCTTCGATAGTCACTTGATACTCGTTAGCCGATTTAGTTAGAGGCATATAGAAACAAAAGCTCCATAATTGCTTTAACCCATTATGACTCCAAATTTTAGGCCGATTTAGCTCAGTGGTCCTAACCCTTTAATTTTGAGCCCGGTCTAAGTCCTAACCCTTTAATTCTATAAATCCATCTAACTTTAAAGTCTTAAGAATTTTGTTTGATAACTTTATAGTGTACTCATATATCATTGGCTCAAACACGATCGGACCTAACCCAAATAGACTCGATATCAACAGGGCCGTCCCGTGGATTTCGGGGGCCCTGTTCGATTAACTAAATGTAAACCCTCGCGGTGTCGTGTTGTAATTTTTGTTGCTCATTTATATCGATGTAGTACGGGTATTTAGCATGAAAAATTGATATGTTTAATTAAAGTTTATATATATTAACTAAAATATTATAACTATCCAACAATATTAACAGACAAAAAGTGTTTACCTCTATTATTTCATACCGTTTCTTTCACGAGAATATGTTAAATAGGGCGTAAAGTGTCAATTTTAAAACCTTTTGTCTATATTGAGAAATATAATAAAAAGATTAGGAGGAATTGTGATAAATGTAAACCTTAAGGGCACAAAGTGATTATGATGTAAAGGTCACCATCTTCTTCCTCTGGTTTATAATATCCACCCCTGTTTCCGTCGTTTTGTTTGATTTCTTTAATTCACTTAGAATTAACTAATACTAACTAATTATTTGGTAGGAATCAACCATCTTATATTTACAAAGACTCTATCATCAAATTTGAGCCAAAACTGAATAAACACAATCACGTTGCTCAAAATTGGGGCCCCATGAAAGATGGAGGCCGCAGCAACGATCACTCGCATGCGCTAAGATCCCAGACCGGATATCAACCAATATGAATGGTCACTAGGGTCAAGGTCGGGTGTGCTTTTTAGCTTCAACCCGAATATATATGACCACGACGAACCCGGCCCTATAAATACCCCTACAACTACCATTCAAAAATAAATTACGAAGTAAAAGAAAAAGTATTGTGGGACAACAATTGGCATCCACACTTTGATTCTTAAGCTAGACAATGTCTATTGAAAATTGACATAGGACCTTGACTGATACTAGTAGCCACATAAGTTAACACCAAGTCACCACGAATCTACAACGTATGTTCTCAAAAAGCTACAAGCTTAAACACTTTAACGAAATACTCAAAAGACATTCAAGTTTGAATCTTGTAAACTGCAAACTTGTTAAGATAACATACTAAAGAATATATGAAGCTTTGACAAAAAGAGAAAAGATACTGCGGAATATTCTTGATTGGCATTACCTATCTGAGATTGATGTGTGGTCGCATCTTTGGGAACCAGATGGTTAAGTTCTCTAAAATTCTCATGAATAAGGATATCGACCGAAATGAACACAACGGTAAGAATTTGTTATTGCCCAAATATGATATGTGTGATACTTATTGTCTCGATTTACTACAAAACGTGGCTAGTTCAAGACTTATGTTCACCATCCACAAAGTAGATCCGATATGTACTCACTAGGATAGGTTCAAGTCCAAAAGACATTTAATCTGATGCATGTCATTTTACATTTGATGGAAATAGAATAATAAGTAACTTTATATTATCTTATTTTCTATTCAAATGTGGGGTATTATTGGTGTTTGAATAGAAAATGTGGAGTATTGTTGAAATATCACTAAAAAAGTTGTTGTGTTTTTATAGTGACCCACGAATTTGCAATTAGTGACAACTTTTCTGTCACAAAGTCGTCTCTAATTAACCATTATAAAAAATTTGGTAAAGACACACATATTCGCAATTGTAGCGGTTAGATCTATTAAAAAGGCTTTAGTGGGTGAACCATAGAGACTGTTAGCATCAGTTTCAATTAGCGACGTTTTTTCTGTTGCTAGGTCGTCACTAAAGCGTCGCTAACTGCAAATTTTATTGTGACTATTACGAATAGAAGTGTCTCTAAGGCCATTTGAAGGGGTATTGTGACTGTTTTGAAGGGTCACCATGTGCCTATATATAGAAGACGAATTTGCCACTTTGGAATCACCAAAAACACATAAACCTCATCAATCTCCATCACGATAACATATCAGATTTGCTATATTCAAGTTTACATACTTGGATTGATTGTTGTATCATCTAAATAGTTCGTATTAGATAGGACGAATTTCTGTTTAAGGACACTGCTTTTGCAGGCCTCAATCACGTTGTTGTAATATTTCATATTAGTTTATATTATTTCTAACAATCTTAAACAGAAATTTCAAAGATGGATTAAGCGATGCAGAAACCACATGTTGAAAAACCTGAAAAGTTTAAAGGGCATGATTTTCGTTGTTGGCAACAAAAGATGTTGTTTTATTTGACAACATTGCATGTGTCAAATGTTCTCACGGATCCTGAACCAACAGATTCGTATGTGGATGGACAAAAGGTTCTTACTGAGGCACAAGTGCCAGAATATGAAAGAGCCGCCTCACTTTGGAATTATAATGAATATAATTGCAGAAATTATCTTTTGAATGCTTTAGATGATCCCTTGTATGATATTTATTCTATCTGTTGGAATCACTCCTAAACTAGATTACAAGTGTTAGTAATTAATATGTAATAGTTAGCTTAATTAGGCCTTTATGTTTGTTATTATGCTAAGGCTTATGTAGAAGGCCCATAAGCCTTGGCCCAAGCCTAATAAGGAAAGGAAAGGACTAGGAGTGTTGCCCTAGCTCCCTCTCCTACAAATAGCCTTGTAAACCTTCATTTGAAGGTTGGTTGTTCACTTTCACATTTATCTTAAGCATAAACTTTCTTTCATTTCTTACGCATAAGTGTGTGTGTGTTCATCCAATCCTTTCTTCTCTATATTTCTTCATATTGATGCTTGTGTTAAAAACATGGTGACCTAACAGTGGTATCAATCGCCAAATAGTTGGGTGAACGATTTTGTTTTTGAGGTTTTCTTTCCTACGCGTAAGTCTCGGTGTTCAATCTTCAAACGCTTCAAAACTTTAATTTTTTCACTTTAAAACTCAAGATTCTAGCACTTTAAAGGTTATTTGGTGATAAAGTTTAAGTTTTTGGCAAAATTTTGCAACTTTACGTGTATTTCATTGTTTTTGAGCTTGGTTTTATTCGTGTGGTTCGTTCTACGCGTAAGGTGTATAAGAGTTTTGGATCATCAAGTTTCACACTTTTGTGTTATTTTGGTGATATTGAAGCTGTTTCATCATAAAAATCTGGTTTAGAAACACTTTTGGATAGAAATCTCAGTTTTGGCAAAACTTACGCATAGCAAAACCCTAAAATTACGCGTAAGCTTCTAAAGGTTTGATCTTCAGTGTTCTTGGTTTACTCAGTGTTTTCTTGCTTGGATAAGCCTGAAAACACTTTGACTTTGGATATCTTTTACATTGAGATAAGTGTAAAGGATTTTTGGGCAAAACCCTAGTTTTACGCCTAAGCAAACACTTACGCGTAGAATCTTCACGCATAAGCATTTTCTTACGCCTAAGCCTTGTCTTACGATAAGTAAATCTTACGCATAAGCATTCTACTACTAAGTTTTTGTTTTACGCATAAGCTAAGGTTTCCTTAACCCCACGCCAGAAGCTAATCCTACGCAGAAGCTCACTTCACGCGTAAGTTGGTGTTTTTACGCATAAGGTATTTTATTTGCCTAAGCTTGATTTCTACGCATAAGGATACTTCATCAACAAAGTTTCATTCGACTACAAAGATCCATTTTACAACACAAGTTTCAAGATGTCTCAACCACCATACTCTAGCTACTTCCCTCATGTGTATCCTCAACAACAACAACAACAACTCAATCAACAACAACAATTTTATCAACATCTACAACAACAATTTCAACAATAATTTCCTCAAGGAGCAATTCAACCACAAATGATTCAACCACCCCTAGTCTTCAAGTACAACCTTACACAAACTTTCACAATCAACATCCATCCAGGAATACTATGAAGGAACCGTCGTGGTTTGGAAAGATGTGTGAAGCATTAAGTAGCCAACAATCTATACATGAAGCTGGATCACTTGATAGACCTCCAATGCTCACTCCCAGAAACTATGATCAATGGGTGATAAGGTTCTTTAGGTTCTGTGATCTAAAGAAGCCACATGGAAAGTTCTTGAAGAAGGTCATCATGGAAGGTCCATTTCGATGCCTACTATCACCGTGCATTCGAGATCCAACCGCTAATCCACCAAGAGATGATCTCACCAACGCTTGTCGGTCCTTAATGAACTTCTCACGATCAACTTCTACACTTTGAAGTCGATGAACCGCAATGCAATATATCCTTTGGGATTACCCAACTGATATCAAGTGTTGATGCTCAAAAGATCGCTAAAGCAATGTGGAGCATATTCATCTTCTCATGGAAGGCACATAACTCAATCAAGAAGACATGGAATCCAAAATCTACTTGGCTTATGAACACTTCATGATTGAACCAGGAGAGACATTAGAGTCATATCATCTTCGATTCTCAGATATCATCAATGACTTGGACAAACATAACATCATCATGCCAAGAATTGCAGTCAACACTAAGTTCCTGAGTAGTCTTGGTCCTGAATGGGAAAAGTATGTCATTTTCATCCGTCAAGCTAAGAACCTTCATCATGCTACATACGGATTATTGTATGACTACTTGAAACCCCACCAAAAGGAAGTTGACAGATAAAGAGTCATCCGTGGTGCTCCTGTTTCACCTTTACTCTCGGATAATCAAACTCTAGCTTTGTGGGATCAAACTTGTTATCCTCAATTTCCAACTCTACAAACTGTCTTAAATCCTCCACAACCAACAGCTACAATTACCCCATATGATCTGTCACAGCAAGAAACTCAATTGGTTCCATACAACAACAACAATGATCAAGCACTTTACAGTGAATCTAATGAGGATATCAAGCTTTCGATGCATTGCAACAAGGGTTTGTCATGATTGCTAGAGCCTTCGCCGATATTCAAACAAATCCAACAATCGATTCGCACCACTTCAAACACAAGGAATCAGTCGTTATTAACAATGGACGGTTGAAGTTCAAAATCGTGGTAATGTTCGTCAGATGGGTGGAGGTCAAGGGTTTAATGCTATTAGGAGGAATAACATGGGTGCCCCACAACAACAAAGGGCTCAAGTGGTTGAACAGGTAATGCTCGAATCGGGTTAATGGTCTTCGTTGTTATAATCAGAATGAGAAGGGTCATCCGCTAATGCATGCCCAAAATCGAGGACAAGAGGCAAAGCTTATAAAAGAGGCTTTACCGCTCTCAAGGATGAAGCTTGGAACTCTTACCAATAAGAACACGACTTTATGGCCAATGCGTAATCGATGATGATATGGAGGACTTGCAAGCTAATGCAACTGTGATGTTAATGGCAAACATGCAAGAACTCTACATGAGTGACACAGCCCAGTAGTATGACACCGACGGCTTGTATCGCCTCTCGGATCAAACTATAATCATTTCGATCGATATCTCCGCCAACATCCGCATCCGAAAAGGATCGAGTGTTCAACATGAGCCATCTACATCTCATTCCGATGATAATCAAATAGATCCCGTAGTTATATTTGACGATCAAGGTGACCTTATGGTTACCATTGATAATCAAGTTGACTCCGTGGTTATACTTGAGGATCTGACTAATGATCATGTTGAGACCCACGTTGAACAAGTCGAACTTTCGCCTAATCTAGATATTGAGCTCATGACCTTACTTAAAGACCAAGAATCTCGATCGAAATATGAAAGGACATCAATAAGCAATTAAAGGACAAAATGCACCGTTAACTAAGGATAATGAATGCTTAAAATTTCAACTCAACATTTTCAAACACAAGAAAAATGTGAAAAGGTTTTGAAGTCGCTTTTGCTAAATCTACCAAAACAAAAATCATTAGAACAACAGATACGTGATCTAGTCGCATCTAAGAATGCTTTGTTGTCTCAAATTGAACAACTGAAATATGATCATAAACAACAACTTAACGCTCTCACTTTGGAAACTCAAAAAGCCAAGTCTGAGTTGTTAAATTGTCAAAAACAGTTATGTGAGTACAAAAAACATTCAACGAAACGAATAGATGACTATCTTGAAGAAATTGTCGACTTACAAAACAAAATCAAAGAGTTTCAAAATGTTGTTTATAAACATGGTGAGTCAATCACAACTATTCAAAAGTTTACTTTTAAACCAAATTCAAATGGATATGGACCGAATCTTGCTGATTACAAACCAAAATTTTCAAATAGAGCATTCAAACCAAATCCCGAAGTTTACATTACAGAACATAAAATTGATGATTCCATTATGAGTGTTGTTGAATATAATCGTCAAGAGGAATTCGATGCAGATGACGAGAGTTGATCAAAAATGGAAAATGTTGTTTATAACAAACCATTTAACTATTCAAAAGCCGTTACTTTTGTCACACAACAGATTTTTCTAACACACCTTAGGTTATCACACCTACTCGAGGTCCCTTCCAATATCGTATAAATTAATGGTCCTTTACCTTCACTTAGTGAAATAAAACCATTAGCCGAACAATGTAAAGTTATAAAATATTTTGAAACATTCATTTCGGACATCAAACTTTTGAACGTGAAATTGAATTTCATTCGAAATAAAAGTTGAACATTTTCAATCGCCTCTTGCATGCGTGCACAAAGAGATATTCTTCGAAAAGAATTTTACCTCATGTCCGAAATTTGAAAATTATGCTATATATTGGGAAAGGATTTTCACAAGGAGCTTGGACTTATGAAAAGAGTTTTCGAACAAACATAAACATCGATTTCAAATACAAAACGTAAAAAGAAAATGTTACGAAAAGATGTTGATCGACTCTTGGAAGATGTTATCTCTGCTGATATCCATAATGTTGTGTTATTACATTCTGTTGCATATGCATTTGATTTTATCTCTGCTGATTCTGTTGATTCTGTGGAAAATGTTGAGAATACTGATACTGTGTCACAAATCAAATCTTTAAAAGTTGAAAATGAGCGATTATTAAACGAGCTTTCAAATGCAAAACGTCGTCTTCAATGGTGTCAAAAAGATTGTCATAATCGAGAACTCGCTTTGCAAAACAAAATCAACCAGTTGCATACCAAAACTTTTAATCCAAAACTTGAGCAACTGGATGATCAAAACGTGTCTTTGAAGTGTCAAATTTCAAAATATGAACAAGAAATTTCAAAAGTTAAACATGAATATGGTGTCATATTTGATTTACTCAAAAAGACTCGTGCTCAAGCGTCAAAAGAGGTTGATAATCATCTTGCATATACCAAAGATGTTTTACGACGAGAAGGACTCACTCATTCTGAAAATCTAGATTTGTTACACAAAATCCATGATCTAAAAGCAGAGTTGGTGAAACTTAAGCAAGATAGGGATAGTAACACCGTAGTAACTACACCCAAATGTTCAAAATGACTCTAGAACATCTAATGACAAACCACAAGAAACTAATGTGCTTCCTCATCAAACAGAATAGTTGCCTCTTTTCCCAACACCGCACTTCACAAACCTAGGAGCAATACAAGGAAGAATAGGAAGTTGCGACGTGAGAAAAGAACAATAAAGAATGTCAAGTAGAAGAACACCTTAGGACTTTAATAAAACTCAAGTTGCACCCACTTTAGGATTTCAATGGATACCTAAAATCATAAACATGTGTGTTTCAACTATAATCGCTTCGAACCCTCTAACTCTTCGGGTTCCACATCTACTTATTCCATCCGTGTCATCTCGTGTGTAATGCGTGTAATACATATCATCCTCTAGGTTGTTGATAGCGAGATGTTCCCGACACATGACGAATCTCAAATGTTATCAAACTTTGTTGCAAAGTTCATTGGCACTGCCGATTGGGAATGATCACTTCGCAGCTATTATGGGCTACGGAGATTACATCAATGGTAACATCGAAATTAGCAGGGTTTATTATGTGGAAGGCCTCGGTCACAATCTCTTTTCAGTGGGTCAATTTTGTGATGGTGATTTGGAAGTTGCTTTTCGGGAGAAAACTTGTTTCATTCGTGATCTACAAGGAAATGATCTTATGTCTGGTCAACGAACATCAAGTCTTTACACAATCTCAATGCAAGACATGATTGCTTCATCTCCCATCCGCTACTTTCAAGGCAACATCTACAAAATCCTCGGCTATGGCACCGTCTGTCTCTCACATTTAAACTTTCAAACCATAACCAATCTTGCACTGGTACAAACTTGTTGAAGGTCTCCCAAGATTTCGGTATTTCAAAGATCACTTATGCTCGACAGAACAAGGAAAAGCACTCATGCTCATTTTCTTTAAAGGTGGAACACGCCTCAAAGACATGTGCTCATCTTCTTCACATGGATTTGTGTGGTCCGATGCGCGTGCAGGGCGATTAATGGCAAACGCTACATATTGGTAATTGTGGATGACTACTCAAGATGGACTTGGGTTTATTTTCTTCAAGTAAAGATCAATCTCCATAAATGATCATCACCTTTCACGAAAATTCAAGTTCGACTCCTAACACGGTCGACAAATCGAGCAGAAAAAGGAACTGAATTTGTGAATCAAACTCTTCGTGCATATTATGAGAAAGTGGAATTGAGCATCAAACATCAATTGCATGTACACCGAACAAAACGGAGTTGTTGAAAGACGAAACCGTGCGTTAGTGGAAGCTGCAAGAACAATGTTGATAAATGCAAAACTTCCAGACACTTGTGAGTCAAGCCGTGTCAATCGCATGCTACACTCGAGAATCGTTCAATGATTACTAAACGCCACAACAAAACACCTTTTGAGCTTATCCACAACCGTAAACCGAATCTCAAACACTTTCATGTATTTGGATCCCTTTTTATCCAAATAATGATCATGAAGACTTTGTAAGCTCAAAGCTAAATCAAATCGAGTCTATGTTGGATATTGTGAAAATTCTAAAGGATACCGGATCCGGAATCGTCGTACAAGGGAGATTATGGAAACGATTCATGCAAATTTTGATGAGCTTACGTAATGGCTTCGAGCATAACGACTTGGAACCCGACATAACCGTCTAAACTTTCCCCAAACCCCATCATCACCGAACCAAGCCTCCAAACACTCACAACAAATGGAACAAATATTTGCTCCTATGTTTAGTGATGATATTGATCAACGTGCTCGGATGTATCAAATGACGACGAACCACCGATGATATTCTCAACCAAAAGTACCACCACCGCAGATTATGATCCAAATGCATTCTTCAACCCTTTTGCAAATGCTTACGCTGCTCGATGTTGCGGAATCATCTACAAGTCATTTGAATCCTCCTAATCTGCAGAATGTATATCAACATCAACCTCCACACATCGTTGGACGAAATACCATCCTCTTGTGAATATCATTGGAAACCCGAATCAACCAACAGAACTAGACAACGCTTCAAACCGACGGTGAACACCGCATTTATGCTCTTACCGTTTGCCAATCTGAACCCAAAAACATTAAAGAAGCAATGACTTTTGACAACTGGATTGAATCCATGCAAGAAGAACTTAATCAGTTTAAACGTCTTGAAGTATGGGAATTGGTCTGAAATGGATTTGGAAAAACAAGTTAGATGTTGACGGTACGGTTATCAGAAATAAGTCACGTCTGGTGGCTAAGGATTATACACAAGAAGAGGGGATTGATTTCGAGGAATCCTTCACTCCGGTTGCTCGACTTGAGGCTGTACGGATTTTTTTGACATTTGCGGCTCACATGAACATCACGGTCTTTCAGATGGATGTTAAAACAGCGCTTCGAATGGTAAACCAAGGAACGGTCTATGTTAGTCACCGAAGGATTTGTTGATCCGAGTTCCCTAATCACGCCTACAACCGAACAAGGCTCTACGGTCTCAAAAAGCTCCTCGGGCGTGGTATGATAAGTTATCATCCTTTCTCATTGCCAATAATTTCATTAAAGGTTCGGTCGACCCAACACTTTTCATACAATATCACGGGAACACATTTTAATCGTTCAAATTTATGTGGATGACATCATTTTTGGGTCAATACATTTAAAATACTCAAACGCTTTTTCAAAACTTATGAAAAAATATTTTGAAATGTCCATGATGGGTGAACTTACATTCTTTCTTGGATTGCAAGTTCATCAATCACCCCGTGGTATTTTCTTGAGTCGGTCAAATATGCCCTTGAAATTTTAAACAAACATGGAATGCAAACACAGTGATACCTATGCCACACCAATGGCATATACCAAGAAACGGATGCTGATTTGCATGGGAAATTGGTTGACCCTACCAAATATCGAAGTATTATTAGGTCTCTCATGTATCAAACAGCCAGTAGGCCTAACATTGTATTTGTTGTTTATCTTTGCTCCCGTTATCAGTCAAGACCAATTGAAACTCACCTCTCTGGGGCTAAAAGAATCCTCCGATACACCAAGGGAACCATTAATTTGGGACTCTGGTATTCGAAGTATTCTGGTTTTGAACTAATAGCTTTTTCAGACGATGATCACGCAGGTTGCTTAGATTCTCGTAAAAGCACTTCAGGAGCTCTACAATTTCTTGGTGATAAACTGGTATCATGGCAATCGAAGAAGCGGATTGTACATCACCGTCCTCAACTAAAGCGTAATATGTAGCCATGTTCGCGTGTTGTGCTCAAGTCATTTGGATGAGAACACAACTCAAAGACTATGGTTACGTGTTTGAGAATCCCGATGTATCGCGACAATCGAAGTGCTATTGCGATCTCGCAACTCATTTAACATTCGAAATCAAAGCACATCGATCTTGATATCATTTCATCAAGGAGCATGGAAAAGGGCACCGCTGAATTATACTTTGTGGTCTCGAATACCAATGGCGGATCTTCTCACCAAAGCCTTAGCTCCTGCTAGGTTTATCGAGTTGGTCCACCAGATTGGTATGAGGTGTTGACTCGGAGGAACTGGATGAACTTTTAAAACAATCTTAAAACTAGTCAAACACCAAAACCTCTTTTGTAAATATTTTTAAAAAACAAAATACAAAAATATAAAATTTGATAAAATCCAAAAATATTCTTCTATCTAATTTCTTTCAAACATGGCAAGTACAAATCTTCCGTCAACACTTTACTCTTTCAAAATTCAGTATTTTCTCAGTCAAATGTTGAGGGGGAGAAAGTAAATATTTTTCTGTTTCATAAAACCTTATACTTGCATGTTACCTTATTCCAGTTGTCTCTTTGATTCTGGTGGTCACATTTCTGGTTTACTAACACTCCCCGGGCTCAAATTTATAAAATTTCACTATTTCTTAAGTCGAGGGGGAGTTTCGTCAAGTTTTTTTCAAAATATCATTCTTTACGTAACCAAAATGGAAGTTATGGGCGTTGGATGAAAATAATTGAGGTGGAGGGACCAAAGCTGTCAAATGTTTAAAAGTATTTTTATACAAAATACTCCACCTAATATTTCATAACATTAAATACCTACATTAAATTTTCCAACCACTCATCCTATGACTAAGCTTCAATCTTCAAATCCGTGTTATAAACCTCCAATCTGTAAGTGTTTAAATGATCTTTGTGTTATTACAAACAATGGTTTTTAATCTCATAAACATCCAACAGGTAGTTTTTGAGTTTGGGATAATTTGGTGTTCTATGCGTATGCGTTAGAACACAAAATCATCATTGAATGTTTATGATGGATGATATTGTGTCAAAACGTTTAAAATCAAGTGTTATACACATTTTCAACATCAAAATCCACCCAGAAAACTATTTCAATCATTTTTCAAGATTAGGGTTTATGCGTGGATTTAGGGTTTTTCATTTGAGAGTGTTTCTGGATAATTAGTTGTTCATATGTTGTTATATACATGATTAATTGACCAAATCCAAACTTGAATCATGCCCAGAAACAACAAATGTTGAGTAATTGAAATTTAGGGTTTATGCTCATAAGAAATGGGTACTTTTGATTCTCAAGGGTTTTGATGTTAAAACTTGTTTAGAACAACTCATTAGGCTTCTAAGATATCCCAGAAATCATTTGGTGTCATTCCTATGGCTAAAACTCTTACTCATAATATTTGAATACTTAGGGTTTAAGTGTTACGCGTATGAGTATCTTACGCGTAAACTGTGTATGATTGTATGCCTATGTGAAAACTGATAAGGATTGAATAATATGTTAATGTATGTGTTATGATGAATTTGTTTCAGGTTTTACGCGTGAATTATTCAGAATCAAGGTTAACTATGGACTTCTACGCATAAGGATCATCTTACGCGTAGAAAGTTACACGTAAGAGTAATCTTACGCGTAACCTTTACGCGTAACGTTCTACAAAGGGACTACGCATATCCTGTGAAGGATATGCGTAAACAGTGAGTCTTACGCATAAGGTTCACTCTTACAAGTAAGCCTTACGCGTAAGCTCCCACATACTCTTACGCATAAGCTCTATGCCTAAGGCTCTCTTTTCCTACGCGTAACATTTCTTACGCGTAAGTCAAGATCCTACGCATAAGCTTATGCCTACGCGTATGGTCTACTACTTACGCATAAGCTTGCAAATCCTACGCCTAAGCCAAATTTTTAACCAAAATTGTGAATTGTTACGCGTACAAACTTGTAAATAAACAAATCATAACGTCACGAAACTAAAATGTCATTAATAAGCTTAAATGGTTTATATGTTGTGAAAATAAGTGAATAATTTGGACTTTAAAACTCAAATTAATCAACTCACGAAACTTATCACGACTACTTTGGACTATTGGACAAACAAGTGACATTGGACTCGTAACATTCATTAACATAACATATTCAATAATTGGACAATAAAATCAACTGTTAACTAACATAATGTCTTTCGATATGTTGGTTCTTTTGGCTAAATGTCTTTCAGATCACGATATGGACGTCCAAATGGAAAATGTTGATGCACCAAATGTTCTCTCAAAGGAAGACATCTTCCCCAACGGTTACACTATGAAGATTGGAAAGAACAACCTCAGAGTTGATTTTGACAACTTCACTTGCTCTGAGTCTTCTTGTCAGATTGCGGTGGATATTCTGAAGACTCACCCATACCAGAACATGCTCACAAATTCTGCTACTGTGCCAGAGATCTATGTTCACCAATTCTGGCACACAATACAAAAGGTCAAAGGTCAAAGTGATGTGACGGTGACGCTTAACAACAAACAAGTCACCATCACTCCTGCAGATTTAAGGGTTGTTCTTCTTCTTCCAACCATCGAGCCTACTGAGTTCTCTGCTACTCCTACGGAAGAGGTCATTCTCTAATTCATGGTCGACATCTGCTATGATGAAGCTGCTGGAGTTATCACAAAACACTCCTCAGTAGATCTCAAGAATATTCCTCAACCATGGAGAACATTGTACATTATGATTGCTAAATCCGTTTTCGGACGTGACGGTGGCTATGAGCATCCGAAGCTCATGGAACTTCAAATCTTTTGGGGCATGGTCAACATGAAACACATCAAATTTGCGCTCGATGCGGGGCGACATGATGACTTACTGAAAGGCTGGAACCAAGATCCCTTATGTCGATACACAAAATTGTTGATCAAAAGGATTCTTGAAACCAATCCGACATTCCCCAAAGACTTGAAGACCCCAAACATCACTCCGTGCTACTTGAACCCACACTCAATGTGGTAAGATTTAAGGAATCAACTACGAAGAAGCAGGTGTAGTGTTGCAGTTATCTTCTTCGATACTATCAAAGGACTTCAATCGTACAAACGATATCCGTAGCAGTTGAAGCGGGCAAAGTAGGTTTCATTGATGGTAAGTCTTACGGTACACATGTTAGGAAGACCGGAGAGGCGATCTTTGGAAGTATTATGAGCATCGAGAGTACGAGAAGGTACTCAAAGAGAACTCACACACTCAAGAAGAGAGTTCCTCTTCAAACCATCCCTATTCCCAAACCGAACCAAAACTAATGGACGAGGAGTAAGAGGACACCGAAGCAGATGAAGAGATTACCTACTGAATCGCAGCGATGACACTCTAACAACAAAACCTCTCATCCCAAGCGACAAAGGAAAACTCCGGTGCTTGAGCACGAAGAAGAGAGCTCAGAAGAAGAGCCACTGGATGAAGACAGAGACTACAGAAAGAAGCTCAAGAACCTCAGACTCCAACATGTTGCTAAAGAGTTCGAACAGCAACAAACTCGTGGCCCCGGAGGATCAAGTGGTGGTGCACTAACTACACTAGTTTCCGATGCGGTTAATCAACCCGATAAGGGAACTGGTACCACCACCCACGAACAACAACAAAAGCAACTTGAGGATTCTATCATCTATGACTTTGAGGAACCAAAATGGAAGTCCGAGAAAATTCACGATGAAGATCTTTGGTCATGTGACTAAAGAAAAGGTAAAAAAGCTCAAGCTCAAGCGGATGAAGAAGCTAGGGTTAAGGCAGAAGAAGTAGCTAGAACAAAGGCTGAAGAAGAAGCTCGTTCTAAGGCTGAAGAGGAAGCTCGTATTACGGCCAAAGAAAAAGCTAAAGCCGATAAAGAAGCTAAAGATTATCTTCTAGATAGTCCCGCACGTAGTAAGGAACAAACTTCTGAACCACCAATGGACCCTGAGCCTCCTCATGAATCATCATCATCAGACTCATCTTCTCATTCCTCACCACCACCATCAAAGGCTTTCACAAGATCAGCATCCAAATCAGTAAAGAAACCTACAGACACTTGGGCATCACGAGCTAAGTCTAAGATTGTTAAAGTTGTCAAGCAAGCAAGGAAGAAGAATGTGGTCAACAAGAAACTGGATCAGCTTGCGGACAGAATCAATCTACTTTAGAAAGTGATAAACGAGATGTTGGGAGAAAGGGAACAAATTCAACAGCTTCTTAACAGAGATATCCAAGGGGAAATGGAAAAGACGGCCAGAGAATATACTCACAAGTTTCTTCTCGACACTGTCCCTGGTGTGACAAGGGAGATGTTCACCAGACAACTCTATCCGAATCTCATGAAATTGGTCAAGCAAACAATGCAATCTACTCCAGTAACCATGACGATCAATCCAATTGAGCATGCAGTTCTCTCTGATGTAGAGTTGATTTCCAAGCTGGTGTTACAATTTTCTAAACAATCTGCAACGTTCACCTCTGACGAAAGTAAACTACTTGAGGCATTACCGGAATATCAACTCAAGACTTCATGCAAGGAGCCAGCTGACAAGGCTAAGCGTCCAAGAGACGATGATGATGATGCGGATAAGGATAAAGAGTCAAACGCAAGAAGAAATATGATGAATATCCTCTATGCCACCACCACCCTAAAGGACCTCCACCGAAATAAGATCTCCTCCAAGTTCTGCGCTACTAAGAAACCTCGGGACTCGAGTTACCACCACAAGCAGAGAAAACCGGTGATCATTTGAATACACCGGTGGTGACGATGAAGAGATCCACGAGCCCAAACAACAACCCACCTCTTCTACCACAACAAAGAAACCGAAATCATCATCAAAGCCAAAGAAAAGAAGAAGAAGACCGTTGTTGTCGATAAGGTTTTAAAATGTACCTTTTGAGGGTCGTTTAAGCCTTTATTTGATCACTTTTGTATCCATTATTACTTAATATCGTTCCTTTTCACTTTTAGGTATCTTGAAGGCAAAATCTTTGGAATGACACTTATTCGGACGAAAAGGCGCGAATATCTGAAGAAAATGTCCAAAGTCAAGAATCGAGCCACTCGGATCTTTGGGCCGAAGGGACGGCGTCGGTGTTATCTGCTGACGCCGTCGCATCACTTTTGTGACTCGCCAAGAGCTAAATTGCTTATTTACAAGTGACGGTGTCGGGCTTTAAAAGAGTAGGTCGTCGCAACTCGAGACGGTCTAGATTTGATCCGAACGGTCGAGATCGAAGGGACGGCCACACGCATAAGGTGACGCCGTCGCAAGACTAACGTGGCCAAGACGAAACTCTAATAACGGCGACCCGGCGTCACAAATTAAAGGTGGCCGTCGCGAATGTAATCTTATATATAGAATCCGAATTTTGTAGTTTTCGGTGTTTAGTCTTTTGGAGTAAAAACCTAAACCGAACCAAGGCATCTTGTACAAGATTTTAGGGTTCCAAACCCTATCTTACATCAAGATAAGTGTTTTACTTCATTAATTTAATTATGTCTTCAATTACTTGTGTGTATGCTTGCATGTTCTCCATGTCAAGCTAATTTACTTGTGTGTTTGCTTAGGAATATGAAACTTAATTATTGAATATTGATTGGTTGTCTCTTATCTTAATTGTTAATGATCTAGTAATGCGATAGGTCATCCGTTGTGTAGTTAATGCTTGATTAATCTTTGTGAACCTTAGTTTATAGCACCTAGAGTTGTTGTAGGCTAAACCATCCGAAGAGTACCTTAGAGTTAAAGTTTATAAATCCTTGAGACTTTGTAGGCGATAACCTTTGGTAGTTTCAAAGAGTAGGGACAAACGCATACCCTACGACCTTAGACACACAACGCGATTAAGAATAAGGACGTGACAATTCAATCATCAATAGGAGATAATTAAGGAGTAATAAAACCTAAGTAAACACATCTTTAAACCACCATACGAGCACACAATAATTAGACATAGACTACCCTCACCTTAGTTAATTAGATAATTAGATAGTAAAAGTAATCGGTAGAAATACCAACCCCCCAAATCCAAACCCCGAGATTCATACCTTTCCATTTCCTAAAAATATAAAAGATAAAAATAATCTTCCTCAACCCCAACCTTAGCGTAGTAACCTCTCACTAGCATTCCTATTCCCTGAGAACGATATCAATTCCGTGGCTTACCCTAATACTACACTACAACGATTAGGTTCAACGCCTAGGGTGTTGAAAAACTTGCTCGAAGAAAATGAAGTTCCTTTGACCCCGAGCAGCTACCGTAAGCGTATCAAGTTTTAGGCGCACGGGAAATAGAATAGCTAGTTAGGAGTTCACCTCATTTAGGTTTCTTTGCTTGATTCCTATCAAGTAAATTTTTCTAATTTTTAGCTTCCTCGTTGTTCATCCCCTCTTCGTGACCTTTGTTCGTAAAACCCCATCACTTTTCATCATGGAAGGTGATAACCCACCACCAAATAAATCACTTTCACTCAAAACCCAACCCATTGACCAACACAACCGCCGAAGCCGTTATGTGAGTAGAAACACCGACCTTCAAGATTTGCAAAAGGTGTTTGATAGCACAATTAGGGAAGCTGTTAAGAAGGTGGTCAGCGCCTCTGTAGTTGGATCCATGATCGACAGTAATTCGTAAAATGTCTTAGTAAATAAAAACGTGAATGAGGAGGATAGTGCTTATTTCAATCTTTACCCCACTAAGGAAGAAGTTGCTTACCATCAATACATAATCGATAATCCCCGGTCACCCATTATTAGGATATGTCCTAAGATTAGGAGAGGAAATCCTTGGAACCTCAAAATCCCTTGTATGATCGAATATAGGAATGTCGAGCACGCTTACATAGATACGGAATCTCCCATTAATGTGATGTCATCAGCTGTTTACAATGACATTATGAATGAGCGACTTAAGATTAGGAGAGACCCTAAATATCCTGGTGGTGTTTGTAACTTTGTGGGAAGGGTCAAGGATGTACACGTCTTTATAGGAAATTTCACCTACCTAGTTGATTTTGTAGTCCTAGAAGACATCGGATGTGTCATTAACTATAGCTTATCCCAAGTAGTGCTAGGAAAACCGTTTGTTGAAACATCTAAAATGAGCCATAACAAGTATGATGGAGCAGTTAGGTTTAAGGAAGGAATGATGAGATCACTTATAGGATGCCTTGGAAGGCGAATGAATATGGCCATCTATCCTTTTGAGCGAGACAACATTAGAGCTTTTGAGGACAAAAGCAAGGACGATGTTGAAAAAGGTTCTAAATTCATGTGGGAAAGAAGGAGGCTTTATTATAAGGATTGCTTGACCCTAGGGCCTAGGTATAGAGTCAATGAAAATTTTGTCAACATGATAGAATTTTCATTGAGAATGCAAAACGAGAAAACGTAGGGGCACGACTACGAGTCTAGCTACAAGACTCATAAATAAAGAAAAGCGCTTCGTGGGAGGCAACCCATGCTTAATTATTTGCTTGTTTGTGTCATATATCTTTTATTAATTGCTTAATCTCATGTTTAAATTTGTAAAAATGCTTTATTTTGTTTTTAACCTCGTCTTAATTACATATAAAGGTATTTTACATAAAGGATAAGTGTAGGGAGGATTACACACGTTTTCAAAGGAAACGTAAACATGAGAATTTCAATTGATTAAAAGATATTCATGTGTGTTTGTTCGAGTCAAATTCTTGTATCGAGTCATAATGGATGTTTTGCAGGAAATTTTTCCAGATTCTAAAGATGTAAATTTTCGAATTTTTCCCGAAAATCGCATACCGGTTTTGTCGGGATAACTTTGACGTCGAGATCGTAACTCAAGGCGTCGGGAAGGAGCAAAAATAATTACTTTTCTCGTTTTACGAGCTACTTATAATTTTTGGAATTTTCTGGTCTTAATTTTCCGAAATTTGCAGTAAACATCCATTCCACAAGCATTATATCCTAGTTTAGTAGAGTCTTATATATATTATTACCGCCGATTTTACGCCAAGGTTTCGTTTGTTTTCTTCAAGTGTGCATGTTTAATTTATCAAGAAGGAGATACATAAGATGAGAAGGAGATTTTCATGCAAACGTTCTTCTTGAAGAAAATATAACCACCACTTTACACGGATCCTACCGAGCTAATCGGGAGTACTAGTTTCTTTCATCTTTTATTACCTTCCATTATCATAACTTTGATACTTTGGAGAACATTGGGGACAATGTTCGGTTTAAGTGTAGGGAGGAAAATAAAACGGAACTTTGAAACAATGCTTATCCTTGATTATTTGCTTTGTCCAATTGCATTTGCGTAATAAACCATGAGAAAATGTCGGTTAGGGTAATTTTGGCACCAAATTTAAAATTTTCATGACATATAGGGTGGGCCATTAGTCTTAACAAAAGCGTCTCATGGATGAGAAGTTATATGACTAGCACAAAACCCTTTACCACTTAAATTCCACCCAAAATGTGAGGATCGCCTTAGATTAGTAGGAATTAAAGCATTCATCTTTAATGCTTAGTGTGTGAACCGGTAGTATATTAGATTCTAGAACTTGTTTTTGATGCATCCCGAGATCGCTAGTAAGACTACACTTGTGTAGTTAGGAATAACTAAATGATAAGAGGCATTAGGATAACCCTTGTTTTATACCCGTAATATAATTACTTCTTCCACATCGGTTGAGTAATTCCCCACACCTTTGCGTTGTACTCATCTTTAGTACATGATACCCTAGTTAACCCTCGAGCCTATCCTTTTCGCGGTTCTCGTGATGTTTCATTTTTCCGAATATCAATGAAGAGCATTGTTTACACCCCACCCCAAATGTACACCCAAATCGCCTTAGCCTACCTTGTATGCACTCACTTTTAGTGCATTATTGTTATCACCCTAAAACCCTTAGTTCAATTATCTAGTTACTTGCATAAGTTGCTAAGTCGAGTCATATCCTTTGTACACAGTTTTGGGACGATTGGGACTCATGGGAAAAGTTAAAGTTTATGAAATGACGGGAAGGGAACGTTAAATTCAAATTCCCTTTATTTGCGTAATAATGTACTCCAAGTGTTTTGATCTTTTCAATTCGGGTCAAATTAGTGTTAGAGTAATAAAAACTCAAGTGTAGGTATATGCCTATAAATCCCTATCATTTTGATGTTACTATAGAGGATGGTAGAGTAAAAGTGTATGGGAAAAAAAAACATACGGGCTACCATCCTACATCTATCTTTAATTTATGTTTGTTTGTTTCAATTATCTAGAGTCTAGAGTGTCGAGTCTTGGCTTAGCAACGCCATTCTTCGCATGCTTGTAACAAAAGATTTTGACTTGCCACCACTAAGTAGCCTATCCCACCAAACCCTTTGTTTCCTACCGTAAGCCTAACATTACAACCCTTTAAAAGTCCTCTTGGATAGTCTTTCATAGGTGCTTACGCCAAAGCGATGGAGGTTTGATCTAGTCTCAAGCCTATGGTAATCTATGTACTAGGACCGGTTAATGAGTGTTTATCTTCCATTTCCAACTTGTTATATTTCATATACACCGAGAGATGTGAGTATCCAAACACCCATGTGAGGTGCTAGTATATAATTTCCGTGCTTGTTATGACTTTCTTGGGGCTTATATGTGTTGTGGATTGTTTTAAACCAATGCTTCATGACCCCAACTTATAAATTAATTGGCTAAAAGCACATTTGCTTGAGGACAAGCAAATACCAAGTGTAGGGATATTTGATAAGGTTTTACAAAGAAACCAGAATCATCATCAAAGCCAAATAAAAAGAAGAAGAAGACCGTTGTTGTCTGATAAGGTTTTAAAATGTACCTTTTTGAGGGGTCGTTTAAGCCCTTATTTGATCACTTTTGTATCCATTATTACTTAATATCGTTCCTTTTCACTTTTTAGGTATCTTGAAGGCAAAATGCTGGAATGACACTTATTCGAACGAAAAGGCGTGAATATCTGAAGAAAATGGCCAAAGTCAAGAATCGAGCCACTCGATGCTTTGGGCCGAAGGGATGGCGTCGGTGTTATCTGCGACGCCATCGCATCACTTTGTGATGGCTCGAGTAAAATTGCTTATTTACAAGTGACGGTGTCGGGCTTTAAAAGAGTAGGTCGTCGCAACTCGACGGCCTAGATTTGATCGAACGGTCGAGACTGAAGGTGACGGCGTCGAAGCATAAGGTGGCGTCGTCGCAAGACTAACGTGGCCAAGGCGAAACTCTAATAACGGCGACCGACACGGCCACAAATTAAAGGTGGCCGTCGCGAATGTAATCTTATATAGAATCCGAATTTTGAAGTTTTCGATGTGTAGTCTTTTGGAGTAAAACCTAAACCAACCAAGGTGTCTTGTACAGTATTTTAGGTTCCAAACCCTATCTTACATCAAGATAAGTGTTTTACTTCATTAATTTAATTATGTCTTCAATTACTTGTGTGTATGCTTGCATGTTCTCCATGTCCGCTAATTTACTTGTGTGTTTGCTTAGGAATATGAAACTTAATTATTGAATATTGATTGGTTGTCTCTTATCTTAATTGTTAATGATCTAGTAATGCGATAGGTCATCCGTTGTGTAGTTAATGCTTGATTAATCTTTGTGAACCTTAGTTTATAGCACCTAGAGTTGTTGTAGGCTAAACCATCCGAAGAGTACCTTAGAGTTAAAGTTTATAAATCCTAGAGACTTTGTAGGCGATAACCTTTGGTAGTTTCAAAGAGTAGGAAAACGATACCCTACAACCTTAGACACACAACGCGATTAAGAATAAGGGCGTGACAATTCAACCATCAATAGGAGATAATTAATGAGTAATAAAACCTAAGTAAACACATCTTTAAACCACCATACGAGCACACAATAATTAGACATAGACTACCCTCACCTTAGTTAATTAGATAATTAGATAGTAGAAGTAATCGGTGAAATACCAACCCCAAATCCAAACCCCAAGATTCGTACCTTTCCATTTCCTAAAAATATAAAAGATAAAAATAATCTTCCTCAACCCCAACCTTAGCGTAGTAACCTCTCACTAGCATTCCTATTCCCTAGAGAACGATATCAATTCCGTGGCTTACCCTAATACTACACTACAACGATTAGGTTCACCGCCTAGGGTGTTGAAAAACTTGCTCGACGAAAAGGAAGTTCCTTTGACCCCGAACGCTACTGTAAGCGTATCATTGTCTCATGGCTAGATGAAGATACTACCGAAGAATATGACTGGTTTTCTATACTTTCTGATGCTACCCCTTCATTACCGAAGGTCAAGAAATGGTAGATGCCCGTACAATGGAGCATGTGAACATTATACGGGAAAAGTTCAACGTGAAGAAGATGACTAAAGGCGAGTTGAGGCGAATCAAGAATGATGCATTTCAACTACTTAAAGACATTTCGAGAAAGTGCAATTGAGGTCGAATATCATCTTGATAACATTGCTCGAGCCATGTCTAACAACATTGATTGGCTCAATCTCGAATCAAACATTGACTTCACGGACGACAAAGCTCCATACTACAGCTCGATGGACCAAACCTCTACCTACCATTGGTCGACCGGATCAACCCAAGATTCCATTCGCTATTTCTTCAACAACGACCTAGAGTTTCTTCTACACGGTAGCGATGTCTCCAAGAAATACGCTACATCACTCACACTCCCTTTCCCGGCAGCAATATACTCCAACAACATAGCCATCGAGGAAGACGCCACCTACATGTTTTCTGACAAAGTGGAAAAGTATGACCTCAATGCATTGTATGGGATTCACCATTGGCCTGAATGCTGAAGAATCTACTACAAAAGCTGTCAGGTTCTTAAGTCTAAAAAGGAAGTGTTCAGTGATAAACGGATCATTTATATTCAGCATGTTTCCTTGTCGTCAAAGTGGGACTACACATTCCTCAAGAAAATAGTGGTCTAACGACAAGACGAAGAGTAATATGACTTCTGTGAAGCGCATTTTCCGAGATTGTCTCTAAACAACATTGAAGATATGTATCTTTCAAAGGTACAAGGACGAATGCGACAATTCTCTACTACTATCCAACGCGAGTACATCAAGTCATTGCTTATCTTCATCAGAAGCATCGTGATCCAAGAACGTGTAAAGACATTCAACTTGCCGTAGAATCTTATCGAAGCGTGTAAACCTCACAAAACCTCACCGACCTTCCGACATAAACCAACTTGTTCAAGACACCTTATCAAGAAACCATTTGGGGTAGTCTCATGATGAACTACACCACAATTGCTTAACGTGCAAAGAGCTATTCAAGTTTGGGGATCACACATTGAAGAAAGTCGGGGACGGTTTAGCTTATCGGTTAAAGGAGATACATGATGGCATAGGGTCACCGAAGAGATGGAATTCGAGGGATAAAAGGGATGTAAAGAAGATCATCACACGGATTGATGAAAGGTTGTTCAGAAGGGATCAAATCAGAACTTTGGAGAGTTTCGTTGGTGGTCGTCCAAGCATATCTTGGATGTGTGATTTATATCGACTATGGATTGTGCACACATAATGATTGTACAACCCGTACTTGTCATGAAAGGACCACGTAGTACGCTTGATGCCACAATCCTATAAACGAGCGAAAGCTTCTTACTTTTAGTAAAACTAATCAAAACTTTCACTTTCAAAGTTTTGCTCAAAAGAACAAGTACTTCCCCTTATGTTTTCAAAACCTCAAAAGTTTATATCACTTATTGAGGGGGAGTATTTGATTAAAACTTTGTTCACAAATTGTTCTTCGTGGTAATCTTCCCACAAAACTCGAAATGGACATATTCGATATCAAAATTTCGTCAAAAATAACATTTATATGCCATTTTTTAGGGGGAGAAAAATTATTGATAAGAAATATGTTGTGAATTTCTATTGAATCTTCGTGATAAAGACTTAACCAATGAATTGACGAGCTCTTAAATGTTAGTAACTCAAAAAGACTTGTCCGGTACGGGTAATAACTTCAAGCTAGTTCGCTAGTGATGTAAACGTGTCTCGCAAAGGACTTGTCCTAGTAGAATGTACCATTCGAGAAACTCTTGGTAGACATGAACTTGGACGGGTTTGACAACCTTTCTAGATTTGTCCACACCTTCAAGGTAGTTATTAGAGCTAGTTGTCACCTAAAAGTCGACAATGTAACTCTTTAACTATGCAACGAACCGTGTCTCATGGGAATTGTCTATCTTGAGTTGATCAATTCAAAAGTCTTTTCTCTCACCGTGCGATTTACATCAAAATACTTAAGCACGTGTGGAGGGGAGTATTCGCAAAATACTAAATTCTTCGGTGGTACAAAATGTTTTTACTCATAACCACTTTGAGAGATTTTTCATGAAAATGGTTTTATGGCAACATAGGTTAGTCATGGAGTTATAAGGTGACTAAGGTTAGGAATAACCATCCTATGATCCGCCAGAGCCGGAGGGATCTACCCAAGGACACCACTAATAGTTAGAATTTAGAAGTCCTTAGGTATGATTATTAAAAGGATAAAATGAGAATCGGAGAAAGAAGGAGTTGAAGAATTAAAAAGAAATGTAAAGAAAAGGGTGAAAAGAAATAGCCCTCCAAATTATTCAAACTTAGGGCAGACACCGGGTTCAATTCATATGCTACTGGCTATCACTAGATGACACCAGTATTGAAGAACAGAGTCGTCATGGACCCAGTGACGCATGCACTAAACCTTCTTAGCCACTCAAGTTTCTCTCAACAAAAACTTGTTTCATTCTCACAGGGAACCCTACGTAAACTATCGGCTTTCTCTTAGAGATTGCTGATATCAAAGCGCACTATTGAGTCTAGAGCCACGAGATTCATCATAAGATCTCTTAGGTACACTTGACAATTCATCGCTTGTCGTTCAACAATAAGAACACAAGTGATACATTATCGAGTCCTTCACAGATCTTAGAAATCTGTCGAGAACATTTATGAGGGGTTCACAACCGTGATCCTCGGTGATTAAATGGAAACTTACGCCAAGGTCAACATCAAACACCACGACAAACAGTCACTTGGTAACTCCTTGTGGGTTACGCCAGTGTGTCTCAAACGGTCTCATCGTGGGGTGATGCTTGGTGTACCTCAATGACCACCCGAACTATAGGTGTATTTCGCACATCGCGTTATCTCACTTGTGGGAATCCAGGTTTAGGAACGACCTTTGTGAGAATTAGAGTCGTGTTTCACACTTTGTTGTTAACACTCTCGAAGTTCAAACTTGTGTTACCGGATTATTTCTAACCTATGTTTTATGTTTTCTTCTTATGGATGCTCACGGGTGGAAAAGATCGTGCAGATTCTTCACATGCTCATACCAACAACAACACTAATTGAAGTTCTCTCAAAAGGCAACACAAAGTCAGAATGATTCTACATCAAAGTCAAAGAATCTACAAAGTTTAAAGACTAAGAGAACTACATCAGTACTGAAATTCAACGTTAGAGAGCGTGTGAGCATATTGGAGAAAGACGTGGAGACACTAGAGCAACGGAGCGGACCTGATGCGGATAACCACAACATACTATCACTACCACCACAAAGAACAAAGATAATGAAGACGTCAAAGCTGAAAAACTTCAAAGTAAACAAGATCCCTACACTGGGGAGATTGTTGGAATCAAGACACTTCTTCTCACAAGAAAGAAGAATGTCAGAAGACGTCAAAGCTACTATTACATCAGCACCTTCAACGTTATCACTCAAATCATTAATCACCAACACTTAGGGGGAGATTGTTGGAATCACTCCTAAACTAGATTACAAGTGTTAGTAATTAATATGTAATAGTTAGCTTAATTAGGCCTTTATGTTTGTTATTATGCTAAGGCTTATGTAGAAGGCCCATAAGCCTTGGCCCAAGCCTAATAAGGAAAGGAAGGGACTAGAAGTGTTGCCTTAGCTCCCTCTCCTATAAATAGCCTTGTAAACCTTCATTTGAAGGTTGGTTGTTCACTTTCACATTTATCTTAAGCATAAACTTTCTTTCATTTCTTACGCATAAGTGTGTGTGTGTTCATCCGATCCTTTCTTCTCTATATTTCTTCATATTGATGCTTGTGTTACAAACATGGTGACCTAACACTACCTTTGCAAGTGCAAGGGACATCTGGATATCATTGAAAAAGAAACACAAGACTAAAGTTGCATGTTCCAAGAAGTTCGTTATTGGCAAATTTCTGAACTTCAAGATGAATGATGCAAAACCTATTGTGAAACAAGTGGAAGAACTCCAAATCATTGTCCATGAATTGGAAGTAGAAGGCATGGGTATTAACTCTAACTTTCTTGTTGGTTCTATTATTGAAAAATCACCTCCATCTTGGAAAAAATTTAAGTTATATCTTAAACATTTGACTGACGATATGAGTTTTGAGCAACTTGTTCTTAAAATTTGTGTTGAGGAAGATAACAGGATGCAGGAAAAGGCTGATGCAAATTCAATAGAACCAAATGCGATCATGGTTGGAGAAATCTCTTCCAAATCAAAGTCCAACCACAAAAACAAAGGCAAATATGGTGGTGGTTATGGACATAATTCTTCTAAAGATAAAAAGAAGGATTACACCCAACAAAAGAGCAACAACTTTAAGAAAGTGTATCATTGTTGGGTCTGTGGGAAACCTGGTCATAAAGCCAAGGATTGTCGCCACAAGAAAGAACATGGAGGGGAAAATTATGGAGGAAATTCCAACCAAGCAAACCATGTAGAATCTCCAACAGAATTTGCTAGAGTAATTGAAGCCTTCTTGACCACGAATGATGTTGATTGGTGGTTTGATACTGGTGCAACAAAGCACATATGTAATTCAAGAAGGATGTTTGTATCTTACCAAAAGGTGAATCAAATTGAACCGATGTTCATGGGGAATGGAACTTTTTCAAAAATTGAAGGGAAAGGCAAAGTCATATTGAAGTTGACTTCTAGAAAGGATCTTCTACTCTCAAACGTGTTGCATGTTCCCAACATCACCAAGCATCTGATTTCTGGCCTTATTCTTAGTAATAAGGGATTTAAATTTGTATTTGAATCAGATAAATTTGTAATCACTAAGGGTGGTGTGTATGTTGGAAAGGGTTACCTTGATCAAGGACTCTTTAAACTAAGTGTTGTAACTGATGACAATGTTATTAATAATAATAATGCGGGCACTAGCACCACTTCTATGTACATGATTGATCCTTCTTTCTTATAGCATTCTAGATTAGGCCATGTTAATTTTCGTTCCTTGCAAAGGGTGATAAACTTAGGCATGTTGCCTAAATGCACAATGGATAAAATATCCAAATGTGAAATATGTGTTGAATCGAAATACACAAGTCATTCACACAAATCTGAAGAAAAATCAAATGAAATACTTGGTTTAATCCATACAGATTTATGTGATTTCAAAGCAACACCATCAAGAGTAGGAAAGAATTATTATATTACTTTCATTGATGATTGCAACAAATTTTGTTATGTGTACTTAATAAATACCAAAGATGAAGCCTTGAATATGTTTAAGACATATAAGGCAGAAGTTGAAAATCAACTAAACAAAAAAATCAAAATTCTAAGGTCTGATAGAGGAGGAGAATATGAATCCAATAACTTTGCTGAATTTTGTTCTACTTATGGTATTGTACACCAAACAACAACCCCATACACCCCACAACAAAATGGCGTGGCTGAACGTAAGAATAGAACATTGAAGAACATGATTAATTCAATGTTAATTACTTCACGGGCTCCTCATAGTCTATAGGGTGAAGCATGTCTTCTTTGCAAATCTGATGTTGAATAAAATTCCTCGTAAGAAGAGTGACAAATCTCCATATCAATTATGGAAAGGAAAGCAACCTTCTTATAAAAGGATGAAAGTGTGGGGTTATTTGGCAAAGGTTCAAATACCTTTACCAAAGAGAACCAAACTTATACCAAAAATAGTTGATTGTGTTTATCTTGGTCCGACAAAGAATAATGCTGCTTATAGGTTCCTGGTTTATAAATCCAATGTAGAGGACATACGCAACAACACAACTATAGAATCTACTGAAGTAGAACTCTTTGAGAATACCTTTTCTTATAAGGATAAAGAGAAACAAATCTCAAATCCAAGGAAAAGAGTATTAGATGATCAATTGTCTCAAGAACAAAGAGACGACAATTCTAAGGTTCCACAAGAGAATGATGAACCTAGAAGAAGTAAGCGTGCAAAAGTCTCTAAATTCTTTGGACCTGATTATATTACCTATATTGTGAATGAAGAACCACAAACATATAAGGCTGCTATGGACTCATCAGAAGTACCTTATTGGAAAGAGGCTATTCAAAGCGAAATAGACTCAATTGTGCATAAAAATACATGAAAATTGGTTGATCTTCCTTCGGGACATAAACCAATAGGCCATAAGTGGATCTTCAAAAAGAAACTAAGACCTGATGGTACCATAGAAAAGTATAAGGCTCGTTTAGTAGCCAAAGGATACCGTCAAAAGGAACGTCAAGATTTCTTTGATACTTATTCACCGGTTACAAGAATAACCTCTATAAGAACGTTAATGGCTATAGCAACAATTCACAACCTGATTATACATCAAATGGATGTGAAGACTGCGTTCTTAAATGGTGAATTAGATGAAGAAATCTATATGCAACAACTTGAGGGGTTTGTTGTCAAAGGTCAAGAGCATAAGGTATGTAAATTGGTTAAATCACTTTACGGCCTTAAACAAGCTCCAAAGCAATGGCATGAGAAGTTTGATAACACTCTATTATCAAATGGATATCAAATAAATGAATGTGATAAATGTGTTTATGTTAAACAATACAAAAATGCATTTGTAATCATTTGTTTATATGTGGATGATATGCTGATTATGGGAACAAATATGGATGTAATTAACCAAACCAAGAAAATGCTTCATTCTCCATTTGATATGAAAGACATGGGAGAAGCTGATGTCATTCTTGGTATACGAATTCAAAATAATTCCAATGGATACATCCTTACCCAATCTCATTACATTGAGAAGACCCTTAAGAAATTTGGGCACTATGATGATAGACCAGTTATAACTCTCTTTGATCCTAAGGTTCAACTCAAGAAGAACACAGGACAAAGTGTATCTCAGCTACAATATACACAAGTTCTATAAAGCTTGATGTATATAATGAGTTGTACATGACCAGATTTGGCATATAGTGTAAGTCGACTTAGTCGATATTCTCAAAACCCTGAGAGAGATCATTGGGATGTACTACTTTGAGTTCTTCAATATCTTAAGCATACAATGGCTTATGGGTTACATTACACTAAGTATCCTCCTGTATTAAAAGGATTTTGTGATGCCAATTGGATTTCCAACCATAATGAAGGAAAGTCCACAAGTGGCTATGTATTTACACTTAGAGGGGCTGTTGTATCATGGAAATCGTCTAAGCAAACTGTGAATACCAGATCAACTATGGAAGCAGAATAAGCAGAATGGCTTAGAAGCTTTCTAGAGGGTATTCCCTTGTGGACAAAACCTGTGACTGTTGTATGTATACATTGTGATAGTATGCCTGCTCTTGCCAGAGCAAAGAATCATATCTATAATGGCAAGTCAAGACATATAAGAAGTCGCCACAATATGATAAAGGACTTGTTAAGAAATGGAATCATTTTCATCGACTACGTTAAGTCAAAGAAAAATATAGCAGATCCTTTGACAAAAGGCCTTTGTAGAGAACAAGTCATATTTACATCGAGGGGTATGGGCTTAAAGCCAACACAATGAGTGATTACTCGACGGATGCCTAACCTAGCAAAATTAGAGATCCCATGGTCTAGGTTCAATAGGAAAACTAGTTGAGGAAGACTCAAAAGTACTAACACACACGTATGCCCATTCCTAAGATGAATTTTGTGTGTTTTTTCGTTGATGATTAAGGGTTGAATTTTAATTACTAATAATGCTAATGGCTTTTTACAGTGGAATACTGCGGAATATTCTTGATTGGCATTACCTATATAAGATTGATGTATGGTCGCATCTTTGGGAACCAAATGGCTAAGTTCTCTAAAATTCTCATGAACAAGGATATGTTCACGACCGAAACGAACACAACGGTAAGAATCTGTTATTGTACAAATATGATATGTGTGATACTTATTGTCTCGATTTACTACAAAACGTGGCTAGTTCAAGACTTATGTTCACCATCCACAAAGTAGATCCGATATGTACTCACTAGGATAGGTTCAAGTCCAAAAGACACCTAATCTGATGCATGTCATATTACATTTGATGGAAATAGAATAATAAGTAACTTTATAGTATCTTATTTTCTATTCAAATGTGGGGTATTATTGGTGTTTGAATAGAAAATGTGAGGTATTGTTGGAACATCACTAATAAAAGTTGTTGTGTTTTTATAGTGACCCATAAATTGGCAATTAGTGACAGTTTTTCTAATATAAACTAATATGAAATATTACAACAACGTGACTGAGGCTTGTAAAAGCAGTGTCCTTAAACAAAAATTTGTCCTATTTAGTACGAACTGTTTACTTGAGGGGAAGCGTTTACGAGTTGCACGAGACCCTTACTAGATGATTACAAAAAGAGGAAGAAGATTTATGATGTGCATCTTATTATTGTGATGACATGTTTTAGCATTGTTTCTTTGTGCAGATTGTTTTGTAATATCAAATGGGGGAAGATTGTTGGGAATTACAGATTTGATGATTACAAAACCACAAGCAGAAATGAAGAAAGAAGAAACAATGAGGACCTAATATGTAATAGGGTGAAGGCTGAATATACGTAACAAACTTTCTCAAATTTTCCAATATACGTAACATACTTATTTTAATCTCCGCATACGTAATAAACTTTCAAATCTTTACCAATATACGTAATATTGACAGGTTACCACTTTAAAAAGTTACAATAATTGTCCCTGCCATTTGCGTTGGCTTTCACCATTAGTCCTTTGACATTTTTTCACTTAAAAAAGTTACAATAATTGTCCCTTTGGTTTGATTTGACTTTCACCGTTAGTCTTTTGACTTTCATCTTTTTCATACACATTTTTTACACATTTTATACATGATTTTTACATGTTTTATACACGTTTTATACACCTTTTACACACGTTTTATATCGTTTTTACGATTTTATGTACGCTTTTATACACGATTTTATATACATTTTTACACGCTTTTATAGACGTTATTTGCACATTTTATACACGTTTTTCACACATTTTATACATGTTTTATACACGTGTAAAACGTGTATAAAACGTAAAAACTTGTATAAAAGCGTAAAAGGCGATATAAAATCGTATATAAACGATGCATAAAATCGTAAAAAACGCTTTTTAAAAAATATATATAAAAACATGCAAAAAAATGTACATAAAACCGTGTATAAAAATGTGCATAAAAACATGTAAAAAACGTGTATAAAAATGTGTAAAAAACGTGTATAAAAACATGTAAAAATGTATATAAAAATGTGTAAAGAACGTGTATAAAAACATGTAAAAAAACGTGTATAAAATGGTGTGAAAAACGTATATACAACCGTATATAAAAACGTGCATAGAATTGTGTTAAAAATATATATAAAAACGTTTTTAAAAAGCGTGTATAAAAACGTGTAATAATGTATATAAAAAGGTGTAAAAAACGTGTATAAAAACATGTAAAAAACGTATATACAACCGTATATAAAAACGTGAATAGAATTGTGTAAAAAACGTATATAAAAACATTTTTAAAAAGCGTGTATAAAAACGTGTAAAAAAACGTACATAAAACCATGTATAAAAACGTGTAAAAAAGTGTATAAAAATGTGTAAAAAAATGTATATAAAAACGTGTGTAAAAACATGTTTAAAAACGTGTATAAAAACGTGTATGAAAAAGATGAAAGTCAAAGGACTAACGGTGAAAGTCAAAGCAAACCACATGGACCATTACTGTAACTTTTTTAAGTGAAAAAATGTTAAAGGACTAACGGTGAAAGCCAACGCAAATGGCAGGGACCATTATTGTAACTTTTTAAAGTGGTAACCTGTCAATATTACGTATATTGGTAAAGATTTTAAAGTATATTACGTATGCGGAGATTAAAATAAGTATGTTACGTATATTGGGTAATTTGAGAAAAGTTTGTTACGTATATTTAGCTTTCACCCTATGTAATAATTAGATAGCTTTGTTAGTAAGCTAGGGTTAGGGTTTCTTGTAACCTCCCTCTATTATATAAAGAGGGGGCGTCTAGGTTATGAGCATCCATCCATTACATAGATAACCTCTCCAATGAGAGTCTAAAAACGCATAGAGCGTGTAGTAGTAGTAGTAGTAGTAGTAGTTTATTTATATTTAATGAATAAAGAAAACCTTATTAGTGATGTTGATTGTGTTTTTATTATTCCGTTGTGTTTCAATCAATCAATATTATCAATACCCTAGTTGAGTCCAGATCTTGGATTCTACAATTAGCGACGGTTTTTCTGTTACTAGGTCGTCGCTAACTGCAGATTTTTGTGAACCATTGTGACTATTACCAATAGAAGTGTCTCTAAGGCCATTTGAAGGGTATTGTGATCGTATTGAAAGGTCACCATGTTCCTATATATAGAGGATGAATTTGCCACATTGGAATCATCAAAGCACATAAACCTCATCAATCTCCATCACGATAACATATCGATTCGCTATATTCAAGTTTATATACTTGGATTGATTGTTGTATCCTCTAAACATTCGTACTAGATAGGACAAATTTTTGTTTAAGGACACCGCTTTTGCGTGCCTTAGTCACGTTGTTGTAATATTTCATATTAGTTTATATTATTCTTAACAAATGTGTCTTGCTCGTTAAAAGTCATCGCTCATTTACTCATCTTGCTAACCACCGTCTCGAATGATTAAGATCACAACCAATTTCCATGGATTACATATTTACTTCCAAAGATCTTTGATAGTTGGCTTGATACTCTCTAGCCCGATTTAGTTAGAGGCATATAGAAACAAAAGCTCCATAATTGCTTTAACCCATTATGACTCCAAATTTTAGGGCCGATTTAGCTCGGTGGTCCTAACCCTTTAATTTTAAGCCCGACCCTAAGTCCTAACCCTTTAATTCTATAAATCCATCTAACTTTAAAATCTTTAGAATTTTGTTTGATGACTTTATAGTGTACTAATATATCATTGGCTCAAACCCGATCGGACCTAATCCAAATAGACCCGATATCAACTAATCCGAATGCTCACTAGGTCGTGGTCGGGTGTGTTTTTAGCTTCAACCCGAATAGATATGACCACAACGAACCCGACCCTATAAACTGTCACAATTCCCAATTTCCGGTCATTTTGCAACTTTAAAAATTTTTTACTATTCATCTCGGGAATTTACTATTCATCAATTACTATTCATTATTTTACTATTCATCGTTTTTGAAGTTAGTTTGCGACTTTGAGAGGTTATTTTAAAATTTTACTATTCAATTTTACTATTCATTTCCGAAATTTTTATTTCACATTCTCGTAAGTTAACCTATTTTAGTGATAACCCAAGAATTTGACACTCATCGGGTCATTTTTGTAAATTTCACGAAACCGCGTCTAAAATTTACGTTTAGGTTTAAACGACATTTAGGCATCCCGATATGTCCGAAAACATTACAAACAAGAGAAATATAAGTTTTTCACCTTCCGTGACATTTTCATAAGTTTTGAAATTTTACGTTTTCCAGTTCTGCGTTTATGCGATTTGCCTGTTTTAGACCAGCGTTTCCGCTTTAGCGTTTAAGAAACCCGATAGAACTTATCACTCATTTAATATACTTATGTGGAGTATATTAACATGTTTTAACATATTTACAAGTTTCATATTTTTAGTATACCCGGTTTTAAGTTTTGTGACTTTACGACTTACAGTTAGCGATTAACGGGACCAAAACTCACTCCATAAAGACAAGATATTATCTAAACATCACAAGTAACATTCCACCTCTTCATTCTCATCCTCTTACATGTTTTATATGTGACTCATAGGATAGGAACATGCAAGATAGATCACAAGTCAAGTATACTTAGTTACTAAGTCTTACATGATGCAAAGTCTTACATAAACACTTCAATACCTATCTATATTCATTCATTTGCAAGATAACTCACCAAAGACTTCATATTTTCCTCATTTTTCCCTCTTATAACCAAATTTAACAAATCACAATCACCTTCCATCTTTGATCTTCAAGCAATAAGTTATACAACAAAGTTAAAGGCCTTAGTGTTCTATACATGATTCTTAAGTTTATTTGGTGATTCCATGGTTGGATTAAGAGCTTCACAAGGTATGTGGACTGAGATTAGAGTGTTTTTACAAGTTTAAGAAGGGTTAGCATGATGTGTTAAGGATTTGGAAGCTCGGGTTCATATTGAAAGGGGTTTAGGTTTTAGTGTCCTAGTTCTTGGTTCTTGATTTGTTTCATCACAAGGCTTGTAAGCAAACTCCTATACTTACCTTTGATTTCAGTAAATACTAGTATTTCATATATCTAATATGTTCTATATGCTTATTATACTTGATTGTGCTTGGATAAATGGATTAAAACACTAGAAACCGTCGAAAGGACTAGATTTGCAACACAGAAACTGAACAGGGGCTGTAAACGTAATTACTGGGTAAAATTAGTGGACTGAGAAACTTAGATAATAACATAGGATTATAGATTGATGTCTTGTGGTCATTTCGCCGGGTGGCTCGTGCCGTAACGCATCCCGATGAATAAACTAGAGCCAAAACGGCTAAACGTGTCCAAATCTGAGTAACAGATTTCAAACGGGTAAAACTCATAAAACATGCATATAACCAATTGTTGGTCAAAGAATAAAAGTTGTAGCTAACACCTAATTTGAACGTACACTGGGTCAGACGTTAAATGGAGTTGTATAACTCGACTTATGACCAAAACCGTGAAACAGTTTGCTGCTGATTGATATAACTGGTACATCCAAGAGTAAATTGGTAATTTCACATTAGTTAAATAATTTCTGGGGAAATAGGGCCCACTAATCTGTTTTGTACTATCAATTACCTTTCCGAGGACATAAAAATCGAGTCGTGATCATTTACGGTTTAGAAGTAATGGGTAGATTTAGACGGGGAAAACTTAAATAAACGAAACGTAAACACTTATACGACTTAACAAATGTTAAGTATCCAAGCATAATTGATGTAATAACTATATAAGGCATGTTTATACATTCACATCGTTATTTTAGAACCTAAGACAAAACACATATTCTAGGTTGCGCGTAGAGGTTTCTCGCTTATCCATCGATTCGTTATATATTGGATATCACATTTATTAAGGTGAGTTCGTAGCCCACTTTTACTCGCTTAATTGTTTTATAAACTCTTTGGGGAGATACATGCTCAACTACTTGCTTTTACTTTACACTTATATGAACTTAAATAATGTTGTTTCACTACTTATGCTAGTAAGTAGATTATGCCCAAACTAAATTGATCACTATGTTATAAACACTATTATTTGAACCACTTTCTTTGATTTTGAGCCCTTCACATATATATTTGAACTCTTTTAACTTGATAGGAACATATTGGCATAGATTTGAACACTTTAACTTGATTTAATTCTTTTGACATATAATTAATCTCATTTAACTTGATTTAAAACATTTTGACATATAATTAATTTATTTTAACTTGATTTAAAACACTTTGACATATAATTAATCTCTTTTAACTTAATATTGAACCTTTTGACTATTTTGAACTTGTTTGACTTTATATTGAACCCTTTGACGATTTTGAACTTGTTTGACATAATATTGAACCCTTTGACTATTTTGAACCTTTTGAAATGTTTTGAGCTCTTTGACTGCTTTTGAACTTTTTAACTCAACTTAAACTCTTGAACTTAATTACGAACTTTTGAATGGAACACTTGAATCAATTACGAACTTTTGAATGGAACACTTGAACTTAAATACGAACTTATGACTTGTTTGAACTTATCGAATCAGACGTGCTATGACCTTGACCTAAAGTCTCCCATGATCGGAGCATCACTATAAAGTCTCCCATGTTCGGAGCATCACTATAAAGTCTCCTATGTGAACGAGCAATACCAAGTCTCCTTTGTACGGAGCAAAGGCAAATTCTCCCATGTTCGGAGTGTTCTTAATTGTATATAATAGTTGTATGATGTACTTGCTCGTACATTCACATTGTTAGTCTCCATCGAGGGTAGTATGGATAGCTATTAGAGGTCGGCCAACCTCTCGCTCACTATGTTACGGACGCCAGATTATTTATTCTAGGGCTTTGCACGGCATACATTATTATATACGTGGTGCTATACTATGAACTATTATGACAGCGTATACTTGACCACTAGACACACTATATTTTGTGCAATGGGTTGTCAACACACAGGTTGCAAGTTTTGTATGGGTGGAACTTGGAACTGAGTGGATTTACAATGCCTTTGCTTTGTGAACTATTATAATAACGTGTACTTGACTTCTAGACATACTACTTTTGGAAGTGGGTTGTGAACACACAGGTTGCAAGTTCTGTATGGGCGGAACTTGGAACTGAGTGGATTTACAATGCCTTTGCTTTGTGGACTATTCTGAATGACCAAAAACCTTGCCTTTGCTGCATGAACGTTCTTTAAAAGCTTTACATGTTAAACAAACTCTATGAACTCACTCAACCATTGTGTTGACACTTTTTAGCATGTTTTATCTCAGGTATCTAAGGCATTCACTTCATGGAATGCATGTGGACTTATCATAGAGTCGCGATGTCGACGCGTCTCACATATATTTTATGCACTTAACTATCGTTTGATTGTAACAAACTCATTTTGGTACATTGGAAATCTTTTGGGACCTATGTTTTATAAACTCTGATTATTTGACTTAATCAAACGATATTTTCAAAATGACACTTTAGGTCGTTCGATATAACTGTAATTTTGATGTTATGACAGTCATCCCTCATGTATTCCATTCCGCTGCAAAACATGTAATTTGGGGGTGTGACATAAACACCCCTACAACTACCATTCAAAAATAAATTACGAAATAAAAGCAAAAGTATTGTGGGACAACAATTGGCATCCACACTTTGATTCTTAAGCTAGAGAATGTCTATTGAAAATTAACGTAGGACCTTGACTGATACTAAGCCACATAAGTTAACACCAAGTCACCACGAATCCACAACGTATGTTCTCAAAAAGGTAAAAGCTTAAACACTTTAACGAAATACTCAAAAGACATTCAAGTTTGAATCTTGTTAATTGCAAACTTGTTAAGATAACATACTAAAGAATATATGAAGCTCTGAAAAAAAGAGAAATGATAAAGAACCAATTGTAAATATTTTAAAAAGTAGTTAGAAAGCGGGTTTAACCTTCTGTATATAAACACTTTCCCATTTCACTTTCATTTGTAACTTGTAATCATTTTAGTAATAAAATGATTCATTTTGCTATCGCTACTAAATTTGATATGGTATCAGAGACAGGTTTCCTGATTCTGTTACCTAACCGTTTTAACCACCATAACCATGAGGTATTTTGTAGTATAGATGTGACCTTTCAAGAGACTATTTTTCCATTTAAAAAAGATGATTCAACTTCTAAATCCTCTTCAATTACTCAACAATGGCATGCTGAGAAGATTGTAGAAGATGATCATTCAGTTCCTTGTTATGTTCCAAACACTCCTGTTAATGATTCAGTCATTGATTTTGTTGTACCAAACACCCATGAAGATGTTCCAGTAGCCAGTCATGTTAATGATGATGTTCCAATAGCCAGTCCTGTTCATGATCATGCTTCCATTAGAAGGTCTCCTAGAACAGTTGCACAACTAGTCTGGCTTAAGGATTTTGTGACCACCAAACTCAGAGTTGGTCTTGCTACCACTGATACACCCAAACAACCTACTTATCTATTGTTTCAACAAGCAGATTTCCAGGATTACTCTGATGATTATGTGGCATATTTGGCTCATGTTTTGGCAACATTAGAACCAGTTTCCTATTCTCAAGCAGCTACTGATCCTAAATGGGCTGAAGCCATGGACAAGGAATTGTAGTCTCTTGAAGTTAATGAGACTTGGGAATTTACTGAACTTCCAAATGGTCACAAAGTCATTTCTTGCAAATGGGTATACAAGATTAAGCATCACCCAGATGGAACAGTGGAAATGTGCAAAGCCAGACTGGTAATTAGAGGTTTTGATAAAAAAAAAGGGGGCTGGATTATAAACATACCATTTCTCCAGTGGCAAAGGTTGCAACTATGAAAGTGTTGATTGCCACTGTAACAACAAAAGGGTGGCCACTACATCAATTATACATCACTAATGCTTTCCTTCATGGTTTTGTGGATGAATAAATTTACATGAAGCCTCCTGAAGGATACACCAAAGCTGCACAAGGGCAAGTCTGCAAGCTTAACAAATCACTTTATGGTCTTAAACAAGCTTCAAGGCAATGGAACCAAGAGCTTTCAAAGTTTTTAGTCTCTTTGGGTTTTCAAAGTCAAAGCATGATTATTCTCTATTTGTAAAGGCACAAAGTGAGTTTTTCACAGTGGCCTTAGTTTATGTGCATGATAGTTTGGTAATTGGAAACTCTATACAAGACATTGAAGACACCAAAAGGGAATTGGACATGAAATTTCCATCAAAGACTTGGGACTGGCCAAATATTTTTTGGGAATTAAACTTTGCAACACAAAACATGGTACTTATCTTCATCAAAGGAAGTATGTTTTGGATTTACTCAAAGATGCAGGGCTAACAACAGCAAAACCAATTTCCTTTCCTTTACCTCAAAACATGAAGCTGTCATTGGATAAAGGAAGTTTGATAAGTGATCCAGAATCATATAGGATACTGGTTGGAAGGCTTTTGTATTTGTCAATGACTAGGCCAGATATCTCCTATGCAGTCTAATACCTAAGTCAAGTTGTTTCAGCTCCCAAAGAACCTCATTTGCAGGCTGTTATGCATTCATTAAGATACTTAAATGGTTCTATAAATAAAGGCTTGTTCTATCATGTTCAAAGCAACTTGAAAGTTGCAGGTTTCTCAGATGCTGACTGCGCATCATGTTTGATGACCAGAAAATCACTCACATGCTATTGTGTATTTTTGGGACATTCTTTGGTGTTATGGAAGGCCAAGAAACAAGCCACGGTTTCAAGATCATCCACAGAAGTAGAATAAAGAAGTATGGCTACTACTACTTATGAGTTAGTGTGGTTGACTTATCTGTTAAAGGATCTGCATATACATGTTCAAGTACCAATTACTTTGTTCTGTGACAATAAAGTTGCTCAGCAAGTAGCAACTAATCCCTGTTATTATGAAAGAACCAAGCATCTGGATATTGATAGTCATTTTACAAAAGATAAAGTCAAAGAAGGTTTCATGCAAAGTGCTTATATACCAACTCATTTACAACTTGCATACATTATGACAAAAGCCTTGGGACGTTCACAATATCCTTCTTAGCTGACAAGTTGGGCTTTCAAGAAGTTCCAACTTGAGGGGATGATAAAGAATATATGAAGTTTTGACAAAAAGGGAAAAGATAAAGGACCAAATTTGTAAATATTTTAAAAGTTAGAAAGCGGGTTTGACCCACCTCTATGAACACTTTCCCATTTTATTTTCATTTGTAACTTGTAATCATTTCAGTAATAAAATGATTCATTTTTCTTCCGCTACTAAATTTGATACATACCATAGTTATATAATAATCACGAAGAACTAACAATTTACCAAACTCCAAAAATCTTGCAACATGACGTACGAAATTTGAAATTTACCCATAATGTCATGAATAGTAGTTCGGGTAGAATATCTATTTAAACAAGTACTCCTTTTACATAACTAACAGAAGCTCAAGCTATGTTGTACTATTGTTGGTCTTTCTTGTTGTACTGTCGTTGGTCTTTAGGTTGTGTTTGTTTTTTCAGAAAATCTCTTAATAGCCTCTAAATATAACTCAGTCAGACGTAGTAAGAGGTTTGGATTAAAAAGTGCATTTGTTTTTTCTTTGTCATCAAGAGATTTTTTTTAGCTCATTAAAAGCCAGTAAGAGGCTAAAAACTTTTATTGAACTAGATGTTGAATGAGTGTTTTAACACCCTTTAATGCCTCATAATTTTTTTTCTTGTTCTTGTTTTGACTTTTCGATTCCTATTGAAAGTACCTTTAAAGAAAATCACCGCTTATTTTTTGTTAAATAAAAAACGTACAATATGATAATAGTTATGGGTAACAATTGGTATTGAAACATTATAAGCTAATCTAAACACATTTTGACGGGTTGAGAATGTCAACCAAAACATGGCCCCCTTATTAAATGAGTTACTCATGTCAACCACAACTGGTGTGCTATTTCATCCTGCTTTTAATATTTATAAAACTTAGACAAACTTAGGATAAACACATACTAACGGGCAGAGAACCCTATCAGATGAAGTAAAGCCTTAGGTAAATCCGAGTGTCGTCCCAAGAGAGTTGTGACCTTGAAAGAACTAAAATGATTAGAAATGATATGATATTGATAATCCATTGATATGATATAATTATTCCAATCACACAGACACAAGAATTTAGGAATAAGAGATAGAAAATCAAAGCTTAATAAAGAATGAAAATACGAATTGATTCTCAATATAAGGGTTCAATATAGTGGTTAATTATCGCCAGACTCCTTTGGTCAATTTGTCATGGCCTATGGTTCTTAGATTCCTCACCAAGATGAACAGGTCACCCGGGATCATTCGGCAACCTAATAGCAGTCATTAAGGGCCAAATCTACTAGATCTAGTCTATGGAAACCCGGTCGTTAGGAACTTAGATTTCCCCTAGCTTCTTAAATACCTCCACTTGATAGGTGATCATTTGATCAGTTCGCACACGAAGAGTGGTTGTACTATGGCCAATTCCTTCTATATTTCGCAACCTATTAAACTCAGGTCAGTTGGTCAATTCTCCTAACCCTTTAGATACTAACAAGCTTATAATATTACCAAGACTAGCGATCTATGATAAGACTAGTAAATGTCTATAAAGAAATAAATAGAAGATCAATAACATAAATGCAAACTTAAATTAATAACATGAATTCATAATATAAACCCTAGAAAAATATAAAAGGAATTCAGACTCGAATACAATGGAAATCGTAGATGAGAACTTCGTTATTCATACTCCTAAACCATGATTCTTCTTCTCAGAGTTGATCTCCCAAACCCTAGAAAGGTTTGGGAAATGAGAGATGCCTATAATCGATGAAAAATTCGCCTATTTATAGGTTCGGATACCGCCACGGCGTAACATTTATTATTTAGTTATGCCGTAACTCTTCAAAATCTTGTACTTATCTGATGGTTACTGCAGAACTCGAGTTGAGGGTTACGCGTAGTCTTTGTAAATAAGATGTTTATCTTACGTTACGCGTAACTCGAATGAGGGTTACGCCATATCCTTTGTAAAATTGATGTTTATTCATATTACGGGCGTAACTCGAAATGAGGGTTACGCCGATCCATTGTAAAGTTGGTTGCTTCATGTTCAGTAGTCTTGTTATGGCGTAACTATACTCCATTGTTACGCCGTATTCTTCATGATCATTATTACGGCGTAACTCCATCACTTGGTTACGCCGTAGTTGAGAGAATAATCATCCTTGGGCTTAGAAATGTCCATTTACCGCTTCCTTGCATGAAATAGATCCTGAAATTAGATAATAAGGAATAAGGATGTTTCTACTAGCATTTTACTCATAATGTGATGATAAAAAGGAAAATTAACGCTTTGAATATCAGGATTATTTGATGTTATCAAATATCCCCCCACTTGAACTTTACTTGCCCTCAAGTAGACTTTTTATATTGTAAAAGATACATCCCCGGAGTAAACCAAGGAATGTGCAGTTAAGAGTTCCATACTAGAATATTTATATGAGCCAAACACCTCACGAAATGGGAACGAAAACACTCTCACGCTCATCCTAATCTAAGTGTTAATTTCGGGGTGATCACTCAATTGCACAGGCATAATAAGTATTCTATCATAAGCTTGGAAAATACACACATCTCCACCACTAGAGATAAGGTCAAGACAATCTTAGAAAGCAATGTTGGGTTGATAGTGATTCAAAGGTTATGGGGTAGTGACATTACTAACGTGTCACGGAGAAGTGGACAAAATCAATGATACATGACCAAATCCATGGCCAAGACATCAAGGATTGCTCGCTGCATCACCTAGACACGCTTCACGACAAAAGGGGTTAGGAAAGGCATGTGATATTTTAATGGGTGAAAAGAAAAAAAAAACAAATAGTCTTAGCTTAAAACAAAGTCGCCATCGCCCCACCGTTCATTCAAGGTTCATCTTTATGATACAGAAATAGGATCATAATACGTCACGGGAATGCACCATTTAAATATTTTTCCTTTTCCGAGAACCGATTTTGTCTTGACTAACTTCCAATCTTCGAATGTGATCGAGGTGTTACTCTCGATGCTAATTTCTTTTAATCTCATAGTGCTACAATATTTTGCACTTTTATCAACAAGAATCAATATGCACTTTTATTATAGTGCTCATTTTTTATTTTTTTTTTATTTTTTTAACATACTTATCCCCTCACTTGAGATGAGCATAAGGAGAATATTGGAGGATCTTCAATGATCTTCAATAGGATGTCTTTGATTTGGCACGTTTTCCGAAACTTTCACTCAAACCTTGAACTAGGGCGAACAATGACTTCAAGATCAAAAGATAAGACTACACGGTAGGCTAAGGTGTAAAGGTGTAACGAAAATAAGGGTTAGAAAATGAAAAGATAGGCTCAAATAGGTGCAACTAGGGGTATCTTGCACTAAAGGTGAGTGCAACAAGAAGGGTTAACACGGGGGTCGAAAGGTCAATGCGACTAATCGATAAACACACACAAGTAAACACATATGGGCTATTTGGGTTTAATCCTAAAATATTTGCCTTTTTCAAATTGCCTTTTCCAAATGCACCAAGATAACTTGATACACTACTCGTCAATGGTCTCGAAGTGATGTAAAAGCCAAGTTCTAAAGTCTACAATACTATCGGCACACTCAATATTTGGTAGATTTGGGTCAAATAGGGAAACGGAAAGGCTAAATCTCACCAATGACAATAAGGGTTATAGTGTGCTCGGCTATATGTAATTCTAGATTAGTTAAAAATATGACAAATTTTTTCAAAAGAGCTCAAAATTTTTAAAACCAACTAGAAAATTAGGGCAAGTAGGCTAAGTAATCATAAACTTCATTTCTATTCCTATCCCCCACTTGAAGTGTACAAAGTCCCATTTGTACGAAATAAAAAGGGAAAAGAAAATAGAAATGAAAAATAACCGAGAAAGAAATAAACTCCCCTCTCAAATGCTTGCCCAAGATGTCTCACTAAAGGTTGAAGGTCATTGCTAATGCGTATCTTATCCGGTGACTACGCCTTAACTATAATCCCTTCAAAAAAAACTCATCATGCCCACTGGTTACGGCGTAACTAACCTAAATGGTTACGCCGTAATTGCATCACAGATTCAAAACCTGCATAGAAATACTAGGAAAATTTTGTACCTATTGGTACAATTGATTATCCGCAACACAAATATCCTAGTTTAACAGTTATTACTGACATAAGTTTTGAATTTTTTTTGAAATTGTTCAAATAATGGGAATCAATCGTCCTCGGGTGGTCATGATCTATGGAATGGAATAGAGTCCGTCATAAGGGTGCCGGTGGTGCTACCAGAGTTGGCTCACCGCATAAATGCCACCCTGCCGGATGTCGATATTAGGGATGTCGGTCGGTACACATAAGCTGGTCCATGCCATCGTAGATGGTTCAGGTGTATCTCCTGAAGCATCTGGCTCGTACGGTCCGCACTCTAGCTGAAAAAGTCTTGTTGCAGCTGCTGCACCTGATCAAGTGTACATGAAAAACCCTCAAACTGGTTACTCAATCCATATAAACCCACAGTGAGGCTATCAATATCCTCATTGAAGTGGGTTGACATCCCTTCGAGCCTCTCATCAATAACCTGCAACCTATCCCCTACATTCACGTGTGCCCTACGTCGACCCCTAAACACACGCTCCTCGGCCTCCTCTTGGACACCACTCGGTCCAGCACCGCTAGCTTCCCCAACTTCTCTCCTTGGGGCTATCCTTGCCAACTCAACCACACCAAGCACATCTTGGGTACAAATCCTAAACTCCAGCAGCTTATTCATACCAAGCAAACTGGTTTCCTTACCATGGTTTACCCAAGCCAAGGCCTCATCCGACATCAACCCATAACTCCTAGCCAACCTACCAATGAAGTGAGCCCCTTAAATCGGACTCTTCCCGGTGAAACCCTTTGCTCCATTACCCATAAACCTTGCTAAATAATGGGGAACATCAATGTGATTTCCCCCGTCCATCCCATTCAAGAGGTATAAGTCATCCATGGTCATTTTTTCTTTTGTCGAATGTCTTGCTCTTATAGAACAAGCAATGAGTATGTGCACAAGTCGGCGAATAGGGCTCCTAACCAAGGTGTAAGTAGGTGGGTGCCTCAAGTTGTACCCTGGTACAGTAGAAATGCGGTTGAAGTAGGTAGTGGGATCATAGGTTTCGGGCCTATGCCTCCAACAAGTCTTGTAAAATTCCTCAAAAACCTCAGAGTTCAACTCGTCCTGCGTGTACAAACCCATTCTCACGATAAACTCATTCAAAGTTAACTTCCTTTTCTCTCCCCCCAGCTTCTGAGCATGTAAACTTGATTTTGCAAAACTTTCTGAGCTTCCTACCAGCGGACCCATTATCGATCCCATAAAATGCCTCGAAGGCAAGAGCTTCGGGCTGATCAATATCTTTTCTTGTCAGCATCAAGTAATCATCCCTGCATAGCTACCTAATCTCTTCATCCCCGAATGCCAAAAACCTAACCCATTCAGCGGGGTTGGGGTTGGGGTTGTCGTCTGAAAAGAAAACAGATATAAGTCAGAATTCATGCCTACTGATGACTAGTTACGGCGTAACCAACATTACAGGTTACACCGTAATTACACTACAGATGTGGTTACGGCGTAACATAACCCACAAGTTAGGCCGTAACCTTCCCCAGAAACTCAGCACAACACAAGGTTACGATTAGCAATAGATTACGCCATAACCATCAATTTTATCCAATTGGTAAAAAGAATCATCAATTTTTAACCTATTAGTGCTGAGGGACCGCGCCTAAACCATTAGGTTCATGTTTGACCCAAAACCCATTTAAACTAAGTCAAAACATCCCAAACAACCAATAATGATATGACACGAATCAAAACAACATGGGGAATTCAACATAATCATATATTAATCAAGCCAATAGCAATAATAATAGTGAAATAAGCAAGATCCTCAATTATGAAAATATAAACCCTAATTGAATAATCGATTGAAACGAATCAAAAAGAGTAGTGATAGATCTTACCAGCCATTGCTTGATTGAGGGAACGAAGAAATCTTCATGAAAAAATTTTGGAAAAATTTTATCGTAGAAGTGGTGGTGAAAAGTTGTGTGTTTTGGTAAAACCTAGTTTTTCATCCGTATCGTGGTTTTATACCGCCAAGATGTTACGCTGTAATTAGAGAAAAGTTACCAGAATTAAATTTTTAATTATTAAAATTTTTATTATTATTTAATTGTTACGTCGTAACTCTTAATAGAGGTTACGCCGTAAGTAATAGCTTCGAAGAATAAATGTAGAAAATTGCAATACGAGAGATTGAGATACGTACCTTATGTGGTTTGGAAGTACTCGCATCTCTTATTTAGGTAAATATGATAGATCATACCTTAGATCTTTCATTAATTGCTCCCTGGCAGCAGTGCCAAAAAGCTGGTGTGTTATTTCATTATGCTTTTAATATTTATAAAACTTAGACAAACTTAGGATAAACACATACTAACGGGCAGAGAACCCGATCAGATGAAGTAAAGCCTTAGGTAAATTCGAGTGTCGTCCCAAGAGAGTTGTGACCGTGAAAGAACTAAGATGATTAGAAATGATATGATATTGATAATCCATTGATATGATATAATTATTCCAATCACACAGACACAAGAATTTAGGAATAAGAGATAGAAAAGCAAAGCTTAATAAAGAATGAAAATACGAATTGATTCTCAATATAAGGGTTCAATATAATGGTTAATTATCGCTAGACTCCTTCGGTCAATTCGTCATGGCCTATGGTTCTTAGATTCCTCACCAAGATGAACAGTCACCGGGATCATTCGCAACCTAATAGCAATCATTAAGGCCAAATCTACTAGATCTAGTCTATGGAAACCCTACCGTTAGAACTTAGATTTCTAGCTTCTTAAATACCTCCACTGATAGGTGATCATTTGGTCGGGTCAAGACATGAAGAGTGGTTGTACTATGGCCAATTCCTACCATACTGCTGAACCTATTAGATCGAGGTCATTGGTCAATTCTCCCACTCTTTAGATACTAACAAGTTTATAATATTACCAAGACTAGCGATCTATGATAAGACTAGTAAATATCTATAAAGAAATAAAGAGAAGATCAATAACATAAATGCAAACTTAAATTAATAACATGAATTCATAATATAAACCCTAGAAAAATATAAAAGGAATTCAGACTCGAATACAACGGAAATCCTAGACGAGAACTTCATTATTCATACTCCTAAACCATGATTCTTCTTCTGTGTTTGATCTCCCCAAACCCTAGAAAGGTTTGGGAAAGGAGAAATGCCTATAACCGATGAAAACTTCGCTATTTATAGGCTCGGATACGCCACGGCGAACATTTATTAATTAGTTACGCCTGCACTCTTCAAAATCTTGTACTTATCTGATGGTTACTGCGTAACTTTGAGCCGGGTTACGCCGTAGTCTTTGTAAATCATATGCTTATTCTTCCGTTACGGCGAACTGAAATGAGGGTTACACCGTATCCTTTGTAAACCGATGTTTATCTCATATTACTTAACTCGAAATGAGGGTTACGCCGTATCCATTGTAAAGTTGGTCGCTTCATGTTCAAGAGTCTTGTTACTGCGTAACTATACTCCATTGTTACGCCGTATTCTTCATGATCATTATTACGGCGTAACTCCATCACTTGATTACGCCGTAGTTGAGAGAAAAATCATCCTTGGGCTTAGAAATGTCCATTTACCGCTTCCTTGCATGAAATAGATCCTGAAATGAAATAATAAGGAATAAGGATGTTTCTACTAGCATTTTACTCATAATGTGATGATAAAAGGGGAAATTAACGTTTAGAATATCAGGATTATTTGATGTTATCAACAACCATAAGCCGTTTTATTTTTGTGTCGATATTAAGTCGTGTTCTGTGATGGGTGAAAATTTTTCATAATAATCTAACAAATTTTGACTACTTCTTACAAAAACAAACACTTTATATGAGTAAGATTCATATTCAGATGTGCGAACTAGATTTAGATTCAGAGTCTCTTAATAAACAAACAACATCTTAGTTTCATAATGTTTGATGTTATAAATATTTGAAATAAATAACTTTATACAACTCATGTATTACACACAATGTTTTGAAAATCGGGTTTTTAATCGACTCGGTCGAGTCACCTGGTCACCGGATTACAAGTTCGACCGTAGGGTCAGCCCGGTTTTCTATTAAAAAAAACTATTTATTTTCAACCGGTTCGACCACCGGGTCAACCCAGTTTTCTATTAAAAAAAATAGAAAAGGACCATACCAATCGGGTTTCCAGAACCGGGTCACTTAAAATCTGACGGGACTAACCGGTTAACTCGTTTTTAAAAACCCGTCTTTTTACTTTTTTTTTGCCATACCCGGTTCGACCGGTATAACCGGGTTTAAAAAAAAGAAGCATTGAAGGACTGCCATGTTAACTAGTATTTTTACAAAAAAAATAGAAAAAATTACACGTTTGGTCCCTGTGGTTTGCGCGGATTTCATGTTTAATCCTTAAGTCGTTTTAATTACACCAGAGATACCTATTTTTGAAACCTTGCACTCATTTAGTCCCTATTTTGGATGGGCCGTTAGTTTCTTCGTTAAGTGTTTGCACCGTTAGTCCCTCCGTTAATAATTTTTGCACCGTTAGTCCTATTTTTTCAAATAATAGTTTTCGCCAATTAGTCCCTCCGTTAATAATAGTTTTCGTCTGTTTTTTTACGTTTTTGTCCGTTTTTGTCCGTTTTTATCTGTTTTAGTTCGTTTTTTATCCGTTTCCCTCGTTTTTATAATTTTTCATTCGTTTTTTATCCGTTTTCGCACGTTTTTATATGTTTTCGTTCGCTTTTGTCCGCTTTTTACGCTACCGCTTTTTACGCTTTTGTCTGCTTTTATCCGCTTTCATCCGCCTTTTTACTTTTTGTCCGCTTTATCCGTTGCTCGCTTTTATCCGCTTGCTCGTTTTTTATCCGCCGCCCATTTTTTACCTTTTATCCGCTTATTCGATTTTATCCATTTCGCACGCCTTTACGCTTTATATAACTTTGTTCATTTTACCTTTTTATCCGCTGCTCGCTTTTTCCGCTTTTGTCTGCTTTCATTCGCTTTTTATCCGCCGCCCCGCTTTTTATGTTTTTATCCGCTCGCGTCTGCTTTTATATGTTTTCGTCCGCTTTATTACGCTTTTGTCTGCTTATCTCTGTCTCCGCTTTTATATGTTTTCATCTGCTTTTACGCTTTGTATGTTTTACACGCCGTCTGTTTTGTCTTTCTTTTTTTTTTCTTTCTTTTTTTCGTTTTTTCTAATTTTTATCCGGACCAAAACTTTAAAAAAAGGGGGCAAAAACGGATAAAAAATGAATGAAAATGGACGAATTACGTAAAAAATTGGCGAAAACGGATAAAAAACAAACGAAAAAGGCTAAAACGGATAAAAACGTAAAAAAAAGGATGGAAAAGGAAAAAAAAAAAAGAGGCTAAAACGGATTTAAAAAAACTAATGAAAATGGATAAAAACGTAAAAAAAAATGGGTGAAAACAGATAAAAAACGAAAGAAAAAGGATAAAACGGATGAAAACGTAAAAACAGATGAAAAACGTAAAAAAAAAGGGCAAAAACGGATTAAAAAACGAATGAAAACGAATAAAACCCGACAAGGACATAAAAAGGGCTAAACGGATTAAAAGAACAAAACGAACAAAACAGATAAAACAAACAAAACATAAAATTGGGGCAAACGAAAAAATGATGAAACGGACAAAACGTAAAAAGCAGACGTGAACATATGAAACGTAAAACGTAAGAAACGGATAAAAAATGAATGAAACGGATAAAACGAACAAAACGTAAAAACGGGTGAAACGGATAAAAACGAACGAAAACGGATAAAACGACAAAACGTAAAAACGGGTGAAACTGATAAAAAACGAACGAAAACGGATAAAACGGACAAAACGTAATAAAACGGTTGAAATGGATAAAAACAAACAAAATGGATAAAACGGAAAAACATTATAAAACTGGACGAAAACTTATAAAAGAGACGAAAACAGATAAAACGTAAAAATGATTTAAAAACGTAAAAACGGGAAACGGATAAAAACGAACTAAACGGATAAAACGGACAAAAATAAAAAACCAGCGAAACTATTGTTAATGGAGGACTAACCACGAAAACTATTATTTGAAAAAATAGGACTAATTGCAAAAATTATTAACTGAGCGACTAACTGCAAACACTTAACGGAGAAACTAACGCCCATCCAAACTAGGACTAAATGAAAGCAAGTTCAAAAATATGATATCCACAGAATTAAAACGACTTGTAGACTAAACTCAAATCCGAAGAACCATACTGACTAAACGATAATTTTTCTTAAAAATAAGAAGTAGAACATAGGTAAAACTTAAAAGTCAAAGAGTTGAATACTTGAACTCTTGAGGGGGGTTATTGTAAGTAAGAAAGTAAAACCAAACAACAATTCAATCAACTCCATAACAAAAAACCAAACACCCTCATCACAAAAACAAGAACACAAGTTGACTTCACAATGAGTAAATGCCGTTAACCCACCGTTAACATGGCAGTCCACCACACACACGCCCGTCACCTCCGCCTCACACCACCACCACCAACCACCGTCACCACCGTCATCTACCACCCCACCTCCCTCTCTCTCGCCGTCCAACACCCCGACACTTCCTTCTCTCTCTACACCAACATCAACCCCTTAACCACCCCACCACCACCACAAACCACCGTCACCACCACCGTCTCACCACCCTCCTCCGCCGCCGTTTTCCTCATCCTCAAAACCACCGCCACGTCATCATCAACTATCTTCATTGTAACCTCACCTTGTAATAACTCTATACTATTAAGATTCTATATGTTGATAAATAATAAGTTTGTTAGGGTTAAGGCTAGGGTGAAACAGAGGGACATGTGTTACGATGAGAGGAAACAAGGGGTGTTGTTTAAGGTTAATCATGGGGTGAATGTTAAGGTTGTTTCGGGTGTTAGTAATGTTTTTGTTATGTATTCGGTTACGTGTAAGAAAGTGTGGGTGTTTGGGGTGAAGATGTGTGAGGGGGGTGAGGAGGTGAAAGTGGTGAGGACTGCGGTGATTGATTGCGATTTGCCGGTTTTTTCCGTTGGGGTTTCGGGTGGGGAGTTGGTTTTAGGGGAGGAGAATGGGGTCAGGGTTTTTAATTTGAGGAGTCTCGTCAAGGGGAGGGTCGAGAAAGGTGGGAAGAAGGTGAATTTGGTGAATGGCAGTGCGGTTTCGTATGGGAAGTATGGAAAGTTAGTGGCGGAGGAGATTGGTTAGTGTTATTAATGGTAGTGTGGACTAAAAGATTGAGAAGCAGTTTGATCATTCTGGTAAGTTGAAGCAACGCTGATTATATTTTTATTACTTTTAAGTGTGTTTAATGGAAATGTGACCACTGATATGATTTACGTTGGGAGAGGTAAATTTAGGGAATAATGCGTTGCTATATAGTGTTGGGCGCTCTGTTTCTAGATTGAATAGATACGTAGATGAGTCACCGTTTGTTGCAATTTAGGAGTGTCAATAGATAAGAGTAAATGTATTGCTGTATCGAACTGTGATCTCACTGATGATCCTCGGCGTGGCTAGATATTGTTTAAGTAGAGTTTAACGCTAGTATTTCCGCTAATGAATGAGGAAGATTGTGTTGCTAGTTATAGAGGCTTTGAAGTACACATTAATACTACTTCCCTAGAAACATGATTTGGACTCGCTGCACTGAGAAAAGATAGACAACATGTAGTTTGTTACCTTTCCCTTTTAATTTTTTCTTTGTTACAAGTCTAACTTGGTGTAAGGAATATCATTGCTATGACTATACTTCCACGGAAAATTTGACATTTCTCAGCAGAAGTATTAGTGCTAACTTGTTTGAAGCAGCTTGGTACAGCTAATAATTTTGAGCGCCAAACAGCTAATGCTTTTCAGCTTAAATAAGCTGTTTTGACCAGCTTATGTTAAAACGCTATTGCTTATTTGAATTAAGCTGATAACCAAATTCAAATACCATCACGTGCAATAATTCCTGCATTGGGTTTTGATACAACATAAGCTGATAGGTGTTTTGGTCACTATGGTTAAGCTTTTTATATTGGCTGTCTGTCATGGGCGGATTTATGTGTAGAGTACGGGGGCGTTGCCCCCAACGAAGTTCTCGTGGGCACACGGAATATGTAGGAAAAAAGTTTAAATTAGTAGAAAAAATGCCCGGTGCCCCCAACTAAATAGTCTGAGTGCCTTCCCTGGTCTCTTAGATTACCAAAAATCAAAGTGCTTTACTGAGTCCAATTTTATTTTATAGAAATGTTGATCTGTATATAATTATATATGAAGTGTTAATTGCATAGAAGTATATTACTTTTATGGCCTTTAATTATCGAAGCAAAGTGCTTTTGTTGCCTTTAATCAAACCCGGCCCAACTTATTGTAAGTTGCACTAAAACTTTATTCGCCGATGCCCCGTGATCAAATTTCCTGGTTCTGCCACTGGCTGTCGAATACCCCTATGTAGTTTGATATCTAATCATCATGCGGAAATGGATTGTGCTGGAAATTTATTGTGAAGTCTCATCAATCATCACCTAGTTGATCAACTAGGGTTTAGGTTTTAGTGCTACTATAACCAAGTGATTACAATCTACTGAAGGCCTGTGGTCTAGTGGTATGTAAGTGGCCCACTAACCAAGAGGTTGTGGTTTCAAGTCTCGTTGGAGACGCTTTGTGAGATATTATGTGTGGATAGGTGGTATAGGTGTGTATTAAATCACCGTTAAAAAGGGATCTGACAGTCTGACATCAGTAATACAATATCCACATCAATCGAGGCTTTGATGCAGCTACCTTTTGTTCCTTAGTTGATTAATCAAAAATAGTTGAAACACATTAATAAAAGTGTTATCATTTAATGGCACAATTACAAATGGCAGTTTCTGAGTTGTATTTCCTATATTTGACAGCAAAGTTGAAACCTGTGAAAATGAGACAGAACTCAAAAGATGGCGGAGTTCGCTTTGTGGCATTTAAATGCAATGAGCTTGAGGATCAAAATTCATCAAAAGTACCATCAACGCCTATAAAGGCGATTTCCGCCCACTTTTAGCCCATAATAAGTTTTTGATCTTAGACTCCTTTGGAGATTTGTACCTGCTATCGTTATCCAATCCGTATCTGGATCTGACTCAACTTGTGAGATGAAAAAGCTGACCCTCAGCATGAAAGTACAGAATCTAGCAGTTCTTCCTGATGATTCCTCAAGTATGATATTTTGATAATTTACCATTTATGTAAACTTGACGCTTTGCTGATTCCAGTGTTTTTCCCTAAATTGCAGGACCACAAACTGTATGGTTATCAGATGGGCAATATACTATACATGCAATGATTGTATCTGATACTGATTCTCCACCAATGAAAATGAAACCAAGGACATTGAAGAAAAGATTCAAAACGCGGGTATTAAGCTCCTTAAAATGCTTTTCTCTTACAAGTTCTTGATATCGAGTTTTGCAACTTTTATTGATGTGCTTTTATCAGCTAAATAAGCCTTTATGGTATATAATTTGATTGTTAGCTATTAATCAGTCTGGTGTTGCCTGTACAGTCAAAAAACAAAACTAATGTGTTTAGACAAATTATGTAATGGATTTTTTCAGATAGAGTTATTGCTTTTATAACGCTCTAACGATTCAATAACCATAATTTTGTTTCTTGTTTTGTCCCGTTGGTCCCTCATAAATGAGATCTTTCTCTTCCTTATGTTTATGTACCTGGCCTCAATGCTGAGGGCTTTCCTGAAGCATGATCAGCTAGTGCTAGATTTTATACAAAGTTTGGGGTAAAATATAACTAGGAGCCACCTATAATGTTTGTTTGTTGTCTTTCTTACATTCTTATAAAAAAAGGATATAGTAGGCTGGTTTTAAATCTTATTGCATATCAGGCCTGCCATTGGATTGTAAATTATTGCAGGTGTTGCTTTCATTTATTATATTTCTGAATCGGTTTTTGGTTCTTGGACAGCGACTGAAGTGATCTTTACCAGTGAAAAGATTCAGGAAATCATCCCTTTAGCTGCGAATGCAATATTGTTGCTTGGACAAGGTACCTTATGTGGAATAGATTTATCACTTTAAATGTGGCCACTTTATTGAATTGGGTATATCAGTGTGAAATTTATTAATCGTCTCATTGTCGCCTTTTTGTGTGCTTATTTGTTGTTTTTCTATATCCTCTGTTTGCAGCCAATAACATGTTTGCTTACGCAATATCTTAAATATGCTGGATATATTTCTTTCCCGACTGGTACGCCCATTTCCTGTTTTCAGTTTCTGGTAATGAAGCATGTGACTAGTAATCATGCTACAACATTGACCTTTCAGCATCTTGTTACATTATATTATATCTTTATTGTATCTTTGTTTTTTGAATATAGAATTTCCAGGGCTTATATCTTCCATCAAATATTGATGACTTGTTCCACATATGAAGTTTCTGGACCGGTCTTTTTCTTTAAAAAGTAAGTCTCACCTTAGTCTATCAATAATCTTGATACATTTCTTGCTGTAAAATTTGATTGAACCAATTGCTACTGGACACATCACATCTCACACATGAACTTTAAATTGCTACTATTTTCTGTTACTTATGGTATTGCCATTTGACATTGCAGGTGAATGCCATGTGTTCTCTTCAAATCAACGTTATCTCATTGCTATATCTGATTAATCAAGAGCTTCAGTTGTTTCGTATACTTTCATAGTGTGTATCCTTCGGTTAACACTGAGCTTTTGAAGGTATGACAAAGAAACTTCTCCCATTTGAAATATTCAAGTTGTTGGACTTAAATACTTAAATACAACGGAGTTTTTATATCGTTAAATGTGGTTATTGATTCTGAATCTCAAAGATGAATCATTTGGCATCTACAAGTCTGAACTTTTTCCTGGAAGATATACATTGTTAATTTTTTCGTATATATTCAATCACATGAAAACTATTAATTCATACATATATATCTTTTTCTTATCTGATCAGAGAATGCTATGGAACCTGTATGGTGAATTGCTGTTTGAGTTTTATCGTGGGCAGGAGCGAGATTCTCAACCGTTGATGCCACCACCTATGCAAGTAACATGCAACCTACCGAACACATCGAAGACATACTTTTGACTAACTGCATGGAACTTGTACTTCTGGAACTCAAGTCAACAATGGAGGTTTGAGTCATCAGAAGAAAATATTAATAAGACATTATTGCTTTTATAGTATTGCAGCCTCGTCCCATCTGCTGCTTAATAAAGACCATTAAACATAAACCTCCTTTGAAACCTGCCTTATCGTTATGTTTTCTTCTCATGTTTGAGATTGTTATTTGTATTCAAGCTTAGCATAAGTAACATTAGGATCATGTTATATGAAGTTATCCTTCGTTGATCTTGGGATTAATGACTGAATTTGATGCATGGAGTTTCTTAGTGGTTCTGTTGTTGGTAAATTTTCACTGGTTGCATTTGCAATTGTGTAGCTATAGGATTGTTACCAGTTTTCAGTTGTTTATGTCACATCAAAAGGGGGGTTAAAACTATCCTAAATGGGTATATATAACAACACCCTTGATGTTTTCTTAGGTATGGGACTAGGTGAGGATCTATCCGATGATCTTTTTGGTTAAAGACTTAAAAGGGGACAGTTTTTATATATTCACCTGTAATTTCGTTTATATTCTATCACTAACATGTGGTATGTAAATGATCAGATGATCCAAATTTAGCTTGTCCACCTGTTAATTTCGTTTATAACGTGGTATGTAACGGATAATCCGAAATTAGGTTGTGCAAATCTCATTTAATTGCTTGTCCAAATCTCATGTAATTGTTTCTAGCTTTTCGCCAGTCTTGAAATTCGCCGTTAAAAAAAACGGATGTTTAAATGGGACGGGTATAAATATAATCAAAGTCATTTGATTGGTTTTTGCTTTAGCGTATTTAACGGGTTTATTAACTTTTAACTTATTTATCAAATATAAGTCTTAAGAGCTTTTTTATTATTATTATTATTGCTATATTTATTTATTGATTTTTTCTTTGTTGTTCTTATTGACGGAACCACGATAGGTATCAAGACACTAATGGATTTTGCAACGAAATAGTAATTTTTATTTTCATAAATGATCTACCCAAACAAATTGTGTTTATGATCTTCTTTGGTTTTTCTTAAAGCACCGATGAATTTATATTTTGTTCTCATGTTATATTGTTATTGTTATGTTATATCATTTTATTCAAGGCGGGTTTCCCGATCTCCTTCGGCTTTTATATGATAAGCTATTCTTTTATCCTTTTCAGCTTAGGCTTTATCAAGAGTAAGCAACTTATTGAAGATAAATTTTACACAAAATAAGTCGCCATTGACACCTCATAAACGGAAACATATAAACACCTAGACATACTCGGTAAAAATCTTGTCACTACTTTAAAGTATTATTATACGCTTAATAAGAGAAAAAATGTATTAATATAAAATATATGTGAGTTGACATGATTGTAGTGATCGCTTATACCACTTAAACAATCACAAACCAACATTTGATGAAAGGGTGGAATGTCGCTTCAACTCGAAACGATGAAACCGGAAATGTTCTCGTACATGTAGCACGCTGTCGCCCGCAGGTGGTCTCGATCATGCTCGCCGATCATTTTGCCCACTTTGTTGTATTTTGTCGCTCAAGCTTATGCATTAAATCTTTTATGTTAGAATTATCATTTTTTTTTCATTAGAATAAACACACCGTGTATCTTTAATCTTCAAAATAAGAAAGGAAAAAAATGAGAATTTGTAAGAATTGTTGATACTTTAAGTAACCGTGTGTTTACAGCCAGAAGAATTTAACATAAACACTTGACTGCTTATCATACCAACAATATAATACTTATCTCACGATGAAACTAGAAATGTTCTGTACATGTAGCACGTTGCCGGCCAGAGGTGGTCTCGATCATGCTCGTCGATCATCTTGCCCACTTTGTTGTATTTTGTCGCTTCAAGCTTATGCATTAAATCTTTTATGTTAGAATTATCATTTTTTTCATTAGAATAAACACACCGTGTATCTTTAATCTTCAAAATAAGAAAGGAAAAATGAGAATTTGTATGAATTGTTGATACTTTAAGTAACCGTGTGTTACAACCGTAAGAATTTAACATAAACACTTGACCGCTTATCATACCAACAATATAATACTTATCTCACGACGAACTGAAATGTTCAGACATGTAGCACGTTGTCGCCGTAGGTGGTTTCGATCATGCTCGCCGATCATCTTGCCCACTTTGTTGTATTTTGTCGCTTCAAGCTTATGCCTTAAATCTTTTATGTTAGAATTATCATTTTTTTTTCATTAGAATAAACACACCGTGTATCTCTAATCTTCAAAATAAGAAAGGAAAAAAATGAGAATTTGTACGAATTGTTGATATTTAAGTAACCGTGTGTTTACAGCTAGGAGAATTTATCATAAACACTTGACTGCTTATCATACCAACAATATAGTACTTATCTCACGATACTAACATTGTATACTCCTTAGTATATAACCAAGGAATCTTTTCTTACTTTGACCGATGTGGGACTGAACTTGCACAAGAATAGTAAAGCCTACACAAAGTTGTTCTAGAGAAAGGACACCTGCCATAATCTATACTTATTTTTGCTCTATTCATTTCAAGCTGTGAGAAATTATACCCGATGACGATGCAAGTTACCCTATCACCCTCACAACAGTTTATCACAAAGAAATGATAAATTTTTTGGTTAAATCTACTGTATAAATCATTCCAATTTCGTTTATATATACTTCAGAAAATTGTTAGCAAAAGTTGTATTAGTTGTGTAGAGTTTCTGTGAGCACCGCTACTTGTATGATTCGGAAGTATTTATTTTTTATCGATGACATCACTTAAAAAGTTCAAATATTAACAACCATAATGTACATGTTGGTAAAAAGATCTATTGTGCTCTCACGGAAATGATATGATCACTCTTTTCTTCAACATACTTGATTCAACACACACCCGTTTAGTTACTCTTGATGTTTAACTACAATGAGTAGTGTCACATGTGTATTAGGTTGGAGATGAAATTTGAACTCACTGTAAATGTAAAAGTTATCGGGTCTTCGTCTTTTAAATATGAAATTCTATTTGCAAATTTTAAAACGTCAAATACGTATAAGAAACCATGTCGTTTTTTCAAAAGAAAATAGATTTTAATTATAACAAGACGATACCAATGGTGTTTCTTTATCGTCTCTCTTACATTATTAAAAAGAGTATTTAGAAGGTTGTATATTGAATACTATGTGCATATTCCAGGCCAGCCATTAGATTGTAAAATTGTTGCCAAGTGTTGGTTTTGATTATTCTATTTATGAATCGGGTTTTGGTTCTTAGCCAGCCACTAAAGTCATAACATTCACCAGTGAAAAGATACAGAAAATCTTCCCTTTAGCCGCCAATGCAATATTGTTGCTTGGAGAAGGTACCTTATGTAGAATAGATTTATCACTTTAAACGTGGGCACTTTATTGAATTGGGTATATCACGGTAAAATTTATTAATCGCCTCATTGTCACCTTTTTGTGTGCTTATTTGTTGTTTTTTATATCCTATGTTTGCAAATTAATAACATGTTTGCTTACGCAATATCTTAAATATGTTGATAAATTTCTTTCCGATCGGTAAGCTCATTTCTGCTTTCGCTTCTAGTAATGAAGCATGTGACTAGTAATCATGCTACAACATTGACCTTTCAAAGATCTTGTTACATTATATTATATCTTTATTCTTTCTTTGTTTTTTGAATATAGAATTTACAGGGCTTATATCTTCCATCACATATTGATGACTTGTTCCACGTATGAATCTGGACTGATCTTTTTCTTTAAAAAGTAAGTCTCACCCTAGTGGCCTAGTCTATCAATGATCTTGATACATTTCTTGTTGTAAAACTTGATTGAACAAATTGCTACTTGACATATCACATCTCACACATGAACTTTAAATTGCTACTATTTTCTTTTACTTACGGTTTTGCCATTTACATTGCAGGTGGATTGATAAGGTTTTAAAAGGTACCATTTTGAGGGGTCGTTTAAGTCCTTATTTGATCACGCTTGTATCCGTTATTGCTTAATATCGTTCCTTTTCACTTTTAGGTCTCTCAAGGCAAATCTTTGAATGGCACTTATTTGGACGAAAAGGCGCGAATATATGAAGAAATGGCCAAAGTCAAAATCGAGACACTCACAACCGAAAATAGAAGCGCACGACGCCAAAAGCACTGCGACGCCATCCGAGATTTTTGTGACGGTTCGAACCCAAACTCGTATTTTCAAGTGACGACGCCCGCTTGTAAAATAGTAGGCCGTCGCTACTCGCACGGCCTAGATGCAATCCGCACGACGCCGAAGTCAAGAGGACGGCGCCACGGACATAAGGTGACGATGTCGCAAGTTAACGTGGCAAGACGAAACCCAATGACGACGACGACGGCGTCACGAAACATAAGGTGACGCCGTCGCATATGTAATCTTATATATAGAACCGAATTTTCGCTTTTAGAGAGTCTTTTGAGTGAAACCTAAACCGAACCTAAGGTGTCTTGTACAAGATTTTAGGGTTTTAAACCCTATCTTACATCAAGATAAGTATTTACTTCATTAATTCAATTATGTCTTTGATTATTTGTGTATGCTTGCATGTTCTCCATGTCCGCTAATTTATTTGTGTGTTTGCTTAGGAAGTATGAAACTTAATTATTGAATATTGATTGGTTGTTTCATCTTAGTTGATTAATGATCTAGTAATCGCGATAGGTCATTCGTTGTGTATTTAATGCTTGATTCATCTTTGTGAACCTTAGAATATAATTACCGAGTAGTTGTAGGCTAAACCATCAAAGAGTGCCTTAGAGTAAGAGTTTATTATCCCAGCGGTTTGTAGACGAGACCCTTTGGTAAGTTCAGAGTTAGAGAGAAGCGATACCTACAACTTTAGACACACAACGCAACTAAGAATAAGGACGTGACAACTCAACCATCAATAGGAGATAATTATGAGGTAGTACAACCTAAGTAAACACATCTTTAAACTATCATACGAGCACACACTAGACATAGACTCCACAACCTTAGTTTAGATAATTAGATAATAGTAGAGTAATCGGTGAAATACCAACCCCAAATCCAATACCGAGATTAGTACCTTTCCATTTCATAAAATATAAAAATACAAAAATAATCTTCCTCAACCTTATCCTTAGCGTAGTAACTTTACTAGCATTCCTATTCCCAGAGAACGATATCAATACCGTGGCTTACCCTAATTACTACACTACAACGATTAGGTTCATCGCCTAGTGTGTTATAAAACTTGCTCAAGAAAAGGAAGTTTCCTTGACCCCGAACGACGCGTGTAGCGTTATCATGGATGCCATTTGTTCTCTTCAAACCAACGTTATCTCATTGCTATATCTGATTAATCAAGAGCTTCAGCTGTTTCATATACTTTCATAGTGTGTATCCTTTGGTTAACACTGAGTCACTGAGGTTTTGAAGGTACGATAAATAAACTTCTCCCATTTGAAATATTCAAGTTGTTGGACTAAAATACTTAAATACCAACGTAGTTTTTATATTTGTTAATACAAATAAGCCGTAAAAACGTTTATTTATATTTTACGATCTTCTAATGTTTTGTCGATAACAAAAGTAAAATCATATTAACGAAACAAATAAAATACGTAAATGGTTTGAACTAATAGTTTTCTAACACACTTACGCTTTCATATAAAACACTAAAACAAGTATAAGTGATTTTATGATCTAGATATATATATATATATATATGTACAACAACTAGTGTTTACATATCGCTTAACAAGTATAAGTGACTCTATGATTTAGATACATATGTACAACAACTAATGTTTACATATTGGGTTAATACATACTTATATTAATGATAACGCCACACGCTGCTCGGGGTCAAAGGAACTTCCTTTCTTCGAGCAAGTTTTATAACACCCCAGGCAAAGAACCTAATCGCTGTAGTGTAGTAATTAGGGTGTTTCACGGTATTGATATCGCTCTCTAGGGAATAGGAATGCTAGTAGGGAGTTACTACGCTAAGGTTAAGGTTGAGGAAGATTATTTTTATCTTTTATATTTTATGAAAATGGAAAGGTACTAATCTCGGTATTGGATTGGGGGTTGGTATTTCACCGATTACTCTACTATTATCTAATTATCTAAACTAAGGTTGTGGAGTCTATGTCTAATTAATGTGTGCTCGTGATGATAGTTTAAAGATGTGTTTACTTAGTTTGTATTACTCCTTAATTATCTCCTATTGATGGTTGAGTGTCACGCCTTATTCCTAGTCATGCGTGTGTGTCTAAAGTTGTGGTATGCTTTCTCCCTAACTCTTGAACTTACCAAAGGGTCTTGTCTACAAACCCCACTAGAGATTATAAACTCCTACTCTAAGGCTCTTTGATGGTTTAGCCTACAATTACTCGTAATTATATTCTAAGGTTCACAAAGATGAATCAAGCATTAAGTACAACGAATGACCTATCGCATTACTAGATCATTAATCAACTAAGATAAGAAACAACCAATCAATATTCAATAATTAAGTTTCATACTTCCTAAGCAAACACACAAATAAATTAGCTTGACATGGAGAACATGCCAAAGATACACAAATAATCAAAGACATAATTGAATTAATGAAGTAAAGACTTATCTTGATGTAAGATAGGTTTAAAACCCTAAAATATCGTGATAAGACACCTTAGGTTCGGTTTAGGTTTTACTCCAAAGACTTCCACACAAAGACCAAAAATTCGGATTCTATATATAAGATTACAATTGCGACGCGCCACCTTATGTTTAGTGACGCCGTGTGTCGCCGCCATTGGGTTTCGCTCGCCACGTTAACCTTGCGACGGGCCACCTTATGTCCGTGACGCCGTCCTCTTCACTTCCGACGCCGCCTGATTGCATCTAGGCCGTCCCGAGTAGCGACGGCCTACTCTTTCACCACTAGACGCCGCCTCTTGAAAATACGAGTTTTGGGTTCCGCCCGTCACAATATTTTGGGACGGCGTCGCCAGGCACCCGACGCCGCCGCTTTATACTTTCAAAGAATCGTGAGTGTCTCGATTTCGACTTTGGCCATTTTCTTCATATATTCGCGCCTTTTCGTCCAAATAAGTGCCATTCCAAGATTTTGCCTTCACGAGACCTAAAAGTGAAATGAACGATATTAAGCAATAACGGATAAAAAGTGATCAAATAAGGACTTAAACGACCCTCAAATGGTACCTTTAAACCTTATCAAATATCCCTACACTTGTTATTTGCTTGTCCTCAAGCAAAGGTGCTTTTAGCCAATTAATTTATAAGTTGGGGTCATGAAGCATTAATTCAAAACGGTCCACAACACATATAAGCCCCAAGAAAGTCATAATAAGCACGGAATACATACTAGCACCTCACATGGGGTGTTTGATACTCACATCTCTCTCGGTGTATATATGAAATATAACAATATAGGAAATGGAAGATAAACACTCATTAACCGTCCTAGTACATAGATTACCATAGGTTTGAGAATAGATCAAACCTCCATCGCTTACGGCGTAGCACCTAGGAAAGACTATCAAAGAGGTCTTTAAAGGGTTGTAACGTTAGCTTACGGTAGGAAATAAGGGTTTGGTGGGATAGGCTATTTAGTGGTGGTAAGTCAAAATCTTTATGTTAAATGCATATAAAGAATGGCGTTATAAGCCAAGACTCGACACTCTAAACTCTAGATAACCGAAATAAACAAACATAAATTTAAAGGATAGATGTAGGATGGTAGCATGTTTGTTTTTTTTTTTTTTTTTTTTTAATCACTCTATTTTTTTTTCTTTTTCTTTTTTTCTATATTTTTTCGATTTTTTTTTTTTTTTTTTTTTTTTTTTTTTTTCATACACTTTTACTCTACCATCCTCTACGGTAACATCAAAATGATAGGATTTATAGGCACATCCTTACACTTGAGTTTTATTACTCTAACACTAATTTGACCCGAATTGAAAAGATCAAAACACTGGGGTACATTATTACGCAAACAAAGGAATTTGAATTTAACGCTCCTTCCGTCATTTCATAAACTTTAACTTTTCCCATGAATCCCAATCGTCCCAAAACTGTATACAAAGGATATGACTCGACTTAGCAACTTACGTTTCTTTTGAAAACGTGTGTAATCCTCCCTACACTTATCCCTTATGTAAAATACCTTTATATGCAATTAAGACGAGGTTAAAAACAAAATAAAGCATTTTCACAAATTTAAACATGAGGATAAATAATTAATAAAAGATATATGACACTAACAAGCAAACAATTAAACATGGGTTGCCTCCCACGAAGCGCTTTTCTTTATTTAAGAGTCTTGTAGCTAGACTCGTAGTCGTGCTCCCACGCATCGATATAATGTAAGTCTATCCTCAACAATGTCGTAAGGATCAAACTTATCATTCAAGTTCCTAGTAGTACGCTCGGTTAAATATGCCTTTTCAAACATCTCACCATCGGGATCATAGATTTGTATCCTAATGTGCCACCTTCCATTACCATCACTAGCGGTCTATTCCAATTCCACATGTGTTCGGATTTCTCAACTATCCACTTATTCATGACAAGGTTAACGGGCAAGCTTCCTAGGAACCTCGGTCATCTTCCTAAATACTAAGGCCCTCGAACGGGTTCACTTCTATGTCCCTAGCCATTTCTTGTTCTTGGAAAGTTGTCGCACTAGCAAAGGCCTTATCTAGGTAAAAAGGTCTTTGGGGCCTATGATGTTCTTATCAATCCAAGGTCCATATCGAGAAGGCTCTCTATCCAACCCTATCTCTTGTGGGATTTCCTCATCCTTATAGTATGTATGCTTTTAACATCGTAAACGGATCTAGCACCCCTCTCCTACCACTATTTTGGACATCTTACAATCGATGATGGCACTAGCGGTAGCTAAAATCCTCTTCCAACTAGTAATGGGCATGTCGGGCCCTTATTCAAGTCTAGTACATGAAAGTCGGCCAAAAGAGTCAACTCTCCTACATGTACTACCATGTCCTTTATTATTCCTACCGGACGTGCTATACTACCGTCCGCTAGACCTAAGATAGTTTCCGCTGGTTCAATTTTACCTAGGTTGAGGCTTCATGAAGGGACAACGAACGAGATTGATGCATGATCCTAAATCGGCTAGAGCATCGAGTGGCTTGGAAGTTCCAAGTCTACACGGAAGAGTGAATAGCCCGGATCGCCTAACTTCTTAGGAAAGTTGTTTCACACAAAGGCGGACCCATGTTTTCCAAGCCTAAGTTCTAACTCATATTTTTCTTTTAAAGCATTATAATAAGGTGCATGAGCTAAGACTTCAAGAATCGGTTTTTCTTGATGGAGTTCCTTGTACTCCTCCTCTAAACTAGGTTTGGATTCTCGTCGACGGGTTTCTCAAGAGTAGGCTTTACCAAAGGTGCCGGGCCTTGGTATCTCTTGGATGACTTGAACCCTTTTGATAGCATTTACCGAGTGAACCGTTGGGTGAGAGGGGCATGGATGTGCACTCTCCATGGTGAATCGAACATGAAGTCGATGCAATCGAATTCACTTTTGGGTTCTTAATGGTATCACTTGGGAGTGCTCCAACTTCCCGCTCATCAAGGCTTTTAAGAGGCATCAAGCTTGGTTGTCATCTCGCCTGCTTTTGCTTAAAATCGGCTTCAAGCTTATTCAATCGAGTTTCTTGGGATGACAAAAATCTAGATGCAATTGCCTCAAGATTAGCGGGTTCCTGTATTAGAAGAATTGAACCTATTAGGCGAACTAGATGAGCTTTGGGGTGTGCTTGAGTTTTGGTTCCACTTAAGATTAGGGTGATTTCTCCATGAGGGTTGTATGAGTTTCCTAAGTTGTTTTGTTCGGGTTTGAAAGTGTACCACTTCTCTCCCGCCCCGCCGGTCACGTATGGAGGCGTAGTCCGCAAAGCTTGTTCGGAGAGCCTCGTGCAATCACGAGTGTCATGGGGACCACCGCATAACTCACAAGGTAGAGTGATTTGATTCACTTGTCGCGAGGACTTAGGATTTTGTAGGAACTCATGAGGAATTTAACTTGATCTTCAAGTTCGATCATCCCACGGCCGGGAGGAGGCAAGGAGATTGCCTTGACGGTTTTGGGCAGCTCACGGGGTCATCCCAACTTCGCTGTCATAGAGGGCGAGGTCCTCTATTATTTCCCATGATTCTTCTCGGTGAGATCACTAAGTTTTCCACCGCCGCTTGGTCAATGGATCGCTTAGTGGGAAAGTTGACATGATCATAAAAGATTTGGACTGGAGCCAAAGATCAATGCCGTGATGAGGACTTTATGAAGTAAGTCCTTGAATCGGGTCCATGCTTCAGAGAGATTCACCTTGACGTTGTTGGAACATCAAGATGTCATTCCTAAGCTTAGTGGTTCTCCGTGGGAAAAATTGAGCAAGGAAGCGCGAAGTAAGATCATCCCAACTCGAGATGGAGCCATGGAAGTCGCCAAGCCAATTACTAGCTTGGTCCCGTAGAGAGAATTGGAAGAGACGCAGCGCGTGGTCTCCCGAGTAGTAGCATCAAGGTCGATGGAATCGACGATTTTGAGGAAATCCTCGATGTCGATTTGGATCTTCGAACGAAGTCCATGGAATGCACATCCGCTTTTGCACCAACCGGATGGTGTCGGATCGCAGGGTCGTAGTTTGGGCTTGGTCGGAAGCTCAATGGTGTTCCTATAGCCTAGGTGGCTTGGTCTCGAGTATTCACCAAGAGTACGGGCTCTTGGTGGGTCATTTGGTGGTGGGTTGATGAATGGTAGTGGGTTATCACCTTCCATGATGAAAAGTGATGAGGTTACGAACAAAGGTCACGAAGAAGGGGATAGACTAATGAGAAATCTAAAATAAGAAAAAGTTTACTTGATAGGAATCAAGCAAAGAAACCTAAACGAGGTGGACTACTAACTAGCTATTCTATTCCCGTGGCGCGCCAAAACTTGATAACGCTACACGGTCGCTCGGGGTCAAAGGAACTTCCTTTTCTTCGAGCAAGTTTTATAACACCCTAGCAATGAACCTAATCGCTGTAGTGTAGTAATTAGGGTAAGCCACGGGTATTGATATCGTTCTCTAGGGAATAGGAATGCTAGTAGGAGTTACTACGCTAAGGTTAAGGTTGAGGAAGATTATTTTTATCTTTTATATTTTATGAAAATGGAAAGGTACGAATCTCGGTATTGGATTTGGGGGTTGGTATTTCACCGATTACTCTACTATTATCTAATTATCTAAACTAAGGTTGTGGAGTCTATGTCTAATTAATGTGTGCTCGTATGATAGTTTAAAGATGTGTTTACTTAGTTTTTATTACTCCTTAATTATCTTCTATCGATGGTTGAGTGTCACGCCTTATTCCTAGTCACATTGTGTGTCTAAAGTTGTAGGGTATGCTTCTCCCAACTCTTTGAACTTACCAAAGGGTCTTGTCTACAAACCCCACTAGAGATTATAAACTCCTACTCTAAGGCGCTTTGATGGTTTAGCCTACAATTACTCGTAATTATACTCTAAGGTTCACAAAGATGAATCAAGCATTATACACAACGAATGACCTATCGCACACTAGATCATTAATCAACTAAGATAAGAAACAACCAATCAATATTCAATAATTAAGTTTCATACTTCCTAAGCAAACACACAAATAAATTAGCTGACATGGAGAACATGCCAAGATACACACAAATAATCAAAGACATAATTGAATTAATGAAGTAAAGACTTATCTTGATGTAAGATAGGGTTTAAAACCCTAAAATACTTGTACAAGACACCTTAGGTTCGGTTTTAGGTTTTACTCCAAAGACTCTCCACACAAAGACCAAAATTCGGATTCTATATATAAGATTACAATTGCGACGGCGCACCTTATGTTTAGTGACGCCGTGTCGCCGCCATTGGGGTTTCGCCTTGGCCACGTTAACCTTGCGACGGCGCCACCTTATGTCCGTGACGCCGTCCTTCGCCTTCCGACGTCGTCGGATTGCATCTAGGTTGCCCGAGTAGCGACGGCCTACTCTTTCACCACTAGACGCCGCCTCTTGAAAATACGAAGTTTTGGGTTCGCCCGTCACAATAATTTTGGGACGGCGAGCTAATAGCACCGACGCCGCCTTTATACTTTCAAAGAATCGTGAGTGTCTCGATTTCGACTTTGGCCATTTTCTTCATATATTCGCCTTTTCGTCCAAATAAGTGCCATTCCAGATTTTGCCTTCACGAGACCTAAAAGTGAAAAGGAACGATATTAAGCAATAACGGATACAAAGTGATCAAATAAGGACTTAAACGACCCTCAAAATGGTACCTTTTAAAACCTTATCAATTAAGTATACTAAATGGGTAAAACAAGTATATACTAAATGGGCAAAACAAGTATATACTAAATAGATAAAACTAGCAAATGGTTTTAACCCATAACCCATGGTTTTATATATACCACTTACACAAGTTCAATGTATCCTTAAGGTACATTGTATCTAGATAGAAACCATGGATCAACCCATAACCCATGACCCATAACCCAAAATACCCATGGGCAAAGAGGATGGACCACGGATCCCTAGCTTTGTGCTAGCCGGATCCCAAGTGGAAGGATCCGTGGGATCCGGGAAATGAGAGGTTTTTCCTCTATAAATAGTGAGCCATTTCTTCATTAATTCTCACCCTCTCCAACATACTTTCTCCCCGAAAGTTAAATTCACTAACCATAGATCCAAGAGATCTATGTTTGTAGTTTTGTTTTTGTGTGATCTTTTAGGTTCCTCTTAAAGGGAACCTTTGAAGTCGAGCAAGCTCAAGTCCATGAGTTGCCAAGCTTCCTCATCATCAAGGCTATTGAAGTCCTCTTGTTGATGATCCCTTTCTTTCTTCAAAGAAGCATAGTGTTAAAGACATTAGTGAAAGATGTCTCAAGTGTCAAGACGAAGATAATAGTGAAAGGTATCTATCGCCTCATAGGATAAGCACTTGTGGTAGGTGCTTAGAAGTCAAGACAAGAAGCATTAGTGAAAGGTGCTTAGAAGTGAAGACACAAGACATTAGTGAAAGGTGTCTTGTAGATCTAATCAAAGACATTAGTGAAAGGTGTCTTGTAGATCTAATCAAAGGCATTAGTGAAAGATGCCTTAGATGTACATTCGATATGGTGTGTTTCATGTACTAGATAGACTAGCATTAGATCCAAGGATATTGATGTCCTTGATGATGTTGTAAAGGAGTAGATCTCTTTGGGATTAGTCGTTGGTGTAGTGTGGTAGTAGTTCCTCCATTGCAATGGAACTAGGTGCTTAGCCTAGTACCTAATAAAGGGTAGGCGACGTTGTGAAGGTGTAGTTCACCTAAGGTGTGAAAGAACTTCGGTGGTTAGCCTAGCACCGTATAAAGGGTAGGCGACGCTGTGTTAGGTGTGGTTCGCCTTGGTGTGAAAGAACCGGTATTTAGCTTTGTACCGAAAAAGATTAAGCGACGCCAGAAGGCTTCTCCGCCATAAGGAGATTGGTGTAGTGATTACAAACTCTCGAGTAGGTGACTCGGAGAGTGGAGTAGGCAAGGAAGGTGTCCTTGTAGCCGAACCACTATAAATACTGCGTTGTGGTTTTGTGCTTTTACTCTTATCTTTTCATTACATATCTTTATATGCTTTTTTATCAACATCCAACACACACAACCAAATAGATTGACATAAGTCGATCTAAATAGTTTAAAAGGAAGTTTTAATTGGTAAAACTATTCAACCCCCCCTTCTAGTTTTCCACAATATTGTTAAATGTGGTTATTGATTCTGAATCTCAAAGATGAATCATTTGGCATCTACAAGTCTGAACTTTTTTCCGGAATATACATATTGTTAAATTTTTTGTATATATATTCAATCAAATGAAAAACTATTAATTCATACATATATATCTTTTTCTTATCTGATCAGAGAATGTTATGGACCCTGTATGGTGAATTGTTGTTTGAGTTTTATCGTGGGCAGGAGCGAGATTTCTCAACTGTTGATGCCACCACCTATGCAAGTAATTACATGCAACCTACCAACCACATCGAAGACATACTTGTGACTAATTGCATGGAACTTGTACTTCAAGAACTCAAGTCAACAATGGAGGTTTGAGTCATCAGAAGAAAATATTAATAAGACATTATTGCTTTTATAGTATTGCAGTCTTGTCACATCTGCTGCTTCATAAAGACCATTAAACATAAACCTCCTTTGAAACCTGCCTTATCGTTATGTTTTCTTCTCTTGTTTGAGATTATTATTTGTATTCAAGCAGCATAAGTATCATTAGGATCATGTTATATGAAGTTATCCTTCGTTGATCTTGGGATTAATGACCGATTTGATGCATGGAGTTTGTTAGTGGTTCGTTGTTGGTAAATTTTCACCGTTGCATTTGCAATTGTGTAGCTATAGGATTGTTGCCGCCAGCTTGTTTATGTCACATCAAAAGGGTTAAAACTATCCTAAACAGTAAATATAACAACACCTTGATGTTTTCTTAGGTATGGGACTAGGTGAGGATCTATCCGATGATCTTTTTGGTTAAAGACTTAAAAGGGGACAATTTTTATATGTTCACCTGTAATTTCGTTTATATTAATATATTCTATCACTAACATGTGGTATGTAAATGATCAGATGATCCAAATTTAGCTTGTGCACCTGTTAACTTCGTTTATAACGTGGTATGTAACGGATAATCCGAAATTAGCTTGTGCAAATCTCATTTAATTGCTTGTCCAAATCTCATGTAATTGTTTCTAGCTTTTCGCTAGTCTTTTTGAAATCTGACGTTAAAAAAAAACGGATGTTGTTTAAATGGGACTGTTAGTACAATTTGTGCGATGGGTTATAGAAAGCCTAAGCGTAGCTTACTGGACTGGACCGGTAATCTTTGGGTGAATCAAACTTGTACTAATTCAAGTAGTTTGGATGGGATACCTGCACAAGAAAGGCAGACCGTTAGTCTTACCATGGGGACGGACCCACGATTAGACTCCGGCGTGAGAGTAAGCACACATCCTTGTATGGGATTAGAGCCCCTTTTATAGGCGAGGTCTGCCGCTGGGGCTTCCTAGATTCTCGCATATAGTGGTTAGTTTCCGAAACCGGACCCTTGGCAGGCAAGAGTTCCGTGTCAATCGCGGATGCGGACGTAAGGAGTCTATCGGTTGGAGGTTCAACCTGCTATGTACCTTGCGCATCTCAAAGCCCGGATCATAGCCAATCTAGCCATCAGGCTTATCGTAGGCCTAGGATTTGTAATCATCTGGGCTGAGCCCAAGATGTGTATAGTGTATTGACCTCGGGGCGTGATACATACTATACGTCATCAAATCCCCACAGTCTAGTATGTCCGTTGCGTGCAGGCATTACTAGACTTAAGTTGACTAAACATTTTGCTATCTCACATCCTTTTTTGATGGGAGTTGTCACGTCACCCAGTCCCCCTAGTCTAGTGTATTGACCGCGTGCGGATATTGTCGTGTGCGAAAAGTACTTACTAGACTGTATATTTGACCAGGACGTGGTGTTATCCTGCGTTTTGTCCTCTTCTTTTATTTGGGAAGCTTGTCGTGACGCGTACGCCATCGACTCTTCATTTCTGCATCGACGCGACCTATTATTCCACACGTCCTCCCCTTTTTTATCTTTAATCTTGGCCGTTCGTTCTGTCCTTCCTTTGCACGTGTCATTATCTGGTTCTAGGTTTTCCTTTACTATAAATACTGCTCCATTTTGTACCATCGCCGTTTGTTGTTCTTAAAGGAAAACAGTAAAAAAGAACTTTTTCATCCGTCTACCCTTTGATCCACCCGCTATGGCTTTGATTGTTGACATAAAATGTAATACCCCTCCAGGGTCGTTTAGCTCTTTCCTTACGACCTATCATATTCCGCAGATTCCTGACCGTAAGTGTACAATGCATGAGTTCCCTGCTGGGAAGATTGGATTATATACTCAGTTTTTTTATCTTGCTAATTTTCATCTGCCCCTGTCTGTTTTCCTTGTTGAGTTCTTGAGGTACTATCACATTAATATTTCTCAACTATCGGTTCTTGGCGCGTGTAGAGTTTCTCACTTTGAGATCTTATGTCGTGCTCTTAACATTACTCCTACTGTTACTTTGTTTCGTTGTTTTTATGTGAACTCCAAACTGAAAGGGTGGTTTTCCTTTGGCAAGCGCGATGGTGTTCCCCCCCCCCCTTAATACCAAATCTCTTGATTCTGTAAAAAATTGGAATGACCAATTTTTCTGGGTTGATGCCTTTGCTTGTCCTGTTTTGTTCCCGTGGCATTCTAGGAGGAATGTCTCTAAAGATCCTGCTCCTCGTCCTGACGAGTACAGTGTGGAAAACTAGAAGGGGGGTTGAATAGTTTTGCCAATTAAAACTTGTTTTAAACTATTTAGATCGACTTATGTCAATCTATTTGGGTGTGTGTTGGATGTTGATAAACAAACATATAGAATTATAAATATGTAATGAAAAGATAAGAGTAAGAAGCACAAAACCACAACGCGAGTATTTATAGTGGTTCGGCTACAAGGACACCTTCCTTGCCCTACTCCACTCCCCGAGTCACCTACTCGAGAGTTTGTAATCACTACACAACATCGACTCCTTATGGTGGAGAAACCTTCACAACGTTGCCTACTATTTTTCCTAACTAGGCTAACCACCGGTTCTTTCACACCAAGGTGAACCACACCTACCACAACGTCGCTTACCCTTTATCCGGACTAGGCTAAGTACCGAGTTCCATTACAATGGAGGAACTACAACCCAACACTACACCAATGACTAATCCCAAAGGAGATCTACTCCTTATAATGTCAACAAGGATAACAATATCCTTGGACCCAATACTAATCTATCTTGTACATCAAAACACACCATATCGAATGTACATCTTAGGCACCTTTCACTAATGCCTTTAACTAGATCTTCAAGACACCTTTCACTAATGTCTTGTGACTTGACTTCTAGGCACCCTTCACTAATGCCTACAATACGGACGATCGACACCTTTCACTAATGTCTTCGTCTTGACACTTGAGACATCTTTCACTAATGTCTTCAACACTACACTTCTTAGTAGAAAGAAAATAACCATCAACAAGAGGACTTCAATAGTTTTGATGATGAGGAAGCATGGCAACTCATGGACTTGAGCTTGCTTGACTTCAAAGGTGGTGATCTCGCCTTTAAGAGGAACCTAGAGAATCACACAAAAACAAAACTACAAACATAGATCTCTTGGATCCGGGGTTAGAGAGTTTTAACTCAAAGGGAAAGTATGTTGGAAAGGGGTAATAAACAATGAAGGAATGGCTCACTATTTATAGAGGAAAATGTCATCGTTCCTCGGATCCCACGGATCCTCCACAAGGGATCCGTCTAGCGTAAAGCTAGGGATCCGTGGGACGCTCCTCTTTACCCATGGGTATTTTGGTCATGGGTCATGGGTTATGGGTTGATCCATGGGTCTTATACTAGATACAATGTATCTTATGAGTGCAATGCACCTAGTCAAATGGGTATGGGTCAATACCATGGGTTATGGATATTATCCATATATGATATAAGCATGATGTCATGCAATGGGTTATGGGTCAAGCTCCATGGATATGGGTCATGGACTTTGGGTTGTACCCAACTACATTCAATGTATTTGGTCAATGGGTTATGATACTTAAGTTTCTACCCATTTATATTACCCAATATACTACATACTAGTTATGTGTATATTTTACCCAAATATGTAAACACTAGTTGTTGTACATATGTAATACTAAATCATAAAATCACTTATACTTGTTTTAGTGTTTTATGTGAGAACGTAAGTGTGTTAGAAACTATTAGTTCAAACTATTTACGATTTTATTTGTTTCGTTAAAATGATTTTACGTTTGTTATCGACAAAACATTAGAAGATCGTAAAATATAAATAAACGCTTTTACGGCTTATTTGTATTAACAATCTCCCCTTTTGTTGATGACAAAACATAAAATTATTTTAAGGAAAACTAAAATTGTAAAAGTTTGAATTGAGTTTTACTCTTTCTCCCCTTTTGTCGAAACAAAAGAGCGTCGAAAAGAAACTAACACATTGTTTTAAGAAAACATGTAAAGAGAAAAATGTAAAGAGAGCAAGTGACGGAATGGTTCTCGTCTTAACTCCCCTCGACGAGTCCATCCCTTTGTGAGGGCGTCAGTAAATATAAACTAACATGCTAACGAATTGCAATTTTGTTTGCAAATTGTTTCGTCCTTGTGACGAAAAAGCTCCCCCTAGAAGATTGCAACTTTGCAATGGGGAGGTCATGAAAAGTAATCCTAATATTGCAAGTAATTTTGCAATGTATTGCTTTGAAAAAGCTCCCCTAGCTTTAGGGTGTCAAAGTCTTCATGTGTAAATTGAATAACTACAAAACAAAGGTTAGAAAACAAATATAATGCATAATTTCCTGCAAATAATACTCAAGTTAGTAGAAAATTAGTTTTCTGTCTCACGGATCCCACGGTTCCCTTCTTGTAGGGATCCGTCTAGGCAAATTTCAGGGATCCGTCTGGCTGATGACTGAATTCAGCAATGGTGATATAACAAATAATGTTAACATCAAAGTGAGATATGTATTATAATATAATCATATACTCATAAATATATAGCAAGTAGCATGTAATTTCATTTAATAAAACTAGAGGTATGATATACATGACTCTAAAAACTAAGAAAATGAACGATACATGACTTGGAGTTACTAGATTTATCTAAGTAACGCTTGATTCTAGGACACCACTAAAAATCCTCTAGCTCAAGTTTGTTTAGGTTTAATCTCGTCGAAACGTTCGAGGAGGTGATAGAACATGAAACGTTGATCTTCTCGTACTTCATGTATCAAACTTTCAACATGTTGACAATGATAACAATCTTTGTCATGGCTAGGTAGTGGTGGTGGAAGAAATGAAATTGCTTGATGCGAAGGATCAAGTGAAGCGGGTTGGGGAGCCTCAAACGACGGAGGGATTGGTGGAGGCACATTTGAAGATGGCTCGACCAAGAATGATGGTGGTAGAGAAGTGTCAACTTCCATATGGTCGGGTGGTTGACCTTGATAATTTCTCATAATCCAAATGGGATTATATGATGGTGACGGCGAAAGAAAGCCGGGGCTAGTGTTGACTCAACACCTTGATTTTGTACCATTATTCCTCCTAATGAGGAGAATGTTGTCGGTGGAGGAGGATGAGATGGCCTAGGAGGCAAATCCTCTAAGTTGTAGAGGTGTGGTGATGAGAATGGAGTTGTGAGTGAGATAGCTCTAGGAACCAATGGTGATTGTTTAGTGGAGATGGGATTGTTTGGCCTAGGAGGTATGGTGGTGTTTGGCATAGGTAGTTTTGTGGGTACTATCCTTTTAGGGATTGGTTTGATTGGTTGAGTTGGTGGAGGAGAGATCCTTGCATTTGTGGACTTGACCGGAGATGATTCGGTTGAAGAGATTTCGTGTACAACACGAGCAATTTTCTTGGGTGGTTCTTTGGTGGATAAGTTGCTACTTGGAGTTTTCCTCATGATGATATGATTTCAAGAGGTTTGTAAAGATTTCTAAGTGCTGAAAATGAGAGTGAAGATGATGACTTTAGGAGTCCTAACAATGTGGTTTATAAGGCAAGGGTTTTGGCAAGTGCATTCAAGACTTAAGCCACTAAGATTCATTGGAATGTGATGATTAACATGCACAAGAGTCAACTTAAGAGTTGTACTGATCTAGGAACTCATTTAAGATGAGATGGAGTGTTTAAGTTAGCAAGATGAGCTTGAAATGATTGTTTTAACTAGATTTGACATAAATTTGTCATATGGATCCCACGGTTCCCTACAACGAGGGATCCGCCTAGGCTAATCCTAGGGATCCGTCTATCAACAACTAAGAAAAGATAGCAATGATGTTTGTAAGGTTTAATGCCTATTTCTTCTTGAGTGTTTCAGTTTATCTAAGTGTCTTAAATGAAGAGGTGCTTAAGTACTTGAGGGTAATGAGTGAAGTAGCTAATGATTGCCTTTTATGAAAGAAATTGGAACTTTCATGAGTACCAATGAATGAACAAAGATGACACTAAGGATTTTGAGAGTGTCAAATGGAGCTAAATGATCCTAGAGATCAGATAGTGACTTAGGATAATGTTTTGGGGAATATCCTAAAGACTTAAGATGGAAAAACTACAATTTGATCAATTTTGAGGTAAGGATGATTATGATCAATTTTGCCATAATTGAAAGATTTCCAAGGCTAGATGTGAGGGATCATGTGAGAGATGATGAGTGAGCTTGAGAGCGGAAGAGTAATGGGTTTAAGTGAAATGGTAGATCTACAAGCGTCTTGAGTGTGATCTAGGTGAGTTATGTGTGAGTACGAAATGATCCACTTAACTTGACAAGGACTCAATTTGCCTTAAGGCGCTATGTCTAACTTGGAGATGATGAGTGAGCTTGAGAGCGGAAGAGTAATGGGTTTACGTGAAATGGTAGATCTACAAGCGTCTTGAGTGTGATCTAGGTGAGTTATGTGTGAGTACGAAAGGATCCACTTAACTAGACAAGGACTCAATTTGCCTTAAGGCGCTATGTCTAACTTGGTGTGAAGTGTTCTAAAGGTATGTTTGAAATACAATGATTGCAATTGCATTTTCTGTTTGCCGGATCCCACGGTTCCCTAAGGGTAGGGATCCGTCTAGCACAACCTTTGGGATCCGTCTATCTGCTAAGCATAACCTTTACTAAAGGTATGCAATGATTTTGACAATGCATTATATTTCAAGGTTAGTTAAAGAAGTTCTAACACTAAGGTATCAAATGTAAAATGTTTTATTTCATGAAAGAAATTGGATTACATTGATAAAGCATGAATACTAAGGATTGATCCTATTTGAAAGATTACTAAGTTCCTTGAGCGTTTTCGCTAGAGGGATCATCAAATGGTTGATGAGTGTTTGTTGATTCGGGAATGAAGAAAGTCTTCATGAGAGATATGTTTAGAGGTTCCATCATCTTGTTCACAAGTACATACAACGGAATTTGAAATTGAGGGTGGAAGTACATGATGTTATGATAAAGGCGCGTCGAGAACATTCCATAAGGGATGAGTTTGTTCTTGGAGCCTTGAAGATTTACAATTCACCTTGCGAAGAAGTAGGCGAGATTGTATGGTTGTTGTGTTAGCAAACAATACATTATGTGAGCACAACAAGCGGGAAGGATTTCTCGATTTTCCCTAAGAATCCAAACCTTTTCATGTAGGATGAGTGCAAGAGCCTTGTACTCTTCTCGGATATCCCGTGTATAGATAATGTTTGGATCGAAGTAATGGGGTTTGCATATTATGCGTTTCAAGTCCTCCGGGGATGGTATGTGTGAACAATATGGACTATTTTCTTCACGAAAGTTGAAGAGAGAATCAAGAGACCAATCTTCAGTGAAGGAACATTGTCCATGATTTGGAATTCGGAGGATGTGAGCAAATCGCCCAAGGGTTAAAACGAACTTTTGGTTTTTGATCCAAAACCAAAGAGAAAGAGAGCGATCCTCGTTACGAACGAGTTCGACTTGACGGAAGAATTCCAATACAAACCTTGGACATATTTTCTCGTTAATTTCGAGAAGACATTCCAATCCTATGGTTCGGAAGGAGGTATTGATTCCTTCTTCGTATTGTAGAGGAGTGTCGACAATACGTCCTTCGTGGAAGTGACGGGTTTCGAGATTATTGAACCCATGAACATGATTGCTAGGTGTGTTGGGTTCAAGGGAGATGTTAGGAGTGCAGACGCTAGTGAGTGAAAAATCAAACTCATATTCATGCGACATAGCGAAACCTTTAGGAAAGACAAGTTAATAGGATGTGACGTATTACGGGTAAAACAATGATTACCTAACGTTTTTACAAGGTGTTTATTAACAATGACATTTAACTAACTTAATGTTTGACATTCTAGTAGAATATTTCTTTTAGGAAGAAAGTGGTTTTACTTTGCATGGAAAAATCATTATCCGTAAGGACGGTTCCCACGGTTCCCTTCTATAAGGGATCCGCTAGTATACTTGCCGGATCCGTGGATCCAGAGTAATGTATAAATTTTTGATAAAAACATAAGGTTAATAGTTTTAAACCAAAATATGTGTTTTAGCCTATATTTTCTTTTAGCATGCATTCATGGTTTCTTATGTATCACGAAAGATATAAATCAAAAGAAATGACAAACACATAATGATAATAATAACCTAGATAAACTAGACTATTAGTAATATTTCATTTCAATGCTAAGAATGATACAAAGATTTGGGTATATAACCCCAATGTAGATTAACAACACAAAGTATATGTCTCTGTATGAGAACTTCATCATAGGGAACACAAGAGCGATGAGCACACGAGGCGATGTAAACCATGTTGATGACGAACCTTCTTGATTTTGTTTTGAGATGAGATGAGATAAAGAGGAAGATGAAGTTTTTGAATGAGAGTAAATTTTTGAAAATGGAAGATTTGAAAAAGTGGGGATTTGATGGAGTGGACGACGGAAGGGGTTTTTATGGGGAAGGAGGAATTTTTGAGATTTGTGTTTTGTTTTATTATTAGAAAGATATGATTTTTGGATTAAGTGAAATAAAACAAAAGTTTTATATATCACGACTTTAGACGAAAAAGTAACACGTATGTGAGGAAAGGCTTCCTAATGAAGCTACATGTAATACATGTATATGCACAAAAGATAATCATATAAATACCAATGTAAGCATACTTATTTAGCAAGCTAATGTCATTTAGAGATAAGAAGAAAGTCATACCTCTAATGCACTTAGGAATGTCTTTACAAATGACACAACAAATGTCAGAAGACAATTCCGGCTCCTTTGTGCTTAAGATACCTTCTTAGGGAAGGTAATCTTGTTACCAAGTGATTCCTATGACTTGGTAGGTATGAGCTTTAGCTAAGCAAAATGACAAAGAGGATTAGTGCAATTAAATGAAAAATAAATAATAAGAAAAATGTTGTCATCTAATCAACATCCAAACAAAGAGTTTTTAAAAGATGTGGTGTTTGTTTTTATGAAAAAAAAAAACTTTCTTTGTAGTTTTTTTAATTAACCATAGATCGTATCAAGTTTTTAAAGTACAATATACTTTAAGAAACTTGGTAACGAAGCTCTGATACCAATTGTGGAAAACTAGAAGGGGTTGAATAGTTTTGCCAATTAAAACTCGTTTTAAACTATTTAGATCGACTTATGTCAATCTATTTGGGTGTGTGTTGGATGTTGATAAACAAACATATAGAAGTATAAAAATGTAATGAAAAGATAAGAGTAAGAAGCACAAAACCACAACGCGAGTATTTATAGTGGTTCGCCACAAGGACACCTTCCTTGCCTACTCCACTCCCGAGTCACCTACTCGAGAGTTTGTAATCACTACACAACACCGACTCCTTATGGTGGAGAAACCTTCACAACGTTGCCTACTCTTTTTCCGGTACTAGGCTAACCACCGAGTTCTTTCACACCAAGGTGAACCACACCTACCACAACGTCGCCTACCCTTTATCCGGTACTAGGCTAAGTACCGAGTTCCATTACAATGGAGGAACTACAACCCAACACTACACCAACGACTAATACCAAAGGAGATCTACTCCTTATAATGTCAACAAGGATAACAATATCCTTGGACCCAATACTAATCTATCTTGTACATCGAAACACACCATATCGAATGTACATCTTAGGCACCTTTCACTAATGCCTTTAACTAGATCTTCAAGACACCTTTCACTAATGTCTTGTGACTTGACTTCTAGGCACCCTTCACTAATGCCTACAATACGGACGATCGACACCTTTCACTAATGTCTTCGTCTTGACACTTGAGACATCTTTCACTAATGTCTTCAACACTACACTTCTTAGTAGAAAGAAAAGAACCATCAACAAGAGGACTTGATAGTCTTGATGATGAGAAGCATGGCAACTCATGGACTTGAGCTTGCTTGACTTCAAAGGTGGTGATCTCGCCTTTAAGAGGAACCTAGAGAATCACACAAAACAAAACTACAAACATAGATCTCTTGGATCCGGGGTTAGAGAGTTTTTAACTCAAAGGAAAGTATGTTGGAAAGGGTATGAAACAATGAAGAAATGGCTCACTATTTATGAGGAAAATGTCTACTATTCCGGATCCCACGGATCCTCCACAAGGATCCGTCTAGCGTAAAGCTAGGGATCCGTGGGACGCCCTCTTACCCATGGGTATTTTGGTCATGGGTCATGGGTTATGGGTTGATCCATGGGTCTTATACTAGATACAATGTATCTTATGAGTGCAATGCACCTAGTCAAATGGGTATGGGTCAATACCATGGGTTATGGATATTATCCATATATGATATAAGCATGATGTCATGCAATGGGTTATGGGTCAAGCTCCATGGATATGGGTCATGGACTTTGGGTTGTACCCAACTACATTCAATGTATTTGGTCAATGGGTTATGATACTTAAGTTTCTACCCATTTATATTACCCAATATACTACATACTAGTTATGTGTATATTTTACCCAAATATGTAAACACTAGTTGTTGTACATATGTAATACTAAATCATAAAATCACTTATACTTGTTTTAGTGTTTTAATGTGAGAACGTAAGTGTGTTAGAAACTATTAGTTCAAACTATTTACGTATTTTATTTGTTTCGTTAAAATGATTTTACGTTTGTTATCGACAAAACATTAGAAGATCGTAAAATATAAATAAACGCGTTTTAAGACTTATTTGTATTAACATACTGATGCGGACCATTTTGCGCTTCTTCTTGCTTCATCCTTATCCCTTCCGGCCTCCCTAAGCCCTTTCTTTCTTGGGTTGGTTTGAGTCGTTATTATACTTTGAGCGATGTGTGTACTCGAGTACCTTCGTGAATAAAACACTGGTGATTTTATTTTACGTTGTTTTTTTTTACGAATGTGCTTCGCTTTGTGCAGTGATGAGTTGGTCTGAGTTTATTCAGTCTCCGGAACCTCTGAAGGCCCTAATGGCTACCCGTCCACGTCGTGAGGGGGAACCGCCTATTATAGAAGTTGTTGTTCGTCGCACCGTGTCACACTGCCACTTATTCCTATTGCTCCTGCTCGTACGTATGGTGAGCTGGAGGCTGATGTTAATCTTCTTTTTGATCCGGAAGGTGCTAGTGTTGACACTGGTGGTGGATCGTCTTTTGATGCTACAGATTCTGATGCTAACCCTTCTTCGTCTGGTCTTATGAAGAGAAAAGAGGGGCCTTCGTCTAGTATTTCAGGACCATCTAGTCCTGCGAAGAGGCATCGCTTTGAATTCCAGTCCGGTCCCTCCATTAGTAACATTCCTGTTGGTGGCTTTCAGGAATTACTGAATAGTAGCATTTTGGAGGTTGAGATGGGCTACACAGCCCCCATACTGGTCCTTTAATTACTTCTTCTATTTCCACCACTCCTGAGCGTGAAGCCGGGTTTTTTGTTGATTCTTCTTTCAGGCGTCAACTTGGTGTCGGTTCTCCTGAAAGGTTGGTTATTTCCTCTAATTCTTCTTTTGATTCTAGTACTGCTGCTGCTGGAGCTGAGGTTACTTCTTATGCCAGGTCTGAGAATCTTTTGGATGTTGTTACTTCTGCTGCCACAACTGTTCCGGCTGCTACCCCTATTTTGAGGAATGCTTCCCCTTTTCTCAACTCGTCTTCCAGTGGAGGGGTTAACCGTAGCGTCGAGGATCTTGCCGGACCTTCTGTTAGCCAACCTTTGGCTATTAATGCCCAGCCTACTGCTGATTCGGACCCCTTGTGTTTGCAGGAGCGTCATCATCCGGAGTGGAAAGTATTGAACGGGTCTTTGCTTGACAATCCCTCGGATTGTCGTGAGATTGTTGACGGTATTGCTCCCCCGAAGTTTGCTTCCTTACTTCATGAAATGAGACCTGGCGATTTATTTTCAGGTTTTGACCTTTTGTCAGCTCGCCATGTTTTTTTGCATCTGAGTTACGGATTCGTGCAGAACATTATCTGTGAGAGAATGAGAAGTTATCTGCTAGGTGTGAAGTTCAAGCTAACTTGATTCACGGGCTCGAGTCTCAATTGGCTCGGGCTGAATCGAATGCCTCTGAGATATTGTCTCTTCGTGGTGAGGTTTCTTCTTTAGGAGCAACTGTCAAAGAAAATGAGATATTGTCTCTTCGTGGTGAGGTTTCTTCTTTGGAAGCTCCTTCTATCAGTCGGGATGTTGAGCTTGAACGTTTACAATGTGCTTCTTCTATTCTGGAGTCCCGCAATGCCGATCTCACTAAGGTGTATTCTTGTTTGTTTTGCGTTTATGTTTTATTCTCCTTCTCTTTTTTTTTTTTTTTTTTTTTTTACTTTTGAAATTTTCTTTATTAGGTACAAGTTTTGGACAGGTAATGCTCTGAGCTCCATCCTTATGCCTCAGAGCTAGCTTGCTTGAAGGAGCTCTTTCTTAAGGTTGCCCTATACTTGGAGGAAAAGCTTTATCCGAGCTTGCTTACTGCTGTGTCCGTTCGTCGTTGACTATTATCCGAAGGCTTTAAACTTGCCGTGTCTGAATGTTACCGTTGGCAAGTCTATCTGGATGCATTGTCTAATGCCATTAGCTGTGCTGTTGATAAAGGTATGCAAGATGGGTTTGTTGCCGGGCATGTTCATGGTACGGCTCATACGCCACTTTCAAGCATCGCTTTAATCCTTCCGCTAAGACCGACTATGAAAATGCTCTTCAAGCGCCCGTGGTCTCCGCCTTTCCTTGATTTCTTCGTTAGAGGCTCTCAAGGATTCTCCTGTTGAGAAGCAGTGTTACTTGGAACAGCTGGTCATTCCTGCTTGTGCTTCTGGAAGCTCTTCGAGTGAGTCCTCCCTTTCTGCCTCAATCCAGGGTTGTTTTGATAGGGCCAAAAAGGCAAGGGAAGGCTCACTTCATGACTGGTTGGCACTCGCGGATACGTGGTTGTCTTTTACTGATCCATCATATACGGAGCCTATAGTGGAGTCTGTTTCTGAGCATGATGGTCTTGTTACGGATCCCGGTTTACAAGCTGGGACATGTTCGCCTGTGGACCCTTCCATTTAGTAGTGCTTTATTGTGACCATGCGTTTTTGTTGTTTGGCATGCCGAAGCGCGACACTTTTGTTTTATGTGTAGACAGTCTATTTGTATGCATATTTCTTTTGTTCCGAAACTTTTTTGCTATTTAATTTTCACACGGATGTGTCTATTATAATAGTTTTTTTCTGAATACTTATGGGTTATTCGCCCGATACTGGATTTGCAATATCTCTTACGTATCTTGAGGTAATTGGGAGGTTACTCAGCCTTTTGTTATTCAGAATAACGTTGTATGAGTCATGCCCATATGTATGCGCGTCTTACGTACACAAGTCCTTTTTTTTTAATATTAAATGATTAAAAAAAAGAATAATTTTCTAAAGTAAAACAGGTGAAGGTAGCTAAGCTTCACCTTTTTCATTCAATAAAAGAAGACAAGACATTACAATATAAAAAGATATATTTGATATGAACCCTCCTTCACGGAATCCGCGAGGGATGGGTTGCTTACACTTGATGTATGTAACATCTCTTAAGATTGCAAACATTCCATGTCCGTGGGATTAGATTCCCCGCACGGTCCATTAGTTTATATGCGCCCTTTCCTAGTGCTTCCGTGACCACGTAGGGTCTTTCCCATTTAGGTCCTAGCTTCCCTCCTTCTTCATCGTGGCTCGCATCATTGTTCCGATATACTAAGTCTCCTGGCTTGAAACTTGTACTTCGGACTCTTGAGTTGTAATATTTCTCCATTTGCGCCTTGCTTTTTGCTTCGCGTATTGCTGCTTGTTCTCTTCTTTCTTCGAGGAGGTCTAGGTTCATTTACAGCGCTTCATCATTTTCTTCTATGTTTGCTTCTGCTGTCCTCCATGTGGGCATCCCTATCTCAGTCGGTAAGACAGCTTCCGTTCCGTATGTTAAAGAGAATGGAGTGTCTCCGTTGCTAGATTTGATCATTGTGCGATGTGCCCATAGGACGTGCGATAATTCATCTAGCCAGTTCTTGCTTTTTTCTTCCAACCTAGCTTTTATGCCTTCCCCTAAGCTTCTATTTGCTCTTTCCACTTGTCTGTTGGCTTGTGGGTGTTTTACCGAGGCAAAGTGTTGCTTTATATTCATCTTTTCACACCATTCTTTAAATGGGTTGTCACGGAATTGTTTCCCGTTGTCAGATATTATTTCTCCTGGGAGTCCAAACCTGCATACAATGTTTTCCCATACGAATTTCTTGATCTGATTTCCTGTTATAGTGACCACTGGCTTTGCTTCTATCCATTTTGTGAAGTAGTCTATTGCCACTATGAGGAATCTGACTCTCCCAGGCCCTTCCGGTAGGAGACCTGCAATGTCGATTCCCCACTTGTGGAATGGCCATGCAGAAGTGATGTACGTTAACTTTTCTTGCTGATGTTTTGGAACTGGCCTATGCACCTGACAGCTTTTGCATGCTTGGATTAGTTTTCGAGCATCGCTGTGCATAGTAGGCCAGTAATATCCGGTACGCAGGGCTCTAGCCACTACGGACCTTGTCCCCGCGTGCATTCCGCAAGATCCTTCATGGATTTCTCTTAACACGTAGTTAGCTTGAAGGGGCCCAACGCACCGTAACCATGGTCCCAGAAAAGATTTCTTGTAAAGTATCCCATGAACTACTGCAAACCTTAGTGATTTTCTTTTAACTTCTCGTGCTCTCTCCTTTTCTGCTAGAAGTGTTTTTTTGGTTAGGTACTCATAGATTGGTGTCATCCATGTATACCCCTCTTCTTCTATGGTTGCTATGAGCGGTGCTTCTTCTATTGACTTTTGACCCAGCTCTTCCACTAGTACCTGCTTTTTTAGGTGTGCAAAGCTAGTAGAAGCCATTTTACTTAGCATGCCTGCCTTTTTATTTTTGCTTCTAGGTACTTGCTTGATTGAGAACATTCGGAAGTTCTTTAGGAGTTCTTTTACTTTTTCTAGATATTGAATCATTCCTGACTCCTTCGCAATGTATGTTCCATTGACTTGATTTGCCACTAGTTTTGAGTCTACGTTTGCTTGCACGCTCTTGACTCCTATTTTTTCTCGCTATCCGTAACCCTCGCTATCAAGGCTTCGTATTCCGCCTCGTTATTTGTTGTGGTGAAACCGAACCTTAAAGCGTAAGTAAACTTTGTTCCCGAGGATCTCAAGATGAGGCTCGCCTTCGCACTGCCTATGCAAGATGAGCCATCCGTGAATGTAACCCATGGTTGCGGAAGTTCTTCCACTTCCATTGGTTCATCTTCTTCGTCGTCTTTTGGACGCTCTACTATGAAGTATGCTAGAATCTGTCCCTTAATGGACGTTCTTGGTCTGTACTGTATGTCATATTCTCCCAATTCAATGCTTCACTATTGTAATCTACCTGCGACTTCTGGCCTTGATAGTATTTGCCTAATTGGTTGGTCCGTGATGACTACCACCGTATGCGCTTGGAAATACCTTTTCAGCCACTTTGTAGCGTGTACCAAGGATAAGACTAGTTTCTCCATTGGAGTGTAATTTATTTCTGGTCCTCGCAGGGCTCGGCTCACGAAGTATATTGGCATTTGTTTGCCTTCCCTTTCTATCATGAGAACTGCACTGACTGCTTCTCTTGCTGCCGCTAGGTATATTATTAGCTCTTCTTTCTCCTGAGGTGCGGTTAGGGTGTGGAGGTTTGCTATCATCCCCTTCATTTGCTCAAAAGCTTCCTCCACTTCTTACGTCCATTGAAAGTCGCTCTTTTTCATACACTTTTTGAGTGTTTTAAAGAACGGTAGTGACTTTTCGGCGGACTTAGCCAGGAATCTGTTCAAGCTTGCTAGTTTTCCATTTAGCCTCTGTACATCCTTAAGGCATTTCGAGGAATGGAGACTTAGCACGGCTTTTGCTTTTTCTGGGCATACTTTAATTCCTTTAGTGTTTACTGTGTATCCTAAAACATTCCCTCTTCCATTCCGAAGGTACACTTTTTAGGATTTAGCTTCATGTTTATTTCCCTTAGCGTTTTGAAAGTTTTTACTACGTCTCTTATTATTTCTGCTTCCGAGCGGCTTTTGATCACTAGGTCATCGACATATACTTCTAAGTTTCTGCCAATTTGTTTGTGGAAAGCTTTGTCCACCAGCCGCTGGTATGTTGCTCCTGCATTTTTTAGCCCAAATGGCATTTTCGTGTAGCAGAATATTCCTTGATTTGTGATGAATGATGTTTTTTCCTCGTCTTCTTTTGCCATCTGGATTTGGTGATAACCTTTGTACGCGTCTAGGAAGCATTTGAAGGGATATCCGCAGAGCGATTCTACTTTCCAATCTATCTCTGGCAGGGGGTAACCATATTTCTGGCAGGCTTTATTAAGGTCCTTAAAGTCCATACACATTCTCCAGCTTCCGTCATGTTTTGCTACCATTACCAGGTTGGCCAGCCAGCTGTGATAATATACTTCCCTCATGATTCCTGTATCGCCTTACTCCTTTTCGGCGCTTGACCTCTTTTCTTTTGCCTTATTGGAGTATATCCTTCCCGTATGTTTAAGCTATGTTCGCTATATGCCTTGAACGCTCATCATGTTGGTCGGACACCATGCGAATATATCCGTGTTTTGCTTTAGCAAATTCACATAACTTTTTCGCCTTCAACGGATAAGGTTGATCCAATGGCTATCGCTTGTTCCGGATATTCCGGGTGTATTGCCACGGTATTCGCTTTTCACTTTGTTTTTCCATTACGGGTTGCAGTGTTGGTTCGAAACCATGGTACATTCTAACGAAACCATTCTCGCATCATGGATTGTGAGTACTCCGCCTTTCACCGGACTTTCATCATCCCGTGTCCGTCGAGGCACGGCCAGAACTCCGTGATTCCCACCTTCCTATGATCCCATTATATGGCGATCGGGACCTAACCACCACGAAATTCATTAATGCCGACCGAATGCTCATTGCCTCCAATTTTAGTTAGCAATGATATCTCGCCTAATTGGCCAAATTATCTCTCCACCGAATCCCAAGAGGGGTTGTAGCAGCATCATTTGCTTTCTTATTTCGGCCGGAGCCTTTCAAGCAATGTTCATATAGAATTTCTGATGCGGAGCCTCCGTCGACATAGATTCTGTATAAAGTGTCCTCCTATCTCTCGCTCGACACCATTGGTCCGTCATTCCTTCTTCTCCGTGAGTGGGGAATGAGATGTTCGCCTCGAGAAAACTTTATGAACTTTCTCGTCGATCACCCGCCGAGATTGCACCATCAAGATTGCCAGGGGCTTATCTTTTCCTGACGTCTCTCCTTTTTTGAGTGCCTTGTACTGATCCTTGCCACCATTTTTCTTGAGTTCCTTTATTACGTTTGACAGCTTTCCAGTTCCCATCAATTCTTCTATTTGTCTTTTTAGGTGCATACACTCGTCTGTGTTGTGTACTACTTCTCCATGGAATTCGCAATACTTGTTGCCGTTTCTTTTCTCAATCAGCGTAAGCATTGGAGGAGGAGTCTTAAACTTTGCCTTTTCTAGTGCCAATATTTCTTTGGGCGTTTTGGAAAGGAGGGTGAACCTGTCTTGCTTCCAATCCATTCAGAGCGAATTTCTATATCCTCTCTTGAAGCCTTGTTTTTGTCCGGATTCATGCGGTTTCCATTGCACCTTGGGTAACGCCCTCTTCTTTTCATGGTTACCGGCGGCTAGCTCCCTGAGGAAAAATGCGCTACCCTCATCATTTCGCCCACCGATTGGGTATATTATCGCAAGCACCTCTTGATTAATTCAAGATTAGTGATTCCATGCATGAAGCTAGAAACCTTCATAACTTCCGAGCTCCTTTACATCCCTACTCTCCACCTTGAATCTTTTCACGAATTCTTCGTGGTTTCTCCTTCCTTTTGTTTGATGTGGTGAAGCTCCACTGGATCTTTTATGCACTTCTTTTGCTGAAGGAAGTTTGACAGGAAAACTTCCTTTAATTCATCATAACTGTCAACCGACTCTGGCTAAAGATCATCAAACCACACCCTAGCATATCCGGTGAGGGTAGAGTTGAACATGTGGCACCATGCTGGCATGTCCCAACGTTCTACCTTTGCTGCTGCCTGAAAACATTTTAGGTTGTCTTCTGGATCTTCGCTTCCATCATATGTCTTCACATTAGTAGGCATTCGTGTCCTTTTAAGCATGTCAAAATAGCGGATGCGCGGAGTGAACGGGTCGGTCTCCTTGCATACCCATGGCCTAGCTAAATCGTCATTCTCGACATCCGAATTTGGTCTCTTTGATCCGGAACTCCAGTATTCATCTCCGTCGTCTTCACATCCGGGGTGCCGATCGGACCTTCGAGATTATGTTTGACCGCCTCAGATCCCCGTAGTAGGTTTCCATCTTTTGCGAAGAATGGTGGTGAGTACCCATGTCTTCCTCGGATCCGCAACGCTAGTTCTTCCGGCTTCCTTAACGTGCGGAGATACTCTTTCTCTGCTTCCCGCCCTTTGAACGCTGCACGACTCCAACACTTCCTCCTTCTCGGCGGTCTTCTTCCGTGGTGAATTGGGTCGGCTGCGTCTTGGCTTAGAGTTCTCCCCCGTGTTATGGCGCTTTCGAGATTCGATCTTCTTTTTCAGATCCTTCCTTCGCACCTGCTTTCCGGACTCGGATTGCTGAGATGCTTCGCTAAAGTCTAATCGGGCTTTCACTATTTCTCTAGCCTTGATTCTTCCTTCTTGTTTCCGAACTCTCTCTGTCATAAAAGGTAAGATCTGGTCGTAGTACTTATCACAGTACTTCTTGATAGTTTTACTGGTTGCGAACCCCTCAGATCCTTCCAGATCTATCATATTCTTCTTTCCTCCCTTGTTTCGCACCACAGAAGCTGTGGCAGGATTAGGGTCGGAACGAGCTCTTTCAGTAGGCATTTTTTCTTTTTCGGAACGCAGTTGTGTACTGGGTCCCACGGATGGCGCCAACTTGTTAGTACAATTTGTGCGATGGGTTATAGAAAGCCTAAGCGTAGCTTACTGGACTGGGCCGGTAAGCTTTGGGTGAATCAATCTTGTACTAATTCAAGTAGTTTGGATGGGATCCCTGCACAAGAAAGGCAAACCGTTAGTCTTACCGTGGGGACGGACCCCACGATTAGACTCCGGTGTGAGAGTAAGCACACATTCTTGAGAGGGAAAGTAATAGTATATGTGTTATTATGAGAGAAATGTGACTTTGTATAGGGATTAGAGCCCCTTTATAGGCAAGGTCTGCCGATAGGGCTTCCTAGATTCTCGCTATAGTGGTTAGTTGTCGGAACCGACCCTGGCGGGCAAGAGTTCGTGTCAATCGCGGATGCGGACGTAAGGATTCTATCGGTTGGAGGTTCAACCCATTATGTACCTTTGCGCGCATCTCAAAGCCCGGATCATAGCCCATCTAGCCATTGGGCTTACTGTAAGCCTAGGATTTGTAATCATTGGTCCCGAGCCCAAGATGTGTATAGTGTATATGGACCTCGTGGGCCTGTGATACATACTATACGTCATCAATAATCAAAGTCATTTGATTGGTTTTGCTTTAGCGTATTTAACGGGTTTATTAACTTTAACTTATTTATCAAATATAAGTCTTGAGCTTTTTTTTTACTATTATTGCTATATTTATTTATTGATTTTTCTTTGTTGTTGTTCTTATTGACGGAACCACCGTAGGTATCAAGACACTAATGGATTTTACAACGAGTGTTAATTTTTGTAAAATACTTTTATTTTCATAAATGCATCTAGTCCAAACAAATTGTGTTTATGATCTTCTTTGGTTTTTCTTAAAGCACCGATGAATTTATATTTTGGTTATGTTGTTATATTGTTATTGTTATGTTATATCATTTTTTTCAAGGTCGGTTTTCCCAATCTCCTTTCGGCTTTTATATGATAAGCTATTCTTTTATCCTTTTCACTTTAGGCTTTATCAAGAGTAAGCAACTTATTGAAAATAAATTTTAAGCACAAAATAAGTCGCATTGACACCTCATAAAACGAAAAATATAAACACCTAGATATACTGGTGAAAATCTTGTCAACTACTTTAAAGTATTATTATAATGCTTTTAATAAGAGAAAATGTATTAATATAAAATATATGTGAGTTGACATGATTGTAGTGATCGTTATACCACTTAAACAATCACAAACCAACATTTGATGAAAGGGTGGAATGTCGCTTCAACCTCGAAACGATGAAACTGGAAATACAAAGGTTTGTATTTATAGGTAACTTAACTTGGTGACCAAGTTTGAGTGGTTATTGATTCGAATCTCAAAGATGAATCATTTGGTATCTACAATTCGAACTTTTTCCGAAGATATACATTGTTAATTTTTTCAGATATATATTCAATCACGTGAAAATCTATTAATTAATACATATATATCTTTTTCTTATCTCGATCGAGAATGTTATGGAACTTGTATGGTGAATTGTCATGAGTTTTATCGAGGGTGGAGCGAAGTTTCTCAACTATTGATGCCACCACCTATGCAAGTAACATGCAACCTACCAACCACATCAAGACATACTTGTGACTAATTGCATGGAACTTGTACTCGAACTCAAGTCAATAATGAAGGTTTGAGTCATCAAGAAAATATTAATAAGACATTATTGCTTTTATAGTATTGCGCCTCGCCCCATCTCGCCGCTTAATAAAGACCATTAAACATAAACCTCCTTTGAAACCTCGCCTTATCGTTATGTTTTCTTCTCATGTTTGAGATTATTATTTGTATTAAAGTCTGCATAAGTAACACTAGGATCATGTTATATGAAGTTATCCTTCGTTGATCTTTGGATTAATGACTGAATTTGATGCATGGAGTTTGTTAGTGGTTCTCTGGTGGTAAATTTTCACCGGTTGCATTTGCAATTGTGCAACTATAGCATTGTTACGAAGTTTTCGCTTGTTTATGTCACATCAAAGGGGGTTAAACTATCCTAAACGGGTATATATAACAACACCCTTGATGTTTTCTTAGGTATGGGACTAGTGAGGATCTATCCGATGATCTTTTGGTTAAAGACTTAAAAGGGGACAGCTTTTATATATTCACCGTAATTTCGCTTATATTCTATCACTAACATGTGGTATGTAAATGATCGATGATCTAAATTTAGCTTGTGCACTGTTAATTTCGCTTATAACGTGGTATGTAACGGATAATTCAAATTAGCTTGTGCAAATCTCATTTAATTGCTTGTCCAAATCTCATGTAATTGTTTCTAGCTTTTCGCCAGTCTTTTTGAAATTCGCCGTTAAAAAAAACGGATGTTGTTTAAATGGGACGGGTATAAATATAATCAAAGTCATTTGATTGGTTTTTGCTTTAGCATATTTAACGGGTTTATTAACTTTTAACTTATTTATCAAATATAAGTCTTGAGCTTTTTTATTATTATTATTGCTATATTTATTTATTGATTTTTCTTTGTTGTTGTTCTTATTGACGGAACCACTGTAGGTATCAAGACACTAATGGATTTTGCAACGAGTGTTAATTTTTATTTTCATAAATGCATCTAGTCCAAACAAATAGTGTTTGTGATCTTCTTTGGTTTTTCTTAAAGCACCCGATGAATTTATATTTTGGTTCTGTTGTTATATTGTTATTGTTATGTTATATCATTTTATTCAAGGCGGGTTTTTCCGATCTCCTTTCGGGCTTTTATATGATAAGCTATTCTTTTTATCCTTTTCAGCTTAGGCTTTATCAGTAGTAAGCAACTTATTGAAGATAAATTTTAAGCACAAAATAAGCTGCCATTGACACCTCATAAACGGAAAATATAAACACCTAGACATACTCGTGAAAAATCTTGTCACTACTTTAAAGTATTATTATAATCGCTTTTAATAAGAGAAAAATGTATTAATATAAAATATATGTGAGTTGATGATGATTGTAGTGATCGCTTATACCACTTAAACAATCACAAACCAACATTTGATGAAAGGGTGGAATGTCGCTTCAACCCGACATGATGAAATGTTCGTACATGTAGCACGTTGTCGGCCGTGAGGTGGCCTCGATCATGCTAGACGACCATCTTGTCCACTTTGTTGTATTTTGTCGCTCAAGCTTATGCATTAAATCTTTGATGTTAGAATTGTCATTTTTTTTTCATTAGAACAAACACACCGTATCTTTAATCTTCAAACCAAAAAATAGGTAAGATAATCAATAACCTGCTCAACAGAAACAACAAAGGGTCAAGAGTAATGATACCACTTGGTGGTTACCGGATATCACTTGAATCGTGTGATCACTTTCCAAAGTAAACTATTCGACCCTAATGCCCGGGTATCACGAATATCTACTGGGATAAGACCAAATGCGCTAGAGAATTAGGCACAATTTATAACCCTTTCGCTAATAAGTGTTTTGTGTTTTCGTGTGTCCTTCATGCATGATCGATCTCCTATTTATAGGAGGTTACTCTTGAGCTATTCCAATGGAATTATGAGTATTAATCGCCCATTAATAGCCTCATAATTATCCCCATTATAGTCATTAGTGGTTACATGACCAATTAAACGTGGTCATAAAGAAGTTGTAATCGCCATTTAGCAAGATTTTCCATAAGCAAGATTTTCACTAAGCAAGATTTTCAATAAGCAAGATTTTCCACTAGCAAGATTTTCCACTTGCGTGGAAATACAACCTATCGCTGGAAATACCGCCATCAAGATTTCATAGCATCAAGATTTCATAGCACTAGCAAGTGGATACACCACTTCTGAAACACCGATCGCTGAAACACGCCATCGCTGGAAACATCGCCATCGCTGGAAACCACAAGCAATTTTCCACAAGCAAGATTTCCACTAGCACTACCAATACAAACCACTACAAGAGTCGTGGTGTTCATGGACCTTATGGGTGTACATCTGCACTCCTAACCCATTACAAGGTGTGAACTAATCCCACAAGTGCACTAAATTTTCCAACAATCCTCCCCAAATTTAGTTCACTTCCTTTGCATGAAAAATAAACATCAATCAAAACATGTGCATAAACGAAAATGTCCCGAGGATTGAATTTCCATCTTAGTAAATTACACGCTCAAATATTCGAGAATCGTGGTGTTCTAAGAATTGAACCCTTCAACCCATTTGAATACCAAGATAAAATACACACAAGTTTTCAAACACTTAATGCCTCCCGACACTATACAAGCCATGTGTCCATATCCAAATTCATAAATGTTGTAAAAGCTAAAAGTCCAAAGCTTCCTCAAGCGGCAAAACTTCAACATTTACATAGGTGGTTCCTCTTTAGTCATGCTCCCGCCAAGCACTTTTTCAAAGAAAATAACCATTAAGAAGTAAAGACTTCATCCTCCTTTCAAAGCAGTTCGAGCACAACCTTGGGATGTAAATAAAACATGTGCTCCACCCACCGAATGTTCGCCTTTCCACATTGAACTCAGCTCCCAAGTTTCCTTAGAGGAGTCAGTGTCCTAGCATTCAATGACTAAGTTGGACTTAAACCCATCCCTTTAGCGACTTTATAACCAAGTCTCTAGCCGCACCCTTCGTCAAGTGATCGCCTAAGTTCGCTGAGATCTCACAAACTCTATAGATACCACCCCATTCATGATAAGCTCACGAATCATGCTATGTCCGACACCTAAGTGTCTAGACTTACCATTGTACATCCGGCTATAAGCCTTAGCCAATGTAGTCGCACTATCACACCGGATAGAAATAGGTGCTATAGGTTTAGGCCACAATGGAATCTCAAGAAGCAAGTTTTTCAACCATTCAACTTCTTTACCAAAGAAATGCTAGAGCCACAAATTCGATTCCATTGTTGAACCGGTGATGCAAGTTTGCTTCTTGGATGCCCAAGAAATTGCACCTCCACCAAGTAGGAATACCCACCACCGGTAGATTTAATTGTCTTCGCAGTTATCGATCCAACTTGCATCGTTGTAACCTTCCAACATCGATGGGTAACCAAGATATGAGAGACTATAATCCATAGTTCTCTTCAAATACTTCAAGATTCTCTCGAATCGCTTGCGTTGATGAGCACTAGGATTACTAGTATACCGCTCAATTTTCCCACCGCAAAACCAATATCGTCTTGTACAAGTCATGGCATACATCAGCAACCAATTACCCTAGAATACTCAAGTTGAGATACGCCTTGCCATGATTAGGCAATGCCTCACAAGTATCCATAGGTGTACTCACTGAGTACAATCAAAGTAATTGAATTTCCTCAAGACTTCTCAATATAATGAGACCGAGAGATAGAAATTTATTACTTTCATGTTTAATCCTTATACCAAGGATAACATCGCCTCCCCATGTCCTTCATGGAGAACCTTGATGACAAAAATTCCTTTGTCGTCAACTCGATTTTGGTCAGCCAAAGATCAACATGTCATCAACATATAGACAAATGATGACCTTTACCGATTCATCAAATTTGCTATATACACATTTGTCACCGTTAAGAACATAACCACTAGACAAAACCACTTCATCAAATTTTGATGCCATTGTTAGGTGCCCGCTTAAGTCCATAAAGAGACTTAATCGCCATACACACTTGTTTTCATTACTGTGCATGATGAAGCCCCGAGGTTGGTTCATATAAACCTCCTCTTCCAATTCACCATTCAAGAAAGCTATTTTCACATCCATCCGATGAATAACCGATTGTGAATAGATGCCATAGCAATCGCCAGCCTTATGGTATCGACACGAGCCACGTGGGCATAAGTATCAAAATAGTCTATTCCCGACTTTTGTTTAAAGCCCCGAATGACTAGTCTAGCCTTGAACTTTTCAATAGTTCCATCTACCTTCATTTTCCTTTTGAAAATCCATTTGCAACCCGTAGGTTTGCAACTGGTGGTAGATCAACCAACACCCAAGTGTTGTTGCCCATGATGGAATCCATCTCATCATTAATTGCTTCTTTCCGTAAAGCAATATCCTCGGGACTTCATTGCTTCTTCAAATGTTTTGGGGTCATCCTCAACAATGAAGCAATAGGAGTATTGGTCCGAGACCTCATCCTCGGTTCCTTCAACTAAGTATAGTTGAAACTCAGTCCAAATGACTTTGGAGTCCTAACCCTTTGCTCTTCCCGAGCACGTGTTCAGTTGTTGTACCACAACCTCATCGGGACCACCGATGGTTCATCATCGTGACCTCGATACACCAGTGTCATGAGTTCCATTAGGAATCCTCCGACTTGGTCTAGGGACCGATGAGAATCTATTCTCATCAAAATCTGCATCCCTTGATTCAATTATTGTGTTAATCGAAACATGTTCATTAGGTTCAATAACATAGAACCTAAAAGCCTTGGAATGCTCAAGATATCCAACAAAGATGCATCAATGCCTCTTTCACCCAAAGTCTTTGCTTTGGATCGTGGAGTCTTACAATTTCTACAACCCCAAACCTTGAGATAATTCAGTTGGGTTTCTTTTTAGTCCGAGTTCATAAGGGTAACCTTGTTCCTTTTATTGGGAACTCTATTTAATAAATAGCAAGTCGTTAACATAGCTTTACCCTAGAACCTTGACTCACCCCGAATAGGACAACATGGAATTAACCATCTCCTTCAAGACCGCTTTTCCTTTCGTAAATACCATTTTGCCGAGGAGTATAAGGGCGCTGTTTCATGGATTATTCCAACAGATCGAAAGTACCGAGTATCCATGTACTCACCTCCCTATCGCCCTTAATCTTTTGATCAAAGACCCAAGTTGTAATTCAACTTCGCTTTTAAACACTTTGAATTTATCTAATGCTTCATCCTTGGTATGTAATAGATAGACATAACAAAATCTAGAAGCATCATCAATAAATGTCACAAAGTACTTCTTATTCCCCAAAGAAGGAGTGGCATGCAAATCACACAGTCATCGTGAATAAGCTCCAAGATCTTAGTCTCACGACTAACACCCCGAAAGGGTTTCTTGGTTATCTTGGTCAACATGCAAGTTTTACACTTTTCGTTGTCCATGTCAAAAGCAAGGATTAAACCATCCCTAGACATATCTTGCATCCTTTTATAGTGAACATGACCAAGTCTAGCATGCCAAAGGTTAGAATCACTCGATCATATGTGGTCACAAAAGTCGAAATAACATCGCTGGTAATATTAAGCCCGAACATTTGATTACATAAATAACCAAAACCAATAAAACACCACATTTAGAAAGAACAAATTTATCGATTCAATAACTTGTTTATATCCATGATTATTCAAAACACTACTTGAAACCAAGTTTTTCCTTATATCGTGAACATGAATAACATTAAACAAAGTTACAATCTTTCCGAACTAAACCTAAGATCTACACAACCACGACCATGCACCAAGGTCGTTGACTCATTTCCCATGTGAAGAATAGAACCATCATTCGTTGACTCATAAGTCTTGAACCGCCTTCTATCTTTACACACATGAACTGCTGCACCGTAGTCAACCCACCACGCAACATCATCATCCCGCACATAAAAGATTCAGATACATATGTAACATAATAAATCGAAAAGACTTATTAAACATATTTCGACCTTTCAAAGAGTTGGTCAACCACCACCCCGAACCATTAGTGCCCGATCCATTGGCTTTACCACCAACTTTAACACCCTTGCACCCCTTTTAATGTGACCGGTCTTGCCACATTTCCAACAAGTAGGTGTTGCCTTCTTGTTAGGATCCGCCTTGTGTTATCATGAAATTTATGCTTGCCTTTGTTGTCATTGTACCGGTGGAGTTGTTATGCTCCACCATATTGACAACAGATGGTCCAAAGAAGATTGCCACTCTTTGGCTTGTCATTATCCCGCACCTTGAGAGATTCCTCAATGTGCGATGATCGCCTAACTCAACAAGAGTTAACTCCTCCTTCATATGTTTCAAGGTATGCTTGAAATCTTTCCATGAAGAAGGAAGTTTATCAATAACACAAGAGACTTGAATAGCCTCATCCATGTGCATATTGTGTTGTGTAAACCTTCCAAGTATTCCAAGAAGTTCATTGTATTGTTCCATAACCGGTCTTGAATCACCATTTTGTAATTTGTGAAATTACTAACAAGGAACTTCTTACTTGATGCATCCTCACCATATATTTGGCATCCAAGGAATCCTACGCTTTTGAAGATTCAAAGTTCGATAAATATCAAACAGAGAATCGACATACCATTGAGAATAAGACCTCGTGATATGTAGTCATCATTCTCCCACTTGCTCCTCCTCCCGATCCGATCCACGTAGCATCATCACCATCATCGTGAATTGGAGTAGTCAAGACATACACCACACTCATGCTTGACAAAGAAGAAGTGCATCTTCTTCGCCACCTCCTAAAGTCCACCCTTCAAACTTGTCCAAATTAGCAAAGTTTGAAGCCATGTGTTTCATTGCAAAGTTAGCTGCCATTGATTATCACAAAATAGTTTACTTTGATTGTTGGTGTCGGTGTCCCAGCGTAGGTAAGATAATCAATAACTGCTCAACAGAAACAACAAAGGGTCAAGAGTAACAGATACCACTTGGTGGTTACCGGATATCACTTGAATCGTGTGATCACTTTCCAAAGTAAACTATTCGACCCTAATGCCCGGGTATCACGAATATCTACTGGGATAAGACCAAATGCGCTAGAGAATTAGGCACAATTCTATAACCCTTTCGCTAATAAGTGTTTAGTGTTTTCTCGTGTGTCCTTCATGCATGATCGATCTCCTATTTATAGGAGGTTACTCTTGAGCTATTCCAATGGAATTATGAGTATTAATCGCCCATTAATAGCCTCATAATTATCCCCATTATAGCCAGTAGTGGTTACATGACCAATTAAACGTGGTCATAAAGAAGTTGTAACCGCCATTTAGCAAGATTTTCCATAAGCAAGACTTTCACTAAGCAAGATTTTCAATAAGCAAGATTTTCCACTAGCAAGATTTTCCACTTGCGGTGGAAATACAACCTATCGCTGAAACACCGCCATCAAGATTTCATAGCATCAAGATTTCATAGCACTAGCAATGGATACACCACTCGTGGTGTTCATGGAAACACCGCCATCGCTGGAAACCACAAGCAAGATTTTCCACAAGCAAGACTTTCCACCAACCAATACAAACCACTATCGTAGTCGTGGTGTTCATGGACCTTATGGGTGTACACCTGCACCTCCTAACCCATTACAAGGTGTGAACTAATCCCACAAGTGCACTAAATTTTCCAACAATTCCTGTTTTCGCTTTACGGTAATGAAGCATGTGACTAGTAATCATGCTACAACATCGACCTTTCAAAGATCTTGTTACACTATACTAGTTTAAGACCCGTGTAACACACGGGTTGTCCCGATATATATCTTTATAATAACTTTAACAAAAGATGTTAGATAGTTAACTTCGCATTTAGTCGAAGTCAAGATAAGTACGTTTTTTATAATGTTCATTTTCTTGTTAACGTATACGAAAAACAACTATTTTGAGTGGAATGATGTGGGTAGAGTTTGCATCTATAGGTAAGATATGCATCGTGTCTTGAGGAATGAGATGATTACAATGAGGGAAATAAAAAAAATAAAAAAGATAACAAATCCCTTTCATTTGCGCCAGAAATTAATAAACAAATGAACAATTAAACAATAAACACACACAAAAATTGCATGTTAAAAACCAATTAAGACTACCTAGTCCCACCATATAAAAACACATATCGTAATTAGTTTCTTTTGAACCTATTGGGATACAGAAGATTAAAGTAATCAAGATTAACAAAGTATCGCAGAAAGATAAAGCACCGCAAGAAGTCAAAGCATCGCAAGAAGTCAAAGCATCGCTTATCATCAAAGTACCGCAAAGATTATAAGTCGTTTGTATTAGATTAACGATAGAAAGTTATGTTTATCTAGAACTTTCTATGTATTGTTTACTTGACGACAAGGATAAGAATTGTAAATCGCTTTAGGTTATCCTTGAGCCTATAAAAGGACCCTAGATTGATATTAGACGACGTGATTTTATTAGAGTTTTAGAAGTTCGATATTATTAGAGTTGTTAAAGAGTCTCGTAATAAGCGAGTTAGAGTTATTAATAAAATTGTTTAAAGTTAAAGTTATTCTTCTTAGCTTTGTTAAGTAAATTCCGCATACTTAATAGAGTTTGCTCAGTGTTTCATTGTTAATAACTTAGGATTTATCCGAGATTGTTAAACCTTAACAAGCTATTTAAGTTAGTTTGATTAGAGTACATCGATCCAACAAGTGGTATCAGAGCTTGTGTGAAACTCTGACTAAGAAGAAACCCTAAAACCTAAAGATGTCGACTGATTCTATTCCACCACCTTCCATCACCTCAATGAGGATTCCTGTCATCAAGAAGGGAGAATATGACCTATGGTGTATGAAGATAAGGCAAGACATTTCCATTACAGCCATGCTCTATGGAATGTAATTGTCAATGGTAATGAAGAAGTTCCGAAACTATTGATGTTCCCGGACAACCCAAAGCACCTAAGGCAGCCTTACCAGCAGAACATTAAGGAATCAAGAGAAGGCACTCAACATTCTCTTGTCTCGCCATTCCGTATGGTCATCTTCTCAAGTTCCATGATGCTAAAGATGCTAAGTAGCTCGGGTCGCACTCAAGACAAGATTTGGAGGAATGAAGCTTCAAGAAGATACACAAAAATCTGTTGAAGCAACAGCTTGAAACTTTCATTGTTGGTGAAAGAGAGAGTCTTGATGTCGCATATGATAGATTTCAAAATCTCCTTAACATGTTGGAATTATACAAAGCGCAAGTTTCAGTTGAAGATGCTAATCTCAAGTTCTTATGAGTTTGCCATCATCATGGCATGTGATAGCTACAATGATCGTAGGACAACCGTGTTTGATGTTATGGACTTTGATGATCTCTACAATCATCTAAAGGTGTATGAGCATGAGATGAATGGTCAAACCGGTTCAAATCTCACAAGATTGCTTTTATATCATCTAAAGAGGGGCAAGACTTGCACCAAAAGTACCGCTTCTCTACTCAAAGTATCAGAACTCAAAGTCTTCTTGCTTTACACTCCCCACCTATGCTCAACAAGCCCCACCAACTACTACAATGCACTCAGATGAAGTTGTGTGCTCTTTCTTTGCATAGCAAGCTTCTTTACCTGTCACTTATGAAGAAGATCTCTCACAGATTAAGAGGATGCTTTAGAGGAAATTGATATCATGTGGCAAGTAGCAATGATCACTGCACGGATCAAGAAATATATGAAAAAGACAGGAAAAAGCATTGACTTCAAACCAAAACAGGGAATCACTTTTGACAAATCCAAAATTGAATGCTTCAATTGTCAAAAGACCGACACTTTGCAGTGGAGTGCGGGTTTGCTAAGTATCAAGCAAACAAGATGACCGAGAAACCAAAGCTAGAGCTAAAAGAAACCCTATTACTTGAAACAAAGGCTTTGGTTGTTCAAGAGAATTTATCGAGGTTGATTGGAGTGAAGAGTTTGATGATGAACCGGTGACATCCGTATGGTAGCAATGGAAGAAGCAGCTTGAAGATTCAAGAGAAGAATTGACCGAGCACCGTCTTTGATGAGGAAGTCGATCATGCCGCTTTGGAACTGGAGATGGTTATGGAGGATTTGATTGAGCTTGGAAAGTGAAGATGATCATGTTCTACTTGCAATGGTGGCTACTTCACCAAGTTCATCCCCTATCTTTGAGGTATGCTCAAATTGTCATGATTTTTATCAAAACTTACTTGGCGCTTATGTGATTGAAAGAGATAATTGTGTTAGGGCTAGGTCTCGAGGTAGTTGGTTATCAAATAACCTTAGAGTCAATTGAAGCCAAAATATTAACACATGAAAATAATGAAATGGCTTGGGTGAAAAGTATGAACAACAAGATTATCGCTAAAACTAAGTGAATGGAAACTAAATTGTAAAATTGTCAAATAGAGAAATTAACTAAGGAAAGAGATGAGTTGTTAGCAAAGTTTGATGCCCGGAAAGAATCAGTCTCATCACATGTTACTTATGTTCAAAAGCAGAGAAGAGAATATATTAGAACCGGATTAGGTTTTGTATGGACTTTGATAACATAGAAGAGAATCAATCTGGTGATGACCTAGAGGATATAACCACTAGTGATGATGAACTCATTAATTATGTAGACACATCTAGTAATGAGGATTCAATTAGTGACACACCTCCCGAGTTTAAGAAAGACAATGGTTATCATGCAGTCCCCCATCCCACTGGAATTCATCAACCCCCTAGGCCTGATGTTTCTCATTTTGGTGTAGACAGTTTAGAGTTTAGGAAAAATCTTATTGGTCAATCTAGGTCTGAAACCCCAAAAGATATCGTTGAAAATAATGTTCAAAGTCAAGCAAGACCTTTAACTCAAAGTATCGCTCCACAAGCATTACTACCGAAAACCTTTTCAAAACAAGATCGCTAAACCTTTTGGGATAACTTTAGTCAAAATAGGTTCAATCATTCACCTAGAAGGCAAAATAGTTTTGGTCATAGACATAGAAGAAGTTACTTGGAAGTATGGGTCAAAATTGTGTTTTGTGTGCTTTAGTCCTACTCATTTAATCAAGGATTTTGAACATCACTCGTAATACCTTAGAAAATTTCCAAAGAATAGGTCCGCCAATCGAAACCTAGAGAACAAACCACCGAATATTTCAAATAGGGCTAATCACGCAATTTCTCACCGCACCATAGGTACCCTCACCGAGAAGACCTTTTTCTAAACCACCAAGATTTCACAAGCGCACCTTCCCAAAGTCTCGCTCAATTCAAACAAGGTACTTGCTAACACTTCTTGGAATAGGTATCCTAGAGATCTCATTATCAACCTAGAAGGTATTATAATTCACATAGGAATCTAGATCACAGAACCAAGTGTTAAACCGAATGGTTAAGAGAGAAAGTAATCTTGAGAGGGACAAATAGTACTTTCAACAAAAAGTGAATCGATGTTTTATAATACAAGAAAAGAGAATGAATTTGCAAACAAGAGTTCTGTTGAAAATCCGAAAGTTTTGAAAATCCACATGCTAAAATCAAAAGATAATTCGGATCATGTTTTAAAATAGTAGGAATTACATACTCAAAGAATTTGAGTTTGTAACTCCACAAGGGAACACAAGTCAAGAATGGCTTGGGTTCCTAAAAAAACTACCTCTCTAAATCTTTGTGCGCAGGCAACCCGTAAGAGGAGCTTAAAGATCATCTTATTGTGGATAGTGGTTGCTCGAAGCATGATAGAGACAAGGAGATTCTCATCGATTTTCGATCTATTAGTGGAGGACGAGTTGCATTTGGGAATGATCCCAATGGAGGAAGAATTATCGAAAAGGAACCATCAAAGCAGTATGTATAGATTTTGAGAATGTTAGATATGTGAAGGAGCTCAAGTTCAACTTATTGTCGCTTTCAAATCGTGATAAAAGCATCATGTGTTATTCATCGACACGAATGTCTCATCCTTTCCCCGAGTTCAAGTCATTGATGACGACTTGGTAGTTCTTAGAGTACCAAGAACCAATGATGTGTATAGTCTAGATATGAAAAGTCTTCATTCTTATGGGAGAGCCACATGTTTGGTGGCAAAAGCAACATCTGAAGAAGCACATCGATGGCATAGAAGATTGGGCCATGTGAATTTCAAGAATATCAACAAACCGGTCAAAGGAAATTTAGTTAGAGGTTTACCTTCAAAGACTTACAAGAATGATCACCCTGTTTGGCATGTAAGAAGGGTAAACAACATAAAGCTTCCCGCAAGAAGCTTGAGGAAAGGACTGTAGAGAACCATTGAGTCGTTACATATGGATCTATTTGGTTCAGATATGTTACAAGTTTGAACAAGAAGAAGTCTTGCTTAGTTGTTACGTAGATGATTTCATGAGATTCGAGTTGGGTATTTTCTTGGGATTTAAAGATGATACTTTTGATGCTATTTAGACTCTCATAATAACACTTGAAAACCAATTGAGACTCAAGGTTAGAGGTATTAGATGTGACAATGGAACCGAATTCAAGAACAAGCTTATGGATGAATTTTGTGCAAACAAAGGAATCAAGAGGAGTTCAAGATGTGCGTAACACCACAATGAGTAATGGTGTTGCGAGAGAAAGAATAGGACTTTGATTGAAGCAAATGTAACCATGCTAGCGCATTCACAACTACCTATTCAATTTCGGGTCAAGTCGTAAGTACTTGCTATGTACTTAACATAGTATCGCCATTACTAAGCCACGATGAAGACACCTTATGAGTTCTTGATGGAAACAAACCCAACATTCGATTTATGAAGCCTTTTGGATGCCCTCTTACTATTTTAAATACAATTGATCATCCGGTAAGTTTGATGGCAAGTCCGAAGAAGGTTATTTATTAGGTATCGCACCAACAAAGAAAGGCTTTAGAGTATACAATGAGTCACTAAGAAGGTTCAAGATTGTCTTCATGTTGAGTTTTAGAAGATCAAGACAATCGGAAGGGTAAAGGTCCTGATTGGATGTTTGATCTTGAAGTTTTAACTCCTTCTATGAACTATGTACCTGTTATAGAAGAAAATCAACCTGTACACAATGAAGCAGATTTACAGTATGTTGTTCATGGAGTTCATATGAGTCCTTATGATGTTCCTGATGAAGAACCAATTTCTGTGGAACCAATGAAAAGTACTGATAAGCCAAAATCCTCATTGTCTGCTAAGGATCAATCTATTCAAGAAGAACTTAATCAGATGCTTCTTCAAGATGTTTTAGCACATTCTTATACTGATGAACAAAGAAGAGCTTATGAAGAAGCAAAGACAAAGAACAAAATCATAGATTACTCTTACAAGATTTTGACAAGATTTTGACCAAAGTATCATTGCACCGCTTCAAAGACTTTGGATGATTTGGATGATCCTACCATGCTGGATTAGAAGATACCGATGATGAGTTTGAAGTTGAAGGTATTTTCTCGATTCCAATGATGATGTCGATTTCACAAATTTGATGATAACTATGGAGTTCCACAGCTCCAAACTTAAGAATTCATAAGAATCATCCCATCGATCAAATCATTGGTCCTTCTACTCGAGTGATGACAAGATACAAAGCTAAGAGTTTTACTAAATCTCATAATGATTTTCTTAGCTTTGTCTATAAACAGAACATGCTGAATCATAAGGACCATCAAACATGCTTGTTTACTTGCTTTATCTCTCAAGAGGAACCCAAGAATATTGTTCAAGTATTGACTAAAGAAAGTTGGGTTGAAGCTATGCAAGAAGAACTGCCACAATTCAGACTTCAAGAAGTTTGGGTATTATGTGATCTTCCTGATGGTAAGAAGGTTATTGGTACAAGATGGGTGTTCAGAGTCAAGAGAGATGAAAGAGGGAATGTCATAAAAACAAAGCAAGGTTAGTTGCACAAGGCTGCACAAGAAGAAGGAGTTGGTTATGATGAAGTGTTTCCTCCTCAGCAAGGATAGAAGCAATTCAATCTTTCTTGCTTTTGCTTCTTATATGGGATTTCGTGTTTATCAAATGGATGTCAAGAATGCCTTTTATATGGCAAGATTACGTAGGAAGTATATGTCAAGCAACCTCCACGGTTTTGAAGATCCTAAACATCCTAACAAGGTCTACAAAGTTGTCAAAGCTCTTATGGCTTACATCACACCAAGAGCTCGGTATGAAAGGCTCTCTACTTTTTATTGCAACATGGTTATAGGAGAGGAGCTATTGATAAGACTTTGTTTATCAAGAGAGACAAGAAGGATATCATGTTAGTCCAAGTTTATGTTGATGATATCATATTTGGAGCTACTAAACACCCATGGTCAAGGAGTTTGAGCAACTGATGCGTAAAGAATTTCAAATGAGTTCAATGGGTAAGTTAACTTTCTTTTGGGACTTCAAGTTAAGCAACAAAGGAAGGAATTTTCATAAGTCAAGACAAGTATGTATCGACATACTTAAGAAGTTCAATTTTGATGACATGAAGCCTGTTACTACACCTATTAAATCTATCAACTCATTGGGCAAGGATGAAGATGGATAACCGGTTGAAGTCAAGTTATACAGATCAATGATTGGCTGTCTTATGTATCTTACTGCATCAAGACCTGATATTATGTTTGTTGTATGTCTATGTGCAAGATATCAAGTCTCACCAAAGGTTTCTCTTATGAATGCAAGAAAGAGAATTTTTAGTTATTTGAAACAACAACCTAAGTTGGGGTTGTGGTATCCAAAGGATTCACCTTTTACTTGGAAGCTTTTTCGTATAGTGATTATGCGGTGATAACTATGATGAAGGTCAACCACGTGTGGATGCCAATATCTTGAAAGAAGATTAGTCTCATGGCAATGCAAGAATAGACAATTGCAAAGAACATCATCAACTCAAGCGAATATGTGGTCGCCGCAAGCTTTTGTGGTCAAGTGTTGTGGATGCGTAATCAACTCTTGGATTATGGTTTCAATTTCAAGAATACTCCTATCAATATTGATAATGAGAGTACTATTTGCATTGTGAAGAATCTAGTTTATCATTCCAAGACAAAGCATATTCGATTAGGCATCACTTTATCGAGATTGTTATGAGCATAGGCTCATTAATGTTTTCAAAGTGCATACAGATGATAATGTAGTTGATTTACTCACCAAAGGCTTTGATGTTTCAAGATTCAATCACTTGGTGGTAGTATTGGCATGATCAATTACTAAGCTACATTTAAGGGGAGGACTATTTAGTGTAAGTATAGTCCTATGCATTGTTTGAGGGAGAATGTTTCTGCTTTATAAGTGTTTGGTATTGTAAGGAAGAGAATGGGAAAGTACTAATTTTTATTTTATGAAAGTACCGCTTGGAAAGCATCGCAGTAAAGCATCGCACACGTGGAAAGTGTTTGTTTGTCTTATCAAAGCATCTTGTTCCAATGGTCATATTGAGGAAAATACCCTAACGGTAACTTAGTTATTACGAAATGTGATTTTTCAAATCTCACCTATAAATAACTACTCCGAATTTCCTCTCATATTGATATCTCCTAATCTTTTCCATATTTCTCTCACTTTCACCTATATTATTTGTTCTATTTCTTCGTGATCATATAACCATCAATGGCGGGTCGTAATATCGCTTCCAAACACAACATGGTGGCGAATTAGACAAGACCGGGCGAATGTAATTTTTCATGATATTATCAATTTCCTTCTTGGATCGCCTATTAGTTATGCACTTTTAGTAGAACCCATGTAATTGAGCCTGGATTCAACAATTTTGGGAAACCGCTAGGGTTCATATGGAGAATGATGAAGAATATATTCATGCTATGGTTGCCGGGAAAATGTCAAGATTATCAAGCCTCTATTCGTGAAGACTTAGTGTTTGAAGATGCCGATGGAGTCGTTTCGCTTTGATAAGCAACTAATTTGGGATACTTTTGGGCACATTGGTTATGGCGGTCCTTAATCGAACAAACATTCGTGAAACCCTTATTTTGTCCTCACCGGAAGTTTTAGTGCATGTGTTGCTTCATTGTATTAGTGCTAAAAGTACATCATGGGAGCAATTTGATCTAACATAGCATCCGCTATAGTAGGATTGGCTACTGATCGTGTTTTCAATTTTTCAAGGCTAATTTTAGATGGAATGCTTTCACATATCACTCATGGTTCAAAATGGTTGATGTATCCAAGATTTGTTCAAGTATTCCTAAATAAACAACTTTCTGATGTACCTAAACCTACAAGTCTTTTACCTGTTGTGGTACAACAAGCCAAGATTTTCACTTTCATGGCTAGGAAGAGTGATTTATTCACTGGAAGGGACACTCCCTTAACTACTTCTATGATGGAAGTTGTTCAAGTCGTCCGAAATGATGATGAAGAAGATGAATATAGAAGGTACTTCTTCCGAAGGTACCGCTACATCTCAAGGTACCGCTTTAGAAGGTACTTGCTTGTAAGGTACCGCTTCGTAGTAATGGATCACAAGGTATTTGCTTCGCAGCATCAAGTTCAAGTCGATGTTGCAATTTCACCTTCTCCATCTCCTCAACAATATGTTCCCGATTCACAACCGTAAGAACATTCACTAATTAAAGGAGATGATCCACATACTATACGCCTTAATATGTTAGGAAGCTTATAAGAAAAGTGTTGAAAGCATCAAGGATTATAAAGATGATCTTGCTTGGAAAGAAAAAGATAGAAAAGAAAAGAAAAAGCAAGTTGAAGATATACAAATATCAAAGAAAGAGAAAGTTGAGTTACGATCCGATACTAATGATGAACTAAAGAATTACTTAAGAATAGTGGATTTTGAGTATTCTACGATGATCTTTGAGATGAAATGAACGGATCTCAAATTATTACTTTTGAAGTTGTAGAATCCAAAGATGGAAGTTATCGATGTTTCATAGAGTCGATGAAAGTTTCAGTGTTCAATAGGCTATGGGATTTATTGCACATCATAGATAGAGTGGATTTATTTTATTTATATCATGTGGTGCGAGATTAGTTTAAACAAAATCCATCGAAGGAGTTGGTTTAGTATTGCTTGGAGATCTCACAACCGTATGGGAAATCAAGAACAAAGCACCGCTAAAATTTGGAAAAATCAAGAGAATTGGGAGATTGTTAATGGAGATTCTTTAAAGAACTGGAGTACATGTTTTAGAGCTACAAGATGGAATTATGATTCATATGTTAGGCGATAGAAGATATCATCTTACACCGTAACTTATGAGGAGGATCTTGGAGCATGGAATGGAAGTAGAAGAAGATAATGAAATAGCATGTCCGGTTATCAAGTTGTTTATCGATGGACTACAATTGTCGATGATGATGAATAACTGTATGAATCTTATTTGATTAAATTTTTATATATCAAGATTTTATTCAGTATCACGATCAAACAAGATTTTCATCAAAGTACGCTTGAGTTTTAAACCGATTCATCGATTTTGAAAAGTTTTGTTAAGTGATAAATGTTTTAAAACAAAGGTTCAAAGAAATAAATAGTTTTTGAGATTGTAATACCAATAGGTTATCAATCCACCATGGTTACAAAAGGATTGGCTAATCCATGAGCAAACGGCTCGTAAAGATATTTCAAATCCGCTTTTAGTTGACAACTTGCTAATAAGTTGGATGGTAATCAACTCACCATATCATAATGTGAAGAGTTGGCTAGCCCACAAGAAAATGGTTTGTGGTAAAGGTCGTGAAAAACCATTATATGGTAATTAGTTCACCATGATGAAAGAACTAACTAGTCCAAAAGGGTACAACTTTTGGTAAAGACAACTTAAATCTGTTGATAGTCGATGATTTGCTAAATATCATATGGTTATCAGTGTACCATGATCTTACACATCAAAACATTTGGCTTTAATGGCTTTGGTAAAGAGAACTCAACCATTAAATTTTCAATGATTCACCTCTCACGGGAGTTTACACACCGGAAGTGATGAGAATAGATCGAAACTTAATCGAATTAAATGTACAAATTGTCTTATGTTGTCGAAAAGATGGAGCTTCTTTGAATGTTTGAAAAAGATATAATATTGTTGTTTGATGTCGAAAAGAATTACACGATAAAGACTACTTTGATGATGATATAAGCGGAGAATCTACAAAGATAAAATCAAGATAAAGTAACAATTCCTCTTTAAAGATAAAGATGTTAAAGCTAATTACAAAGAAACTTGAAATCAAGCAAGTAGAATTCAAGTTAGGGAGGATTGTTGGGATACGTAAGATTAAAGTAATCAAGATTAACAAAGCATCGCAGAAGATAAAGTAATCGCAAGAAGTCAAAGTATTGCAAGAAGTCAAAGTATCGCTTATCATCAAAGTATTGCAAAGATTATAAGTCGGTTGTATTAGATTAAAGATAGAAAGTTATGTTTATCTAGAACTTTCTATGTATTGTTTACTTGACGACAAGGATAAGAATTGTAAATCGCTTAGGGTTATCCTTGAGCCTATAAAAGGACCCTAGATTGATATTAGACGACGTGATTTTATTAGAGTTTTAGAGAAGTTCGATATTATTAGAGTTGTTAAAGAGTCTGCGTAATAAGCGAGTTAGATTTATTAATAAAATTGTTTAAAGTTAAAGTTATTCTTCTTAGCTTTGTTAAGTAAATTCGCGATACTTAATAGAGTTTGCTCGGTGTTTCATTGTTAATAACTTAGGATTTATCTCGAGGTTGTTAAACCTTAACAAGCTATTTAAGTTAGTTTGATTAGAGTACATCGATCCAACAGAATCGATGTAGAAAAGAGTAGATCCATCTTTCATCAAAAAACTCTTTTTAATAACATTTTATCTATACATCTTAATGACTCCTTAACATACATTCTAACAAAACTTTAAACTTCACTTTGTACATTATATAACTTTCCAGAATGACCAAAGAATGTTGGGTACCATTTTGACAATTGATTTTGAAACCTTAGTCAATATTATTAACAAAAAGTAACCTTGTGTTTAAGCTTTGTCAATAAAACATTAGAAATGATTGAATTTAGCAAGTTACAATCCTTGACTTAGTTTTCTTTTTGGAGTTAAATAGGTAATTTCATAGGTATTGGTTGCCAACATCAAGAGCTTACCCATATACTTTCGGGAGTCATGGCAAGACCAAAATACCTTGAAAAATGCCCTAAACTAATCGGTATGCCTGGGATCATATTTAATCTGTTAAACCATAATACAAATATTAATTACAAAATTTAATATAAGTTACGATCGAAAAGATAAGCAACCATAAAATAAAGGCACCCTTAGTTATAAACACATATCCGAGTTATTAATATGGCTATGGCACTTTAAACATGATTCGAAACTTGTTTTCTATTTACACTAAGATAATCGAATATCTAATGTTTAAGTTCCTTTACTTATCGCTTTAGTGCTTAAACATAACATATATATTATATATGACATTTGCTAAAAAAATCTTTAGGAAAGGCAAAACAGGCTTATTATTAAGGTCATTATGCTTGAAGCTCATGAGGTCTTAACCAATCTATGGACAAAAATAAATTGTTGGTTAGTATAACCAATCTAAGGTCACTATGCTTGAAACCTTTTTTCTATTTACAGTTGGTGTTCATAATAGAAAAGTTGCCACTGTCTCAACCTCACTTCATATTGTTTGCCAAAGAGCTAAAATGTAGAAACGATATAACAAACATAAGAACAGTGATAAAACAAACCTCAAAATTTGGGAGTTCAAAATCAAACTTGATGAACACGATGTTGAAGCAATGGCCAGAAAGGATGAAAGTTATCAAGAAACCGAGCCAAAGTAACCTTTACTCAAACATCAAGAAATGAAATCGAAAACAGTCTTGCTTGGATGAAGAACATTGAGAAACACCTGCAATAAAGAAGATGGATAAATGAATTAAACAGAAGATTTATAAAATTGGTCGTATCAAAACCAGCAATGAAGTTAACTTCAGTTAACATTAAAATTAGACTAAAATACACCGTTGGTCCCTAAACTTGGCATGATGCATCGCGATAGGACGAAACTCGGCATATTCATCGTGGTGAGTCCAAACCTTGGCCTTTAAATGCCAAATCAGTCCCTTTGACCAATTCTCTGTTAGTCAAAGTCTGTTAATGTCCCCATGTGCCTTGCACATGAGGGTAAACTCGTCATTTTATTGTTTTGGTTTATCACCCTTCATCTTCATCTTCCTCATGGCTAAACCCGATTCCATGACCTTAAACCCGTAATCCGCGACCAACAAGAGCTTAATTTTGAACCTAGAATTGGCATTACGTGTGTCTTCATTTGGGTCAAGTATATGTTTCTTAGTATGACCCAAAGATCCTCAACTTCCAACTCGAGCTTCGTCTCCAAGTCGACTAGTATACCTTATCAACTAAAAACAATATTATGACGCTCTAAATCTTTTAATAAGATCAACTTCAAAGGTTGTATTCATTAATAGTTCTAGGTGACTTTCAATCGGTGACCAAATTAACTAGTTATCCTTTTAGCACTTAAAAATTATTATTTAGCCCACATGACCATGGTCGAAATTGCTACATGTACTTCTAATTTTTGCCACCTGTTTGGATGATAGGTGGCTATTGCAACAGCTGCTAAAGCAAAACCGCTTCTTCGAGAGAATAAAACTGTGAAAGCTGATTTAGCATTCGCTAAGCAGAAGTTCTCGCCAAGAAGAGAATAAAATTCTTCGAGAGGCTCGTGAAATGGAGACCACCCCGCAGATGATGACATGGTATAAGTTTACTTTTTGTATGCACTCATATTACAAAATTTTCCTTTCTGTTTGGCTAATAAGATCAACATTCATATACTTGTTTGTATTATCGACACGCTCCAACTTAAGACACTTTTTCTCGAGAAGGCTCGTTTGGCTCATGAGAATTCGATATGTACGGAGAATAGTCGCTAAGGAAATAATTAAATACCACAAACCGAGTATGCAAGACATTGTGTATGTGGATGAGGGTATCAAGAGGTTGCGGTTAATCCTAAAATTTCAAGGACACTTTCTCAGATCACCGCCGCTACCTTCATCTCCACAAGCCAAAACTCCTTTACGAAAGAAGGAATCCTCCGATCCCCAAAAGCCTTGACGCTCAAACCAAGAAGAACCCACCAATAAAAGTTCAATAAATCATGCTAGCACTTAGGCATCATTTCGCTTTCTTCCACCAAGCATAGCATGCCGAGAAACCGGAGGAAGATAGTCAGATGCACGAGATGATGCGCTTCGTAATCACACTATAACACTAGTTTTTCAATGATCTTTTATAGTATATCTTTGTGGTCCTTGACACTTGTCTTTGCCTGCTCGTAATCACACTATATCAAAGGGCGCTTTGATATGTAGGGGTCGATGTCGAGACATTTAACCAACAAGCAAGTGTTGCTTCATCTCAACTGCCAATTCTAGGTTCAAAATTAAGCTCTGTTGGTCGCCGGATTCTGGGTTTAAGGTCGTCGGAATCTGGGTTTAGCCTATGAGGAAGATGAAGATGAAGGGTGATAAACCAAAACAATGAAATGACGAGTTTACCCTCATGTGCAAGGCACATGGGGACATTAACAAACTTTGACTAACAAAGAATTGGTCAAAGGGACTGATTTGGCATTTAAAGGCCAAGGTTTGGACTCACCACGATGAATATGCCGAGTTTCGTCCCATCGCGATGAACCATGCCAAGTTTAGGGACCAACCGTATTTTAGTCTTAAAATTAAGTAGAGAAGATGATAGGCTAATGATTGAATGAAGATGAAGAAGAAAGAAAATGAAGAATCGTAAAAGAATTTTTGATTTTGACGCAATTAAGATAGAGGTGAATGATAAAAGGAAGATTTTCAAATTCGTGACATATCAATGTTGGGAGGCTCCATTTTCCAAGGTATTCTAAAGAATAGTCTATGTATTGTGAAAAAAAATGAAAAGAAGAAGAAGACAATTAAAATATTTATAATAAATAGTTTTATATATGACATCATCAAATAATAATATTTAATTCATTCGACCAATAGCTTATTTGCACCTAGTCAAAGATGACCTCACTCAAAACCCTCTTTTAATAGATTAAATAGATTATATCTTTATTGTTTCTTTGTTTTTGAACATAGAATTTGTGGCTTATATCTTCCATCAAATATTTATGACTTGTTCCACATATGAAGTTTCGGACCGGTCTTTTTCTTTAAAAAGTAAGGTTGTGTTTGTTTTTTTAAAAAGTCTTACTGACCTCTTACTCTTACCAAGAAGAGGTGGGCGTATCGCTTTACTTGTTTGTTTTTTCATCACCGACATGGTAAGAGCTAATATGTCTAACTCGGTAAGAGGTGGCGAAAAGATCTTACTACCTCTTATTAACACCCCTTCAACTCATTCATTTTCAAAACCCTTCAACTCATTCATCTTCAAATTATGCAAAGTTAGTTTTTAAATTCTTTGGTATTGGTTAGGTTACTTAATTGTTATTTTATTGCGTTAAGCTTATGTTTTATTTTAAGACGATTTATGTAATAGTTTTTATTAGTTAAATTTTGGATATGTATTAAGATAATTTATGTAATGATTAATAATTGTGTTAAATCTATGATAAAATATTTTGTTTCAAGTTTACACTATCTACTTATTAATCGTATTTGCAATAGTTTAATATATATTTAAAAAAAGAAAAATTAAAACCATTCAGACAATTATAAAAAAACAAACAACACTTTTTTATTCAGATTCAGACATTATAGCCACCTCTTACTAGTAAGATGTGATAGTCAGATTCAGATGCGAAACATCTTAATCAAACAAACACACTCTAAGTCTCACCTTAGTCTATCAATAATCTTGATACATTTCTTGCTGTAAAATTTGATTGAACCAACTGCTACTGGACATATTACATCTCACACATGAACTTTAAATTGCTAATATTTTCTTTTACTTACGGTTTTGCCATTTACATTGCAGGTGGATGCCATTTGTTCTCTTCAAACCAACGTTATCTCATTGCTATATCTGATTAATCAAGAGTTTCAGTTGTTTCATAAACTTTCATAGTGTGTATCCTTCGGTTAACACTGAGCTTTTGAAGGTATGACAAAGAAACTTCTCCCATTTAAAATATTCAAGTTGTTGGACTAAAATACTTAAATACCAACGGAGTTTTTATATCGTTAAATGTGGTTATTGATTCTGAATCTCAAAGATGAATCATTTGGTATCTACAAGTCTGAACTTTTTTCTGGAAGATATACATTGTTAATTTTTTCGTATATATATATTCAATCAAGTGAAAATCTATTAATTAATACATAAATATCTTTTTCTTATCTGATCAGAGAATGTTATGGAACTTGTATGGTGAATTGTTGTTGAGTTTTATCGAGGGCAGGAGCGAGTTTCTCAACTATTGATGCCACCACCTATGCAAGTAACATGCAACCTACCAACCACATCGAAGACATACTTGTGACTAATTCCATGGAACTTGTACTCCTGGAACTCAAGTCAACAATGGAGGTTTGAGTCATCAGAAGAAAATATTAATAAGACATTATTTCTTTTATAGTATTGTAGTCTCGTCCCATCTGCTGCTTAATAAAGACCATTAAACATAAACCTCCTTTGAAACCTGCCTTATCGTTATGTTTTCTTCTCATGTTTGAAAACGTTTTAGAGCGGCTTAAAAGGTTTTATAATCAGCCTGATGCTCTGATACCACTTGTTATTCCCTATTCACTATCGTTAAAAAAAAACAATTAAGTACTTAAAACAATTTAACAGTGAATAATGACTGAAAGTAATGTAAGTAACACACACAAAGTAATTTTCAACATCATATTCTTATTAGAAATAAATCAAAGAATCGCTACCCAAGTACTTGCATGAATAGTACTTGGGATTGAAATGACAAAGTTTGGGTGACTCCTCTAAGCTCGGGGCTAAGTCTGAGCACAACTCTAGAACCCAGCGAGCTAGCTCAAGGATAAAGTTGTATTTAGAGGAGTGAAAAGTTGGCTTGTGTATGTGTGTTTTACAATTCACAAGCTTAAACTTTTCACTCATTCTCTTATGCTATTTATACAAGTATGATTATTAACTTTAACCTAGAAGACAAAACATGGATCACAAAGAAACACTAATATTGATATATTCGGTTCATCGTTCACCTTTCTATAGTAGGCGGCTAAGCTTCTTTCCTTGATAGAGAATCGCCGCTACTATAAATGGAAGATACGATCTTGATAGATTGAGACTGTGTATAGACCGGATAAACACTTGAGGGACTTAGTTTTATCCTGGTAAAACTTTCCCGCCTAGTCCGGCTCATTCTTCGCCTTTAAAGCCTTCATCTCTTCCTTCATTTGTCTTCTGTTTAACGATTGGAGAGAGTCAAAGGGATTCGGTGAGTTATTGTCATCACACCGAATCCACTATCTTCTTCTTGACTTAGTCTTCACCCTTTAAGTTCCGCCTTGCAGTGGAGAGGCTCCTTCTTCGCCTCATACTAAGTGTCTCAAGATAGCTCACCGAGAGACTATGCGCTCAATGACCGATTGTGTTTAATGGATTAAACACTTAGGTTATTTTCTATTCAAATCCTAGTTTAAGGGTTTGGGTATTCATCGAACCCAATGCCTCCCCTATTTGGATATACAAATAGCCTAAGTGTTTGATCAATGTAAGTGAGCAAAAAGGCTTCTACTTACACCGAATGTACTAATGAATACAACAAGGAACATTTGAGTAATTTGACAAAAAATATATCTTTTATTGATCGATTACATATTTTCTATCACTAGTACAAAAGGATAAAATGATGTCGATTCGATGGATACCCAGTGCTTCGAGCTTCACTTTCTTGGTGATGAGTGTTTCCTTGTCGATGATCTCTTATCTTTGCATCTGTGTCTTGATGTAACTCGATGTTTCTTGGGATTGATCCGAGAGGCCACCGAATATAGCCGATCATTGTAGCCACTCTCGCCGATCGATATCACTCCACCTTTGGAAACTGGTTCCGTGAGACATCAATGAAAAATAGCCCTCTTCGTGCTTTTCAATCACTAAACAGTTCACAAATTTTACCCCTCAGCAGCTCTGTTGCATTCTAAGCCGAGCACTTTGATTTCGTGTTGGAACTCAACTCTTTTCCTTTTGCGGTGAAAACTTGTGGTTGAGATCCTTGAGGTGCAATGAGGTGTCAATTCCAGCCAATGGGTGCATCCCTCGACCTTTCATATCTTTTACTAAGCATTTTCATCGATCCTTGACCAAGTTCATCAAGTTCTGATCCCAAAGTCACCGAATTTTAAGGGATCATGAACCTCAAAGTGTCTTTTGTCATCCCCTCTCAAACATTCATAGCCAATGGTTTGGTGTTGGGAATAATCTTGACATCGTTGATTTTTTCAGAAGCCTTCTACCGGTCATTGTCGCTTGTACTCCTCAATTTCGCTTTGCACGAGAGCTTCAGCTTGGGAGCTTGCTTGCATCTAATCCCATGTTCTCAAAGATCGCTTTCTCATTGCGAGCATTTGAGCAAACTGAGCATCTTTGAACTTTTGTCCCGCTCGACCTTGGGAGCTTGCTTGCATCTAATCCCATGTTCTCGACTTCTTCGACACAACCTTTGCAATGCTTCTTTGGTCTTCTTATCATCCTCGCCTTGTTTCAATTTCCTTTCTTCTTTAGCAAGGTGTTTGGTTAGTCGTTGAGGAGTGAAGAGGTATTCGATGTCACCGATTTTTAGGGAATCTTCTCGTGCTCGCTTGTTGTCAATATGCCTTTGCCTTTGTCCCGGCCCGAGGAAGAAGATGCAACCAAGGGTGGTGTTGTTGACATTATTGATGTTGTATTTAGTGTTGTTGATGTTTGTGGTGGTAGAGATGAGATGGGTATTGTTGAGACCGTGCGATGATGTGGGAGCCATCGAGATCGGTGGTGTTTTCCCCCTCGGTGTGAAGAGGAGTTTCTTCAAGAAGATTCTCCCCTCAACTGCTGGGTCAAGCTTCAGTGAGGCAAGAGTTGGCGTTGGTCTTGAGGGGACCGAGCGACTTGACCCTGAAGGCCCCGATAGATTTCACCATCATAGCCTTAATCTCAGAGTATCGGCTTGAATACCGTGACCTTTTCATCCAAGTTAGCTTGAGAAAGTTCCAAGGCGATCATCCGGGGACCAAGATTCCGTGCCATGGAGGAGGATGCCCGAGCCATGGTCGCCACTGTGTATTCAAAGAGTCCATTGTAGCTTGAAGAGACGGACCGAGGATGGAAGACCACGAACATTGGCAAACTTTAGCGGATCTAGCAGTTCATTAAGGTTTGAGGATTGTTTCAAGTATGCCTCGATAGTCTTTATCACTGAGAGTTAAGTGTCGGATCTTCTTTGACAAACTCCCGATTTCATCTATCTTTGTGCCTACAAATCAAGGTGCCTTAAGAAGTTTGCCATATTTTCATTCATCAGAAGAGTCATCATACATCAAGTCCCTGTGCTCATGAACATTTTCATCAAGCCCTGTATCGCTTTTAGATCAAGATAACTTGCGGCAGCCTCAAGATGTTGTTCCCACAATGTTTTAGTAACCCCGAGTATAGCTTCCTTGAAGCCTCGGTGATCCATCGAGCCAACCGCCTTTCAAAGGGGGAAGAACATTGTCAAACTCTTTGAATTCATCGAGCTTGAGGATTCGAGGCATGATCATCATGTTGGAATGGGATTCAAGATGCTCACGTGGATCAGCCGAGGCTCTTGTTCAGATTGAACCTCGTCGTCGCTTCATCCCCCGCCGATAAAATTTCTTCATCACTTTCAAGAAGGTCATCATCGATTTTAGCAACTCAAGAACCTCAAAGAATCGCTAACAAGTGGAGTGGGAATGGGTTCCATATCGTGGTGGTATTGATCCCTCGAGTCTTTGTCCCAAGTGGACCCCTGGACACCGGTGGGAGTTTCCGTCTTCTCTGGAGTCGATTGGTTTTGGGTTCCATATCGGCGGTTGTTCCTTTCCTCCAGTCTTTGTCCCCATTGACCCCCGAGACACCGATGGGTTTTTCCCTGTCTTTAGCAGTCGATGATTGTTGTATCCCTATCGATTGGTTGTTTGTTTCCCCAAGTCTTTGGGATCGATCGGTGTGCCCTCGCACAAAGGCTTTGATTTTCTAATGTCCTCATCAGCGTAGTGGAAGGCACCCCTACCACCGGTTGTTTGTTTCCTCCGGATCTTGGGAGTAGTAGGTGCACCAAGGCACCGACTGTGATGTATCGTGTCCTTCGTTGTCACGGGGTGGTTGTTGCCTGGTCGGTGGGTGTCTGCTTAGTCTCGTGCTTTTGTGCCTCTTAGGTCAGGCTCTCAAGCCTCGGGCCCCGAGACTTTGGTTTAGTCTTAGTCCCACCGAGACTTCCCTTTCTTTTAGGAGCAGGTTTTGAGACATCGATCCTCCCAGTTGTTTACAAAGAACCATATGGGCCGATATTCAATAGGAGTGACAAGGATGGGTCCTTTTGAAAATTGATGGACTCGGGATGCCGTAAATTTCCAAATTTTTCATCCCGAGTATAATTGATCCCAAGAATGATTGCAAAGCACAAGAGACAAACCTAGGATACGAAACGCATTTCCCCTAGTTTTGCTCTCAGTAGCTTCGTTACGAGATCACCGTAAATGATCTCCCAATGTCGACAAAGGACCCCATTCATCAAGCGGTATGCCATCATCAACTCGAATAGAGTTAACTTGTTCAGCTGGATGAGTGGTTCTCGCCGAGGACCCGAATCACAAAAGTGAAGAGGATCCTCCAAGCCACGGGAATGAGCTTTTAGTGATCGGGTCTTGTCCAAAAAGTTGGATCTAAAACGATTTGTTTTAACCCATCCTTCACTTTGGAGGGTTCGTGATGGGCGACATAAACACCTTTGTTATAATCTAACCTGTTGAAGTGCAAAACGTTTTGTAATCCAGGTGTATTGTTTCCCCATTAAGACCGAACTCGATGAGATACTCCCGAGAGGTCTAAGGTTATTCTCATCGATGGAAGGTGTCGGGTCAAAGGCTTTAGTGTAGCCCAAAACTCCCGAGGTAGTTTGGGTGCAAAGATCGAGGACATTTTACAAAGGTCGTTTTGGTGGGCGCTGAATAAAAATTTTATAATGTCTTTATAGGTTGGGACATTTTCGTGATATTCAAAATTTCCTATGACATTATTTGTTTTAAATTCAACGTTAGTAAGATCCCCTACCCATCGAGAAGCAACTGGAGAGATTGTGTTCTAGCCATTTCCATTAAAGAAGATTTTTGAAAAAATGTTTTGACTAGAACAATCAAAGTATTTAGATCTCTCAAGTTTGTGATGAAAACTTTGTAAATGTTTACAAGGAGGGTTTTCCAAAAGAGGTTTTAAAGATATTGAGAACACACAAATATTTCGGATTTGAGAAAGAATTTTGACAGTAGTTTAGTTGCGAAATTAATTTGTGTGTGTTTTGTGGTTTTGAAGAGGGTATTTATAGAGTAGCGAGGGTGGTTTTTGTATAAATGTGGATATGTAGAGACCATTTTTGAAAGCGCTTGATATTCCACATTTAATGCCACCTACCACTTCAAGCAAGAAAATCCGCCTTCAAGGAAAATATTGCAATGCACAAGAAAAGTGCACTTTATGGTAATAAATATCCATGGGATATTTTATGTGAAGAAGGCATTTAATGCCAAGTAGGGTGAGGTAAATGATGATACTCCGACAAGAAGACATGTATTCCTATATTAAATTGGTGGGATTACCAACCTAGGACATTTAAGTAACTAATACTTGGAGCATTTAGTTACTCATTCAATGCTTTCATCGGGGACCCCGAGTGAGTCTTACTCATTCAAAGGAGAGGTTTGTTTTGATGTTCAGGAGGATGAACCATTTCGAGAGAACTTATCGAGATTGGTTTTCGACACCGACTTTCAATGTCAAGCATTCCAATTCAAATTTTCGGTCTCTCAAGGTAGGTTCATCCAAGGGTTTTGTGAAGATATCGGCCATTGATATTCGTGAGGAATGAAATGAAGTTCAATGTCTCCTTCATTATGTGATCCCGATGAAGTGATATCCGATATCAATGTGTTTGTTTCTTTGGTGGAGGACAGGTTGTTGGAGATTGCAATAGCATCGTGTTGTCACGTAAGATGGGTACTATTTGTAATGGATGTCATAGTCACCGAGTTGACTTTTCATCCATAATACATTGGCACAACATCCTGCTCATAGCTACATATTCACCTTCACCGAGGACATAGCTACCGATTGTTGCTTTTAGCACTCCAACAAACTAGTTTTCTCCAAGAAATTGGACAGACCACGAGGTACTTTTTTCGTCCATGTTGCGGCCAAAGATAATCAAAATCGAGTAACCTCGAGATCAAACCCCAGCACTTTGGATAATAGAGTCCAAGGCTTGGGGTTCCTCTCGATACCGAGTATTCTTTGGCTACAGTGAGATGGGATTCTTTAGGATTGACCGATATCTTGCTATTAGATGATCGAGAATCGATATCCGTCTAGAAGCGCTAGATACATCGGTGAGCCAACAATCCCTCCGAAATGAGTTTGGTTTATCGACTTGCCAAGTGAGATCGTGTCCAAGGTTGTTAGGTGGGACCATTGGAGTCTTTATCGAGGCACGCGATATCTCATATTTCTTCAAGAGATTTATGTATTTCTCTGATCGATGGATATTCCTTTAACAGCTTGTTCGATTTGTAGTCCAAGAAAGTATGAGTTCCCCATCATGCTCATTTCAAACTTTTTGTCATCGCTTTTCAAACTGCTTGCAAAGTTTGTAGTTTGTTGAGTCAAGATGATGTCATCAACATACACTTGACTAGTATCACATCCTGTTGAGTTCTATAGACAAACAATTGTGTTGTCTATCTTTCCTCCCGACAAACTTGTTTTGTATCGGGAAGGCTAAGAGAGTTTCATACCATGCCCCAGGAGCTTGTTTAAGTCCATAAAGGGCCTTGTCAAGTTTGCGACATAGTCGTGAATTCACCGCTCTCAAAGCCCGGAGGTTCTTGAACATATACATCTTCCTTGAGATCACCATTTAAGAATGCACTTTAACATCCATTTGGTAGACCACAAGTTCATGTATGTTGCATATGCAAGAAAGATCCCGATGGCTTCCATTCTTGCAACAGAGCAAATGTTTCATCATAGTCAATGCCTTCTTGTTGATCAGAATCGATGAGTGTGTATATACTCATCATTTTGGGTCAATCAATCGCAAAACGCTTAAAATGCTCGAATGCATCAAAATACCGAAAATATTCCAAAATTGCATTTTATATGTTTCGGATGCAAAATGTTCAAAATCGATGAAAATGAGCTAAATTTGCATAATTGGCGCTTCACCCCCAAGTTTCAAAATTGTCGAAATAGTCCCCGATCACATAATTTCAAAGAAAATCACCAAAGGTCCTTTTAAAATCATAAGTTGTCAAAATTAGTCCTTTGGTGAAAATGTCAAAAGTTTTGAGAAATTACAAGTTTGGTCCTCCAAGTTTGAAAATTGGCAAAATGGTCCTTGGAAAATTGGAAAATGTCACTTTGGTCCTTATACTATTGAAACTTGTCATTTTCAGCCCTTGGAACAACTTTGCAAATTTGGCGATTTAGTCCTTGATTTTCGAAATGGCAAACAAACCCTTGTATTAAGCTTAAGCCTAAACACCTTTTGGACTTGTCAAACCCCATTTGACCCTCGCCATGGCCTTTGGACCCTACCCATTTTGACCCCTTCATAATACACCGGTCAAACCCATAAGTCAAAACCACCCTACCCGCCTTTTTTTTTCTTTCTTCCCAACATCTAGCCTGCAACACTCCATGCCTTGTCCCTCCTCACCTTTACACTACCATGTTCCCCTCTCCTCAACAAGCCTCCAAGAATCATTAAATGCACCTTCAACCCTATCACTCAACCCCAACTGTCAAAATACACATTTCCCACCAAAAATGAAATCAATGGCCAACATTGCTTGAAGTCATCCAATGGCCCTGAATAATGGTGGGATATACTCAGAGATAAGAGAGAAGACAAGTTGGTGTATAAAAAGGAGATAAAGAGAGAAGAAAAAGTAGTAGTTAGTTTTAAGTTTTTCTTTATGTCGTTTTTTTAATAAATGTCTTAGTTTAGTTTAAAATATGTAATCTTTTGTTTTATGATTCAAACTCGTTATGTTATCTTTGTAACTGCTTTTAAGAATCAATTTCAAAGTTTGGTTAAAGTTCATGTTTTATGTTTATCGTTGAGTATTTCGGCCAAATTCATATATTCAAGCTTTAAATAGCTTCTTCTCAAGTTCATATAAGTCGATATAAGCTGCTTATAGCTTTGTATAAGCTCACATTTAATTTTCAAGCCCTTTTCATTCATGGTCAACAAAAGTCAACTGTTGATGCAAAATTGGGAATGGTGATGATAATAGTTGTTGCAGAGGATGGATATGGGTTTAAATAGATTAGGTTAGAGTATTTTTGGGTCTGGTTTTGGCCTGCAAACAATTTTGACACATGTGAGTAAAGATTCTCAATTTCGCCATCCATTTTGCGATTGTGTTTATATTTGTGTTTGTAGTTATAACCTGCTCAAAAGTGTTTATTTAGTTGTATTTAAGTCATTCAAACTTAGTTTGATCATTAATGCAAGTTGGTTTAGTGTTTAGCTCATGTTAAGTTCAAATCAGTCAATTATAGTGGTGTTTGGATTGTACATGTAAACTGTTTTAGAGAGGTGTTAAGTGTTTGAATATTGTTGTTTTATGTTTGTGAAGTTCTAATTGACTCATTTGAGTCAGTTCTTGTGCCTGCATTTGCTCAAAAGTCAATTTCACAATGTATCTGTCTCAGTTGCTTATCTGATAGGATTTTAAGAAATCAAAGCTTGTTTTATGTCCAAAAATACATAGCCATAGATTGCAGTAAGCTTATTTCATCATCTAATATCATTTTCAGTTCACAAAATTGATCCAAACCTCAAATAAGTCAACTTTTCAGTTTTGTCAAAAAAGTCAAAACCTTGAAAAGTCGGGCCAATAATCGATGAATTTTCTTGACTCATTTCGAGTCAATTTCAATGAAACTTGTGGTTTTAAAAGTCCCACTGGTCTATTTTCTTATCCCCATTTTAGTATATTTTTGTGAATTTTATAGAAGCTTCATATAGGCTTGTCAACATGGATTATATCCTCAGCAACTCGACTCAAGATTGACCGAGTCTCAGACAGTGTGTCAGTAGCCTTGCATCAAGCTCATCCGAGCTCCTCTAGGTCTAGCTTTTGGTTTACATGTTCTTAGCTGTGTCTTGATTGAGTTCCAACTTTTAGTTTTCACCTCATCTTATTTGGTAGCTTATTCTTAAGCTTAAAGTAGGCCCTAGAATTGTTAGGCTTAAACTCAAATAAGCCAAACTGCTCAATCAGCTTATTAGAGGTTAAGACTCGTTGTTTTAAGTTGCATTTGAGTAGTATTATCATTATACAGCTTCTGTGTTGGTTTGGTAGCTTTTGGTGCCCATTTGCTTATTTCAAGTGCTTATTTCTAAGCACTTGACATAGTAGTTCCAAATTCTTGCACACAACCCCTGTTTTTTATATTTTTCCTAGATTCTAAGTATTATTTTAAGTTTATCTTGAATTTTTCAGATTTTCCTAAGTCAGTTTAGTATTTTTCTTGATTTTAATTAGTTTTAAGCATTTTTAATTAGATTTAATACAATTAATTAAGAAAAGGTTCAAAAAATAATTTTCATTTTCTTAAGTTAAGATAAATATAAAAAGTCAAAAAATATTTTTCTAGATTTTTCTTAGTTAAATTTGTATTTTTAAATAATTTAAGTAGTTTTAAATAGTTTTAATTCATAGAAAATACAAAAATATTCTTAAAAATACAAAAATAGTTTTGAAAATTCTCTTTGATATTTTAGATTTTTCCAAGTCATAATTTTATTTTTCTAGCTTTATTTCATATTTTCTTGTATTTTAGGCTAATATTAAATAGTTAAAATAGTTTTAATTAATAATAATTAGATAATTAGTTATAAAAATAATTTTCTTTTCTATAAATTTTCTTTTATCATTAGGATTGTAAAAATATCATTTTCATATTTTTAGGATTAATATTGTGTAAATTTCACGTTTTCATTTGTACGTCACGTAGTTTTTAAATTAAGTTTTATAAAAACATAAAATCAAAAAAAAAACATCATTTTAAATATAGTGATAGCGTTTATTTAATATTTTTAATCTTTTTAATTTTCTTTAATTTGCATTTAAGCCCTTGTAGTTTATGTACTTTTCCTTAGTTATAATCATATTCAAATTTCTTTCCGCTCAAATTCCTCGATCACTATATCGTTTGGTGATCCATTGCATAGCTCATTGGGACATAACGACCGGGAAACACTATACTCCCAGATCTTCATTGAGTTTGCTTCAACCGCTTTAAGTTTCTTACGGTCGGCCATTCACAAGTGGCGGCCATGAGAAAACTTGATCGCTCGAGCCGATCAAGAACTTTCGCTACAAGTCCGCTTTGTTTTTAATGACAATTGCGCTTTCATCGCTTTTGTTTCGAAACCCACTTCATTCCTATGACTACTACATCCCGAGGACATTTGATCATGGTCATGACCTTGTTTTTATCAAACTGCTGCGCTTCTTCTTACATAGCCCGAACCCACTTGGTATTTAAGAGCCTCAAAGACACTTTGGGTTCTATTTCGATAGGTAATCGAGATATAGACATTCATTGGTCAAGTCTGCAGTTAAGTTAGCGACCATGCTTCTAGTGAGCATGCCTTCAGCTGGTTCACCAATGATGTTTACAAGCTCAATGTCCCGAGATCTTGTCCACTTACTTTGTGGTCCGGGATCCGAGTCAAGATGTCACCGGAGTTCGTCTGAGATCGTGTGCAAGACCCACAAGATCATTTAGATCATCCGTTGAGGTGTCTTGTTCGCAGAGGTTCTTGAGTTACGTGATCCCGATCATTTGGATCGTTGTTACCTATCCCCGTAGGGACCGATCGATTATCAATGAATTCACCGATAGTTGGTTGTGATAGGTTGTGAGGCAAGACATAATATAAGATGTCGATCGGCTTGGTATGAGGAATTGGTTTCGTTGTTGTACTTATCGAGGATATCTTGATGAGTTATCAATTCCTATTTCTTCCATCAAGTGTTGGTGAACCCGATGCTTTATACTTTCATCAAAGGTGACATGATAGGTTTCTCAACTTGTTGTCTCCTTGTGTTAAATACCTCAAGGCTTTGGAGATCGGTGAGTAACCTAGAAAGTATCCATCATCAACTTTAGCATCGAACTTGCCTAGATGATCCTTGTGGTTATGAATAAACACAGACATCCAAACACATGGAAGTAGTGATGTCGTGAAGTCTACCTTTGAATATCTCATATGGGGTTTTATTATGTCTTTTGACAATGATTGACCTGCTTGAGTGTAACAGTCGCTTTAATCGCTTCATCCGAAAATGCTTTGAGAGGGTCGAGCCATTTAACATGGTTCTTGCAATTTCAATGAGAGTTCTTTTTCCTTCACCACCCCATTTTGTTCGGGTATAAGGAGATGAGAAATTTTGGGAGATTCCTTCTCATCACGTAAACTTTCAAGCTCAAGATTTCTAAATTCAGACCATTGTCGCCTCGATTTGTTTCAACGTAATGTCATTCGGTTTTCAATGTTCCCGATGAATGACATTATAGTATCACCGACTCGACTCTTTTGGAAAGAAAGTATACCCAAGTGTATCTTGAATACTCATCAACAATGACAAGTGTATACTTCTCATCTTTGGATTGATCTAGGACCGATCGTCCAAAGAGATCCATATGCAAGAGGTGAAAGCGCTTTTGATAGAGAAATTTTGCTTGGTTTTGAAAGATGCTCTTTATGTTTGCCTTTTCACAGTCGAGCATGGTTTATCTTTTGCAAAACCAAGATGGTAAGCCAAGGACCTTGTTTTGTTTTGCCAAGTTGTTGATGTTCTTGAAGTTCAGTGTGAGAGTCTCTTGTGCCACGGCCATTGATAGTTTCAATGGCTTTGGCAAAGAGATGTGTTCCATCTTTAGAGAGAGTTGACATGTCTAAGACATAAACATTGTCTCTCCTAGAGCAATCAACACAACTTCCTTGTTGGCATTGAAAATGGTACCTTGTTTGTCATTGAATTGTACAATGTACTTAGCATCACATAGTCGATCGACACCGATGAGATTGTATTTGAGACCATTGACATAAGCAATCCTAGAGAAAACTATTCCATTACAGCCATCAACCATAACCTTCGATGGGACATGATGAGTTATCACCAAATACTACCTTTGGCCCTGGTTCCTTTACATACTTGTGCAGATATTCCTTCACACCAATCATGCTTCTCGAGCATCCACCGCCTAAATTCCAGATAGGCTCCCTGGCATGCCTCTCGCACAAGTAGTAAACTCAATTAGTTTCTCTTCGTGACCCACTTACTAGTGGGCTTGGGTCTCATGATCTCTTTGAATCGAGCAATAGATTCATGGTCGGTGGTGGAGTGCAATGAGCTACCATGTGTTTTGCATTTAGAGACCGAGGATGACTCGGTGGATTTGGGTTGTTTTGAACTTCTCCTTGCATGGATGACATTGTCATGCCGAGATGTCTTATGAGTTGTGTTACCGCAAATATCACAAAGATGTGTTCATAAGACAATCATCGACGATGATCATTAAAGCCACAAAGCGGGTAAGGAGGAAAAGGCTTTGCTCTCAACTTTGAGCTTTGGATGAAGAAGCATCACGATGACCAACTTTGGTGTAGTTTTCTTGACTAGAGAGTTCACATATTGCAAGTGGTCGCTAGCCCCTGATCATCCTTTTACGATCATGCAAAAAGGATTCTATAAGAATTGTCGGTGGTATGACTGTATGGTGGCACGATCACACTTCTGCTTGTTTTGGTGGTGGCTTTTGACTTTGAGGAACTAGAGGAAGTCGACTTTGTCTCCTTGATTGGTTCAGTGGACCTTTTCAATAGCTTCCATTTTGTCGGCTAGCTTCCTTACAAGTTCATCGATTCTTGAACTGATCGTATTCAATGGGGACAGAGGATGTGGAATTTTCAGTGGGGTGGATTCTTGTTGATTTTGTTTTGATGGTTTTTTCAAAATGGTTCTACCAAGTCCGACCTTTCTTTAGGAGAGTGTGGATTGTAATGTAATGGAGTAAGCTCGAGCTAGGATCAAGACTCAAGAGGTTCCAAAGGTGGAAGTGGTGCTTGAGATTCATTTTCGAGACTCGGAGATGTGATCGGTACATCGGGCACATCCGGGAATCCAAGCATGCTCTTTAGAGCTTGACTTTCGTGCTCTAGAATTCTTCCAGTCAAAGTTAGAAGCTTACTCGTGATTAAGTATTTCAATCCAATCATTGGACTTGGGAATGCACAACATGTTGGTAATCATGCCACCGCACACAAATGGTTTAGAGATCGGTCTTTGTTGTGAGAGTCGAAAGATGATGTTCACCTATGACTCTCTTTTTTGCTACTAGGGCACCCACAAAGATCAAAGACTCTTGGATTCTTGTTGGTCCAACTATCAATGATTTCTTTTTCTTTCTTAAGTTTGTCTTGAAGAGCCCGATTTCTTTTAACTAATTCGGTGTTTTGAATTTGTAAGGTGATAGCCTCAAGCTTGTTTTGTTTTAACACAAGTAACTCATCCCTACACTTATTCAATTCAAAACTTAGCTTGTTGTACTTAGAAAAAGATTTAGTCTTTGCTCCTCTACAAACTTAAGATCAACATTGATATAGTTCATATAGGATCGCCAATCAAAATCATCATCCATAGAAAGTAGAATATTTACCTTCTTCATTGTGATGTTGACCCATTCTCTATTTCTCGCATGATTCTTTCCAACAGCCTAGCTTGTCTTCCTCTCGAGAGGGCCATCGCTCTACCGACATGCACCATTTCATCATCTCGATGAGACCGGCTCTTCATCCCATCGAAGGTTTCAAAGAACAAGACCTTTGTTTTTACCCCGCATGTATTGAACACTTTTTGGTTACGAGGGACCCTCAAGTAATGCAAGCTTAGCTTTGATCTTCCTATACTTGGCTTCAAAATCTATTGTTTTGTTCTCGTCGATTTATTCTCAAATTTTGATGAGACCGATAGATTTTAGGTTGAAATTTGCTAAAGCTCGAGGACCGATTTGACCACGATGGTCTGTAAGAGGGTTCGAAATTGTTTTGAAAAAGTCCTTTGCAAAATGGCCTCTTTTGTGACACTTAAAGCATTCAAGGTCCTCATTTGCTTTAGCAAGAGAAAACCTTTGTTTCTTTTAATAAACCTTCGAGAGTTTGGAAGGAGTGCCCTTTCACGAAATTCAACGCTCGTGTCATTTAGGTACTCCTCACTTGATCTCATCGGGCTCATCATCCGAATTTTCTTGAAAATCTTGAACCACATTGTTAGAAAAGAAGGCGGTTGATATAGGTGAGGTGATGGTCGGACTTCTTGACTTCCCGAGACTTCTTTAAGTCGTATCGTCTGCTGATGAGGTTTTCCTCATAGACAAATTTCCCATAAATTTCGTGAAGTTCTAGAGTTTGGATGTGATTTTCATTTCTAAGTCCCCGAGAGAAGTTCAACCATTTCTCGTGGAGAAAATTAACAAACCAACATTTATCTCATGTTTGGATAACTTAACACCATCATTAGCCGCCCATTTAAAAGAGTTTTGTAACGGTGTAAGTTTGAGAGAGAGTTTCGTAATCCCTAGCCCCAAGGTATTATACTCAAGTTTTAGGTCCATTATCCTGCTTTCCTTGGTGTCGATGGACCTTCATGGCTATGGACCAAGTCATCCTGTGTTTGTTTAGCCGTGTTACGACATTATAATCGACTCCATTATATCATCGTGAAGACATGATATGATGATACTTTTGAGTCTTTGGTCCCGGTTGACCACTCTCCTTTCATCCCGAGTCCACCGAGCTTGTGTTTGGGCAAACCCTCATTAATACATTTGATATAATAAGGTTCCATCCCAATCAAATAGCAAAGCATACGCTTTTTCCATTTGTTGAATTTGCCAACTTCAAGTCTAGGGCAACAAATTAATAAGCTCCACCCTTTTATCGACTAGTTGGGGTACATCAATTTCAACCATAGGAATCTCGATTTAAAACGTTTTAGAGCGGCTTAAAGGTTTTATAATCACCGATGCTCGATACCACTTGTTATTCCTATTCACTATCGTTAAAAACAATTAAGTACTTACAACAATTTAACAAAGAATAATGACCTAAAGTAATGTAAGTAACACACACAAAGTAATTTTCAACATCATATTCTTATTAGAAATAAATCAAAGAATACGCTACCCAAGTACTTGCGGAATAGTACTTGGGATTGAAATGACAAAGTTTGGGTGACTCTCTCTAAGCTCAAAGCTAAGTCCGAGCACAACTCTTAGAACCCACCGAGCTAGCTCAAGGATAAAGTTGTATTTGGAGGAGTGAAAAGTTGGCTTGTGTGTATGTGTTTTTACAATTCACAAGCTTAAACTTTTCACTCATTCTCTTATGCTATTTATACAAGTATGATTATTAACTTTAACCTAGAAGACAAAAACATGGATCACAAAGAAACACGAATATTGATATATTCGGTTATTGTTCACCTTTCTATAGTAGGCGTGAGCTTCTTTCCTTGATAGAGAATCGCCGCCACTATAAATGGGAAGATACGATCTTGATAGATTGAGACCTGTATAGACCGGATAAACACTTGAGGACTTAGTTTTATCTGGGTAAAAATTTCCCGCCTAGTCCAAATTTCATTCTTCGCCTTTAAAGCCTTGCCTCTTCCTTCGTTTGTCTTTAGTGTTTAACAGCTTGGAGAGAGTCGAGGGATTCAGTGAGTTATTGTCATCACCACCGAATCCACTATCTTCTTCTTGACTTAGTCTTCACCCTTTAAGTTCCGCCTTGCAGTGGAGAGGCTCCTTCTTCACCTCATACTAAGTGTCTCGAAGATAGCTCACGAGAGACTATGCGCCAATGACTGATTGTGTTTAACGGATTAAACAATTAGGTTATTTTCTATTCAAATCCTAGTTTAAGGGGTTTGGGTATTTACTGAACCCAACATGAAATTTGAACTCACTGTAAATGTAAAAGTTATCGGGTCTTCGTCTTTTAAATATGAAATTCTATTTGCAAATTTTAAAACGTCAAATACGTATAAGAAACCATGTCATTTTTTCAAAAGAAAATAGATTTTAATTATAACAAGACGATACCAATGGTGTTTCTTTATCGTCTCTCTTACATTATTAAAAAGAGTATTTAGAAGGTTGTATATTGAATACTATGTGCATATTCCGTGCCACCATTAGATTGTAAAATTGTTGCCAAGTGTTGGTTTTGATTATTATATTTCAATCGGTTTTGGTTCTTAGCCACCACTAAAGTCATAACATTCACCAGTTGAAAAGATACAGTGAAATCTTCCTTTAGCCGCCAATGCAATATTGTTGCTTGGACAAGGTACCTTATGTAGAATAGATTTATCACTTTAAACGTAGCCACTTTATTGAATTGGGTATATCACGGTAAAATTTATTAATCGCCTCATTGTCACCTTTTGTGTGCTTATTTGTTGTTTTTATATCCTATGTTTGCACTAATAACATGTTTGCTTACTTAATATGTTAAATATGTTGATAAATTTCTTTCCCGACCGATACGCCTCATTTCCTTTTCGCTTTCTCGTCGTCGTGCCACCTCAACCACATCAAGATCCCATTTTTCCACAACTAACCACAACAAACCCCTCCTCACTCATAACAAACCTCAACCTCTTCATTTGGGGCCCACCTGTAGGGATTTAATGCTCATAACAATTATATAAAATCAAATAACATCATCAAAGCATGCAGCGGAAGTAAATAGGAAAAATACATGTAATTAATTAACCGAATAAGAAAACGCGTACCTTTTAGCAATTCAAGAATCAAACGGTAATAAGAACAAGAACAAAACCCAAAACCCTAACTTTATGGTTTATACAATTCGACCCAACCAAGAAGTCGACCACCAAGATTCACAAGCACAAACGTACTTGTTCTTCGTTCTTGTACACACGTACTATTAGTGATTTGATGTAAAAAGCTAGTTTCTTAAATTACAAATAAAACCAAACACTTGTTTCTTTAGCTTGGAACAATCGATCCCTTGAGGAGGGGGGTTACACCGATCGGCCAAGCAAAAGAGAGAGGAGAGGAGAAGAGAAATTAGGTTATTGGTGATCCATGATTAAGTTTTGAATGAATACAAAGGTTTGTATTTATAGGTAACTTAACTTGGTGACCAAGTTTGAGTGGGTTAGGGTTTGGGAACCCATAACCGATCGGCCAAAGCACCCACAAGGGGTTCTAGAACTTTCCCGACTTGTAATTTCATCTCTAGTCCCTTTTGTTTATATTTAACGACCGTTAACAAACCTCGTTAATTATTTAACTATCGTTATGTTTTATTTCGTGACTAATAATTAATAATAACATTTTATATATTAATTATTAACATCAACTCTCATACGTAATGTGTGCAATCCAAGTCTCGAGTTCGAATCCGGACATACGTATATTTAAATATCCATAAAACCTTTCGGCTCCCACTGGATATTACTAAATATAGTAATGACATTGGTTAGTCTAGCTTTAACACGCCAATGCCCCGGATCGAATCGAGTATGGTCTCCTCGAAAACCATTTAATGATTCATCATTTTACTTATCCTTTTGTTACTAATACTACATTAACTATGAATATGGATCAAGTCATTTCATAAGTTAATATTCATTTCGTTGTATATGATTGAACAAGATTACCAAATCATCTCGAACGTATTCCGATAGATCTTGGGTATGGCCATACAAACATCTTGTCAATCCTACGAGGGCCCAAATATAGTATTATGCTTTGAAACAAATTCAAAGGAACAAATTCTCTTGACTACAAACATAACTCATGAACTTTGTAACACTTCGAAAATAGCCCTTATAACTACCGATTCACGGATAGCGTTAGATTATCTTACACAAATGCACTACATTCATATCGCTTATCCGGTATCTCAAGTCCGAGGATAAAACTTCATGATATACTTAATGACAAAGATCCATAAAGTATCATCATGTAAGTTGATAAGTCCTATATTCAATTCATTGAATATCATGTGAATCTGGTATGTCCCACGCATCAATATACTTTAAAAGTATATTCTACCAAAACTCGATTTGTCTTAATTCAATGACATTCCCACATCATTGATCGACAACGGACTATTTAGAATAACATAAGTTATTCACGGATTAAACATGAAAATATAGGATATAATATTAAGAAAATGAAAATAAACATAAACAACTATTTTATTTCATTAAAGTAATATTTGTTCATAACATCCTTTATCCAAATACTAATCACAGATCCGCATGAAACTACTAGCTAAACGAAGTCCTATCCCATCAAGATGGTCAAGAAGTTTTTCTTTTGGCAAAGGCTTCAGTAAAGGGATCGCCTAGATTATCATCTGTATGAACTTTGAGTAGATTGATTTCACCTATTTCGACTTGTTCTCGAACATAGTGATATCGACGAGGAAAATGTATGGCGCCTTCATGACTCCAGCTCATTGGCAAATGTTATTGCAGCAGAGTTGTCACAATACACATTTAAAGGTAATTCGATTGAGGGCATTACTCCGAGTCCCGAAATGAATTTCCTAATCCAAACACTTCCATCGCAACTTTCTAAAGCGCCTATGTACTCGACTTTTGAAAAGACATCGCAACGTTGTTTGCTTCTTGCTCTTCCAACAATCGCTCCTCCATTAATGACAAAGACATAACCCTTCCGAGACTTCATATCATCTTTATCGCTTTGAATGACGATCGCAAAAACTCAGAACATCAAGTTCGCATCCAGATTTCCTCCATACACTAGAAACATTTCTTTAGTAGCCCTTAGATACTTAAGAATGTTCTTAACACTGCCAATGTTTAACACACAGGTTCTGTTGATACCGACCGGTAATATTCTTGTGCAAACGCCACATCGTGCCTTGTACATCTCATAGCATACATGATAGATCCTACACCAAGCATAAGGAACTTTCTTCATGTGTGCCACCTCTTCAGTGTTGACGCGCATAGTTTATTACTTAAGCCATGTTCAACTTGCATCGGCAAATATCCTTCTTGGAATTTTGCATCTTGAATCTCTTCAATATTTTATCAATGTAAGCACTTTGGCTTAGTCCAATTAACCGCCTTGATCTATCTCGGTAGATCTTGATTCCCAGAATAAATGTTGCTTCCCCTAAGTCCTTCATAGAAAAGCACTTTCCAAGATAAGACTTTACATCTTGCAAACTTGGAATGTCTTTTCCCATGATCAATATGTCATCAACATATAAGATAAGAAAAATAACATTACTCCCACTAGCTTTGTGATACACACATGGCTCATCAAGATTTTGAGTGAAACCAAATTTATTGATTTCTTCATCAAACTTCTTGTTCCATTGCCTTGACGCTTGCTTCAACCCATAAATGGATCTTTGAAGTTTGCATACACGCTTCGAAACTTTGGATTCACAAACCCTTCAGTCGAGCCATATAGATGTCCTCATCTAGGCGACCATTTAAGAAGCGCTTTGACATCCATATGCCATATCTCATAGTCATAGTATGCACTATGGCTATAAGAATCTAATAGCTCTAATGTCTCGCTACAGAGAAAATGTCTCCTCGTAGTCTATCCCAAAGGTTTGAGTATACCCTTGAGCTACAAGACGAGCTTTATAGGTGTGTGCATTGCCATCCATGTCGGTTTTATCTTATAGAGCCACTTACTTCCAACTACATTAGCATTTGGAGGTAAGTCAACCTCTATCCAAACTTCATTATCTTTATGGATTGCATTTCCCATTCATTGCAACTCGCCATTTTTCCTTTTCACGACTTATCATGGCGCCTTTATAGTTAGCGAGTTCACCAAGATCCCCAACAAATTTTCCTCGCCTTCTACGTTGAGACATAGACACTCTGTGCACGAGTAGCCTCATGGATCTACAAATGGGAACCACTTCAACTTCGGTGGAACGCCTGGACTTTCGTGTTCTACTTGAGGTTGGCTAGTGTTTTCGAGAAGGTGTTGTATCTTCTTGATCATCTTCCATATCATAAACTCTCCCATCGAATTCATGAGATATGAGATCCTTTTCAAGAAAGTCTCCATACCTAGCAACAATTACTTTATTTTCGTGTGGAAAGTAAAAGTAGTAACCCATAGTTTCCTTTGGGTATCCTACGAAGATACACTTAACAGATCTTTGTTGTAGCTTATCGCCAGAGTCACGCTTAACAAACGCCTCACAACCCTGCACCTTTAAGTAAGACAAGTTGGGAGCTTTCCCATACCACACTTCATAAGGAGTCTTATCAACCTTCTTAGTTGGAACCAAATTCAATATGCGAACAAATAGCTTCAAAGCATAATCCCAAAAGGATAAGGGAAGAGTTGTAAGAATAAACATTGATCACACCATGTCTAACTATGTACGATTTCTTCTCTCGGATACACCATTTTGTTGTGGAGTATATGGAGATGCGAGTTCTTCGGACGATACCACACTCGCCTAGATAATCTTTAAACTCTTGGCTTAAATATTCACCACCTCTATCGGATCAAGAGCTTTAATCTTCTTTCCTAGTTGCGCTTCTACTTCACTCTTAAAACCTTAAATGTTTCAAAGACTTCATGTTTATGTTTAAGTAAATAAACATAACCATAACGATCGAAATCATCGAGAAGGTTAAGAAGTAGCTAGCACCCTTCCTTGACACATGTCTTAGTGGTCCACATACATCGATGTATCACACCAAGAAGATCGAAGCCCTTTCTAAACTATTTGTAAAGGTTTCTTGGTCATCTTCCCGGATATGCAAGATTCGCACTTATCAAATGATTCATCATTGATGTCTTGCAAAAGCCCATCGTGTTGCGAGATGTTGCATGCGTTTCTTGCCTATATGAGCAAGTCTACAATGCCAAAGAAATGAAGAATCCAAATCACCTTTGATTCTTTTATTATTGATGCTAAACACGTAATTATTTTTATCAATCATATTATCATGCAAATCAATTTCAAACACACCATTTTATCGGAATAACATTAAAGTAAAAACACCATTTAAAGAAACCGAAATTCCATAATCAAGAAATGTATGAATGAAACCAATATCTTTTAACAAGGAAACGTAAACGACACCACTAACAATGGAAGGTGCGTAATGACAATCGTTTAATGACAAGACTAAACCCGAAGGTAAACTAAATCAAACGTGCCTATAGCTTCAATGATCGCATGTGCTCCATTACCCACGGGCGGTATTGCTTCCATAGGCAAGCTTCCTTGCTCCTCTAAGTCCTGCAGTGTATTACAAATGTGAATACCACATCCAAAGATCATATACCCGTGAATTTATTTTATGAGGAAAAGCAAATACATCTATCATCAAAAGAGTACACAAGTACTAGCCACAGTGCGATATTTTTATACCTCTTATTACGCAACTCATCAAGGTAGAGTGGACAATTCCTCTTCCAAAGGTCCTACCTCGGTGCGGTGATGACAAGCCATATCCTTCTTCTGATTCTCACGCTTTTGGGAGGGTACTTCTTGGGTTCTTGTTGATAAGTCATAACTTTTTTCCTTATCGCCTTTACCCTTACCTTTCCTTTTCTTGTTCGCTATCGGCTTATTAGGCTTAGAAATCCTACCCTTCCGGATGGTCGAACCGCAGTGTAGGGGCCTTCTTGGGCAAACCTTTCTCGTAATTAATGAGCATTGCATGTACCCCATCGATCGTCTTCCCGTGCAATGCATATTGTAATCACAAGCACGAAACCATCAAACTCCTTGTTAAGGGATCCGCTGATAAGGCCAATTTGTATGTCATTGGGGTAGACATAGTTAAGTCGCCTAGTGGTCCATGTAACTCATCATTTCCGTGTAGTGGCGCTTCTGTGTTTCCCTTCTCCTTGCTTGCAACTATGAAGAACATCTATCGATCATACAACTCTACAACATGTGCTTTTCAAACAACCTTTGCAATTCTTCAAGCATGAGATTAGGAAGTAATTCTCAAACCGCTTTTGCAAGTTTGAGTTCATACTCCCGAGCATAATGCAGCGACCTCATTATACTTGTCATACTCAGATTGCATGCACCGTGCCATGAAGAGCTCACCGCAGTTCAGAGGACAAGGCGTGAGTCAACAATCTAGTCTTTGGCAACCTCAAGACAATTCGAGTTGCCGATACCAATCATTGAAATTGCGCTACCAAATAATTCTCTCGATCAAACATAGATTTGAACGAACAGAGGAGATTCAACGCCATTTCTACGTTCAAAAGTTAGTACTTTCGATAAGTAAACATTCAAGAAAATAAAATACCCTTTGGTCAATATTCATATTAACCATAGTATTTTCCTTGAATTTTGGATCCTCATTATCATAGTTCCACCACATCGCTTGATAAGGGTGAAAGTATAGAATAGGTAATTGTTGAAAATGATAAGGTTTTAAAAGGTACCTTTTGAGGGTCGTTTAAGCCCTTATTTGATCACTTTTGTATCCGTTATTGCTTAATATCGTTCCTTTTCACTTTTAGGTCTCTTGAAGGCAAAATGCCGGAATGGCACTTATTTGGACGAAAAGGCGAATATACGAAGAAAATAGCCAAAGTCGAATCGAGACACTCAAAGTCACGAAACATAAGGTGACAACACGGTGTTAAATTGCGGCGCCGTCGAGGATTTTTGTGATGGGACGTAAGCCAAATTCCTATTTTCAAGTGACGACGCGGGTTATAAAAGAGTAGGTCGTCGCAACTCGGGACGGCCTAGATGTAATCCAGACGGCGTTAGAAGTCAAGAGGACGGCGTCACAAGCATAAGGTGACGCCGTCGCAAGTCTAACGTGACCAAGACGAAACCCTAATGACGGCGACACGGCGGCCACAAAACATAAGGTGACGCCGTCGATATGTAATATTATATATAGAATCCGAATTTTTCAAGATTTAGTGTGTAGTCTTTTGGAGTAAAAACCTAAACCCGACCAAGGGTGTCTTGTACAAGATTTTAGGGTTCCAAACCATATCTTACACCAAGATAAGTGTTTTACTTCATTAATACAATTATGTCTTTGATTATTTGTGTGTATGCTTGCATGTTCTCCATGTTCGCTAATTTACTTGTGTGTTTGCTTAGGAATATGAAACTTAATTATTGAATATTGATTGGTTGTCTCTTATCTTAGTTGATTAATGATCTAGTAATGCGATAGGTCATTCGTTGTGTACTTAATGCTTAATTAAATCTTTGTGAATCTTAGAATATAACTCCTTGAGTAGTTGTAAGCTAAACCATCCAAAGAGTGCCTTAGAGTAAGAGTTTATTATCCCTAGTGGGTTTTGTAGACGAGACCCTTTGGTAAGTTCAAAGAGTTAGGAGAAACGATACCCTACAACCTTAGACACACAACGCAACTAGGAATGAGGACGTGACAATTCAACCACCAATAGGAGATAATTAAGGAGTAGTAAAACCTAAGTAAACACATCTTTAAACTATCATACGAGCACACAATAATTAGACATAGACTACATACACCTTAGATTAGATAATTAGATAAGTAGAGTAATCGGTAGCAATACCAACCCCCAAATTCAAACCCCGATATTCATACCTTTCCATTTCATAAAAATTATAAAAATAAAAAACAATCTTCCTCAACCCCAACCTTAGCGTAGTAACTTCTCACTAGCATTCCTATTCCCCAGAGAACGATATCAATACCGTGGCTTACCCTAATACTACACTACAACGATTAGGTTCATCGCCTAGGTGTTGAAAACTTTCTCGACGAAAAGGAAGTTCCTTTGACCCCGAACGACGCGTAAGCGTTATCAAGTTTTTGGCGCCACGGGAATAGAATAGCTAGTTAGTAGTCCACCTCGTTTAGGTTTCTTTACTTGATTCCTATCAAGTAAACTTTTTTCTCATTCTTAGCTTTCTCTTAGTCTATCCCCCTTCTTCATGACCCTTGTTCGTAATCCCATCACTTTTCATCATGGAAGGTGATAATCACCCACCATTCATCAACCCACCACCAATTGACCCGCCAAGAGCCCGTACTCTTGGTGAATACTCGAGACCAAGCCACTTAGGCTATAGGAACACCATTGAGCTTCCCGACCAAGCCCAAACTACGGCCCTGCGATCCGACACCATCCGGTTGGTGCAAAATGGATGTGCATTCCACGGACTTCGTTCTGAAGATCCAAATCAAGATCTCGAGGGATTTCTCAAAATTTTCCATTCCATCGACCTTGATGCTACTACTCGGGAGACCACGCTACTGCGTCTCTTCCAATTCTCACTACGGGACCAAGCTAGTAATTGGCTTGAGCGACTTCCCGCCGGCTCCATCTCAAGTTGGGATGATCTTACCTCTCGCTTCCTTGCTCAATTTTTCCCACCGGGAGAACCACTAAGCTTATGAATGACATCTTGATGTTCCAACAACGTCAAGGTGAATCTCTACGAAGCATGGACTCGATTCAAGGACTTACTTCATAAAGTCCTCATCACGGCATTGATCTTTGGCTCCAAGTCCAACTTTTCTATGATCATGTCAACTTCCCCACCAAGCGATCCATTGACCAAGCGGCCGGTGGAAAACTTAGTGATCTCACCGCTGAAGAATCATGGGGTATAATAGAGGACCTTGCCTCTATGACAACGAAAGTTGGGATGACCTCGTGAGCTACCTAAAACCGTTAAGGCAATCTCCTTGCCTCCCATTAACTCACAACCTTCCGACAGTGGGATGATCGAACTTGAAGATCAAGTTAAATTCCTAATGAGTTCCTACGAAAAGCTAAGTCTTCACACCATGTGAACAAAGTTTCTTCCTCGTGCGAGCCGCTTTGTGATCCTCATAACACGCCAAGACTAGCACCGATCCCGAACATGCTTCGTTGATTACGCATCCTCGTGTGTTAATGGAGCGGGAGGAAGATTCCTACAATACCCGGACCTAGGAATTTCAATGAAACCCGAGAGGCATGGAAAGGCAAGCCCGACTTCTACGGGGACAAACCAAAGAATTCACTTCCAATGATTTTCATGGCCCCCACCTAACGGTCCTAACCAACAAAACATCGAAGGGATGTTGCAAAACCTAGTTGCATCCCAAGAATCCCAAATAGCTAAGCTTTCGGACCGCTTTAACCAACAACAAGTCGAAATGGATAGGAAGATAGACAACCTTTTGAAAGCCATAACCAATAGTGATAGGAAGGTTAGTGCTATCTCAACTCCCGAGCCTTCCGGTGTAGAGATTAAGGACCCAAGTAAACTAGCTAAGCACGTTCAATTCGTCAATACCATCGCCTTTGTAAAACCTAATAGAACAAATGACGAAGAGGACCATACACTTGAGAATAATGAAACAACCGAGGAAGTAGATGAAGTAGACAATGACTATTTCAATAAGTTTCCTACGGAAGAAGAACTATCTCGCCACCCTCACTTAGTGCGTGACCTCCGTCACATGTATGTTAGGAAAAGCCCTAGAATCAAGTTTGGGAACCCTTGGAATCTTAACATACCATGTTGCATAGGACACCTTTTTGTGGCAAAGGCCTACATTGATCGCAAGTCCTCAATCAACATAATTACTAGCACCTACTACAATTGGGTAATGAAGAAGCCTATTCCAACTAGGCAAGACCCTAATGATCCTAATGTTAGTTGCAATTTTCTTGGTAGAATTAAGGGATTACCCGCTTATGTAGGTAGTTTCACGCTTCCTACGGACTTCATAATTGTGGATGATATTAGCACGCCATAGACCCTAGCTTGTCCCACGTTATTCTAGGAAAACCTTTCATAGAAAGCACCGGATGACCTATGATCCCTCGTTAGGAGTAGTGCGATTCAAGGATGAGACCGATGATATAGCTTACCAAATGCCGCTTAAGATTGAGAAGTTTTCATCACTCTAATGATGAAAAGGAACTTAAACTGTCGGTCTATTATAGGAATGATGAGGATAGGGAAAAGGAGTGGATTATGTTATGGCTAAGATTTTCGGATTCTATAAGAATTGTTTGAACCTAGGACCGAATATAGGACCAATTGGGAGAGGATGAACTCTTAGAGAAGTGCATCATAGGTCATTTCTACAACATGGAATCTCTCAATAGAGACCGCCGTAAGGAAGAAGGTGGCGGTAATGAAGTAACGTAGAGTACGACTACGAGTCTAGCTACAAGACTCTTAAATAAAGAAAAGCGCTTCGTGGGAGGCAACCCATGCTTAATTGTTTGCTTGTTAGTGTCATATATCTTTTATTGATTGATTATTCTCATGTTTAATTTTGTAAAAATGCTTTATTTTGTTTTTAACCTCATCTTAATTGCATATAAAGGTATTTTACATAAGGGATAAGTGTAGAGAGGATTACACACGTTTTCAAGGAAACGTAAACATGAGAATAACAATTCATTAAAAGATATATTTGTGTGTTTGTTCGAGTCAAATGCTTGTATCGAGTCATAATGGATGTTTTGCGTAAATTTTCCGATTCTAAAATGTAAATTTTCCAAAATTTTTTCAAAATCGCACCGCTTTTTGTCAGGATAACTGACGGCGTCAGATCTCAACTGACGCGCCAGAAGGAGTAAAACAATGATTATTTTTTCTCGTTTCGAGCTACTTAAAAATTTTGGAATTTTCCGTGTCTTAATTTTCCGTAAATTTCAGAAACATCCATTCCACAAGCATTATATCCTAGTTTAAATCGAGTCTTATATATATTATTACCGCCGATTTTACGCGAAGGTTTCGCTTTGTTTCTTCAAGTGTGCGCAGTTTAATTTATCAAGAAGAAGTTACATAAGATTGGAAGGAGCTTTTCATGCATAAATTCTTCTTGGAAAGGATTTAACCATTACTTCACACGGATCCTACCGAGCTAATCGGGAGTACTAGTTTCTTTCGTTTTAATTACCTTCCAATTATCATAACTTTGATACTTTTGGGGAACATTGGGGACAATGTTCGGTTTAAGTGTAGGAGGGAAAATAAACGGAACTTTGAAACTATGCTTATCCTTGATTATTTGCTTTGTCCAATTGTATTTGTGTAATAAACCATGAGAAAATGTCGGTTAGGGTAATTTTGGCACCAAATTTAAAATTTTTATGACATATAGGAGTGGGCCATTAGTCTTAACAAAAGCGTCTCACGGATAGGAAGTTGCATGACTAGCACAAAACCCTTTACCACCTAAATTCCACCCAAATGCGAGGATCACCCTTAGATTAGTAGGAATTAAAAGAATTCATCTTTAATGCTTAGAGTGTGAACCGGTAGTATATTAGATTCTAGAACTTGTTTTGTGATGCATCCCGAGATCGCTAGTAAGACTACACTTGTGTAGTTAGGAATAACTAAATGATAAGAGGCATTAGGATAACCCTTGTTTTATACCCGTAATATAATTACTTCTTCCACATCGGTTGAGTAATTCCCCACACCCTTTGCGTTGTACTCATCTTTAGTACATGATACCCTAGTTAACCCCTCGAGCCTATCCTTTTCGCGGTTCTCGTGATGTTTCGGTTTTCCGAATATCAATGAAGAGAATTGTTTACACCCCACCCCAAATATACACCCAAATCGCCTTAGCCTACCCTCTTATGCACTCACTTTTAGTGCATTATTGTTATCACCTTAAACCTTTAGTTCAATTATCTAGTTGCTTGCATAAGTTGCTAAGTCGAGTCATATCCTTTGTATACGCTTTTGGGACGATTGGGATTCATGGGAAAAGTTAAAGTTTATGAAATGACGGGAAGGAACGTTAAATTCAAATTCCTTTGTTTGCGTAATAATGTACCCCAAGTGTTTTGATCTTTTCAATTCGGGTCAAATTAGTGTTAGAGTAATAAAAACTCAAGTGTAAGGATGTGCCTATAAATCCCTATCATTTTGATGTTACCGTAGAGGATGGTAGAGTAAAGTGTATGATTAAAAAAAAAAAAAAAAAAAAAAAAAAAAGGGCTACCATCCTACATCTATCCTTTAATTTTATGTTTGTTTATTTCAGTTAGCTAGAGTTTAGAGTGTCGAGTCTTGGCTTAGCAACGCCATTCTTCATATGCTTGTAACATAAGAGATTTTGACTTGCCACCACTATATAACCTATCCCACCAAACCCTTTGTTTCCTACCGTAAGCCTAACATTACAACCCTTTAAAGACCTCTTTGATAGTCTTTCCTAGGTGCTTACGCCAAAGCGGTGGAGGTTTGATCTATTCTCAAGCCTATCGTAATCTATGTACTAGGACCGGTTAATGAGTGTTTATCTTCCATTTCCAATTTGTTATATTTCATATACACCCGAGAGAGATGTGAGTATCCAAACACCCCATGTGAGGTGCTAGTATGTGATTTCCGTGCTTGTTATGACTTTTATGGGCTTATATGTGTTGTGGACCGTTTTGAATCAATGCTTCATGACCCCTAACTTATAAATTAATTGGCTAAAGCACATTTGCTTGAGGACAAGCAAATACCAAGTGTAGGGATATTTGATAAGGTTTTAAAGGTACTTTTTAAGGGTCGTTTAAGCCCTTATTTGATCACTTTTGTATCCGTTATTGCTTAATATCGCTCCTTTTCACTTTTAGGTCTCTTGAAGGCAAAATGCTAGAATGGCACTTATTTGGACGAAAAGGCGAATATCTGAAGAAAATGGCCAAAGTCGAATCGAGACACTCAAAGTCACGAAACATAAGGTGACGGCGTCAGTGTTAAATGCGATGCCGTCGGAGGATTTTGTGACGATCTGAAGCCAAATTGCCTATTTTCAAGGACGGCGTCGGGTTATAAAAGAGTAGGTCGTCGCAACTCGACGGCCTAGATGTAATCCAGACGGCGCCGAAGTCAAGAGGACGGCGTCACAAGCATAAGGTGACGCCGTCGCAAGTCTAACGTGGCCAAGACGAAACCCTAATGACGGCGACACGACGGCATCACAAAACATAAGGTGACGCCGTCGCATATGTAATATTATATATAGAATCCGAATTTTTCGGATTTAGTGTGAGTCTTTTGGAGTAAAAACCTAAACCGAACCAAGGTGTCTTGTACAAGATTTTAGGGTTCCAAACCCTATCTTACACCAAGATAAGTGTTTTACTTCATTAATACAATTATGTCTTTGATTATTTGTGTGTATGCTTGCATGTTCTCCATGTCCGCTAATTTACTTGTGTGTTTGCTTAGGAATATGAAACTTAATTCTTGAATATTGATTGGTTGTCTCTTATCTTAGTTGATTAATGATCTAGTAATGCGATAGGTCATTCTTTGTGTACTTAATGCTTGATTAAATCTTTGTGAACCTTAGAATATAACTCCTTGAGTAGTTGTAAGCTAAACCATCCAAAGAGTGCCTTAGAGTAAGAGTTTATTATCCCTAGTGGGTTTTGTAGACGAGACCCTTTGGTAAGTTCAAAGAGTAGGGAGAAACGCATACCCTACAACCTTAGACACACAACGCAACTAGGAATGAGGACGTGACAATTCAACCACCAATAGGAGATAATTAAGGAGTAGTAAAACCTAAGTAAACACATCTTTAAACTATCATACGAGCACACAATAATTAGACATAGACTACATACACCTTAGATTAGATAATTAGATAAGTAGAGTAATCGGTGGAAATACCAACCCCCAAATTCAAACCCGAGATTCGTACCTTTCCATTTCATAAAAATTATAAAAATACAAAACAATCTTCCTCAACCCCAACCTTAGCGTAGTAACTTCTCATTCTATTCCCTGCATTCCTATTCCCAACGAGGTTCACCGCCTGGGTCTTTGAAAAACGATATCAATACCCGTGGCTTATCCTAATACTACACTACAAATTTCGATTAGGTTCACGAGGCTAGTCTAGGGTGTTGAAATACTTAGTACTCGATAAGTAAACATTCAAGAAAATAAAATACCCTTTGGAAGTTCCTTTGACCCTCATTATCATAGTTTCACCACATCGGTTGATGCGCTAGTGGTGAAAGTATAGAATATGTAATCAAAAACAATAATTGACAAACAAGTTTTCAATTCCAAAAGATATGGGATATACAATTTTGCCAAAACAATTAGTGCAAAACGTAAGCATATTTTATCCCATATTATGCCTTAAGTCATAGGTCTTACTAACTAACTTAATTAAGTTGTCTTATTTAGAAACTGCAAATAATTAAGCTGAGGTCTCACACAACAAAATAATTCACCTTGTCATTGTAATCTAGATCAAGGTCTCACATAACTAAATTACAACTTCAAGTGTTTCATATCATTAGATGGCATAAACTTAAATTTAAAGGGTACAATTTTTGACGTGTAATCAAAACTTATGTATAAAGAAGCATGCATACAACTTTATATCATAATATTTTCGAAAAACTTACATAAGATTTTAATTGCTAAGATTAAGTTCTACAAAGTTTTAATCGATCGTTGAGAAACTTACAACTTTGCACTAAGATGCTTCGTACATTGAATGGTTATACTAGGTAACTCCAATCGAACTTACAGAGGGCGGAGGACCGTAAGCGCAAAAGCATAACCTTAGACATCCTTTCAAAGGCGATGTGTGCACTTCTTAATTAACCCTTTATAGTTTGTTCTAGTGGATGAGCCGTTCTAACCATTTAGTACAACAAGCATCAATCGATTAAAAGTTCAAGAATAATTCTTAGATAACAAATCAGTTTCGCCATTATTTAGTCCATTTAATTTTCTATTCATAAAAACCCTTTTTGCTTACTAACATGTCAAACAATATATAAACAAAAAAACATTTTAATAAAAATTAAACACACTCAAATACTATAAACATATAACTAAACAATTTTAACATATGCAAAAACAATTAGCCACATGCATAATTATTTCGATAAACGCTAATAAACAATTCTAGGCGTAAATTAATGCATATATTAACTAGGGCTTTCAACTACAAGGTAAGAGCCACATACATCGACAAGTCGATCAAGTAAGCCAAAGTCAATAATATACCAATTAGCACATAACTAATTTTTATTAGTTATAATTGAGGTCTTCCCCAATTCAATAATTATCAAATAAATAAAACATGTGTGTATCACTAAATAATTTATCATAAACATTATCACCCAAGATACGCATAACAATTATCACCCAAGATACGCATATTACATGGCACATAACAATTATTCATTAATTAACCACATAAAATTAGCATGCAATCCTAGGGTTTCTACAAGTTTTACAAAATTAAAACCTAATTAAATAATAAAAGGGTAATCGACCCTATAATTAAAAAATTAGGGTTTCGAATTCAAAACCGTAGAAACCAAAAAAAGCATGCATATAATCATATAGATTCAATTTTTATGTGTTTCAGTAATTAATTACATCATATTAACGGCTCGTGATGCCACTGTTGGGATTTAATGCTCATAACAATTATATAAAATCATATAACATCATCAAAGCATGCAGCGGAAGTAAATAGGAATAATACATGTAAGTAATTAACGAAATAAGAAAACGCGTACCTTTTAGCAATTCAAGAATCAAACGGTAATAAGAACAAGAACAAAACCCAAAACCCTAACTTTAGGGTTTATACAATTCGACCCAACCAAGAAGTCGACCACCAAGATTCACAAGCACAAACGTACTTGTTCTTTGTTCTTGTAGACACGTACTATTAGCGATTTGATGTGAAAAGCTAGTTTCTTGAATCACAAATAAAACCAAACACTTTTTTCTTTAGCTTGGAATAATCGATCCCTTGAGGAGGGGGGTTACACCGATCGGCCAAGCAAAAGAGAGAGGAGAGGAGAAGAGAAATTAGGTTATTGGTGATCCATGATTAACTTATGAATGAATACAAAGGTTTGTAATTATAGGTAACTTAACTTGGTGATCAAGTTTGAGTGGGTTAGGGTTTGGGAACCCATAACCGATCGGCCAAAGCACCCTCAAGGGTTCTAGAACTTTCCGACTTGTAATTTCATCTCTAGTCCCTTTAGTTTATATTTAACGACCATTAACAAACCTCGTTAATTATTTAACTATCGTTATGTTTTATTTCGTGACTAATAATTAATAATAACATTTTATATATTAATTATTAACATCAACTCTCATACGTAATGTGTGCAATCCCGAAGTCTCGATTTCGAATCCGGACATATGTATATTTAAATATCCATAAAACCTTTCACCACCACTACCACTTTATTTTTTTTATTCAATTTTCATTTCCAAATAAACTAAATTCATTTCATTCAAATTAAAAATACAATACATAACACAATAATAAAAAAACAACACTTACTAATAAAAACGATACGAAAAAAAAAAAGGACACGGGTAAAAAAATACAACGATACTAATAATACGTAAACTAGTCGAGGATTTGATGATATTTCATGACTAGACGTTCACGCCTCATGGATGATTTCGCTTTTCGGTCGATTCGTACTCGGATCTATCATCAAAAATCCATATCGATCTTCTCTTGAGAGTTTTTCCTTCTCCGCCGCCTCGTAACAAGCCATTTGAGCATCGGCTTTTTGAGCATATATTTCGGATATATGTCCCGAAAACTACTTGATTGACTTCCACCGAGCTTGCGCCGCTTGACGTTGAAGTCGACTGCTTTCTTTGCGGCTCGTTTGCATCCATCTCTTTCGTGCCGAGGTCGTCTGTCCTAAGACAAATATATCCTCGAGACATGTAATGTCAATAGGATCTTCGCATCCCACTTGGGATAATTTTTCAAAACACCCCAACATTTTAGATACGCAAACCTTCCCACCAAAACGTCACAGCGTAAGTTAACTTTGGCATTCTCGACATGATCTTGATCATTTTCACCACTTGACGTCAAGATGTTTGTAAACAAAGATTGAACTTCGGCAATCACCGTTAATCCTTGTCCATTTACCGCTTATCATATTCTTGCCACGCTGGTTATCGGTGGTCTTAGAATTGAACATGTCGAGAATGTCGTCCAAAAGTACTCCTCGACGGTCATTTCCCATATCTCTATCTTGGGAAATTTCTATCCAACACTTGCAAGTAACATTTCTTCGACTTGTGCACTTCCTCCTGCCTCTTGTGCTATGACTTCAACATCTTCGCTGCCGTCAAGTTCAAATCTACAAAGAACTTTTTTGCCTTCGCCTTTTGCCTCGCCTTTTGCCGGTTCACGTGCTTTTGGAACTTTGAATTGTGAACCGGACGGTTGTGATTCCATTTGGGCCAACTATGGAGGCTGTGACGGGTTAAAAAACTATGGAGGTTGTGACGGGTTAAAAAACTGAGGTGATGGAAATCGGCCGGATAATTTAAGTAAACCTTGTTGAAACTGATATTGTTGGTTAAGCATTATTTCTTGTGGAGACAGGTTGGAATTGGTCGAGGAGGGGGTAGATGGGGTTTGAAAAACCCCCGTATTGTGGTGGGTTTGAGTTAAGTAGGTTTGTGAAGTACCCTCCGTCATTTGGGTTTTGAGACATTGTGAGATATTTTTTCTTTGGGTTAAGTAAGAATGGAAGATTTTGGGTTTGAAGATGTTTGTAAATGGTGAAGATGAAGATGATATAAATAGGGGTGGTAGGTTTTTTAAAAAAATAATAATAAAAATAAAAATAAAAATTAACGTTTTAATATATATCCGTTTAATAACGGATATATATCCGTTTAATATACTTTGTGTCAGTGCATTTCTCTCGTCGTCACCACGATGAGCCAGCCGATGGCGAAGGACGACGGGCAGGGTCGGTGTCATGGCGAGGCACGGCGACGTGCCAGCGTGGACGGCGAAGGGCAACAACGAGGGGACACCGTGTGCTCTAATGAAGCATGTGACTAGTAATCATGCTACAACATTGACCTTTCAGTATCTTGTTACATTATATTATATCTTTATTGTTTCTTTGTTTTTTGAATATAGAATTTACAGGGCTTATATCTTCCATCAAATATTGATGACTTGTTCCACATATGAAGTTTCGGACCGGTCTTTTTCTTTAAAAAGTAAGTCTCACCTTAGTCTATCAATAATCTTGATACATTTCTTGTCAGAATTTGATTGAACCAACTCACATCGGACATATCACATCTCACACACGAACTTTAAATTGCTACTATTTTCTTTTACTTACGGTTTTGCCATTTACATTGCAGGTGGATGCCATTTGTTCTCTTCAAACCAACGTTATCTCATTGCTATATCTGATTAATCAAGAGTTTCAGTTGTTTCATATACTTTCATAGTGTGTATCCTTCGGTTAAAACTGAGCTTTTGAGGGTATGACAAAGAAACTTCTCCCATTTGAAATATTCAAGTTGTTGGACTAAAATACTTAAATACCAACGGAGTTTTTATATCGTTAAATGTGGTTATTGATTCGAATCTCACGATGAATCATTTGGCATCTACAAGTCCGAACTTTTCCGGAAGATAACATTGTTAATTTTTTCAGATATATATTCAATCACATGAAAACTATTAATTCATACATATATATCTTTTTCTTATCGATCGTAGAATGTTATGGAACCTGTATGGTGAATTGTTGTTGAGTTTTATCGAGGGCAGGAGCGAGTTTCTCAACTGTTGATGCCACAACCTATGCAAGCAGGCGCGGAGAGAGTTAATTGGAAGTGGGGGGCGGTGCCCTCAATAACAGGGCAAAAAAATTTATTATATAGTGGAAAAATTAAATTTTAGTAGACTTCCATTTTGAATGCCCTCGGCCCAAATTTCTTTTTGCCCTCAACAAACTTAAGCCCAACTTGTTTTCTTTTGTTTTGTAAATTTAGATTAGGTATGAATTGTGAATACAATAAGACGATAATATGAACCGACTGTTGATGAACAAAGAGGCCTGGAGGGAAATATCAAATATACACCATAATTCCATAAAACATCAACTACAATCAATTCATCTTTTGTTTCTCCAACCTTAAAACTTGTTTCATTAAATTCCAACATAGTGATCAACATTTGCATAATTGCATCTCTTGAAACCAATGGTAAGTGAAAACCTTAACTTCACTTTTACTTTTATAAACTAAATTGCTTATTGATTAATTGTTAGTTTTTGTTACCCTATTAAGATAAATTACCTAGGTAACTAGATTTTGTGATTGGAAATTATAAGAGTATTGATTTTTTGGTTTTGTCATTTATTTTAAAAAAAATGGCAGTAGCTTTTGTATAATTGTATTATGACGAACCGGTTCCAAAATATGACAAATCGTAAAGGACATCTTTAAAATGTTTATTTGCTCAAGGTAAGCATTTTTCTTGTAATTTGTATGCTCAAACATGATGTACACATTTTCTTGTTAATATATATTGTTTTTTCACATTATAAATAGGTTTTCAAAGACGCTTTTGCACGCTAAAAGATGTTTTTGGGCGCTTTTGTCACGAATTTGTCGCTAAATCATCGCTTTTGGTGCCGCTTTTTGTTGTCGCCTATGCCGATTTTTGGTGATGTTTGGTTACGGCGCTTAAGGTGTTTGGTCACGCATTTAGGGTGTTCGATGTTACCGTAATGTTGTTTGGATTATAATGTTACACTATGATGTTTTGGTGGTTTATGGTCGTTGTTCGATCGCCGCTTTCACGCAAAATAAGTTGTGTTTTGTTGTTATTTTAGCACAATATAAGCTCTTTTATGCAATATTTAGTCGGTTAAGTACTTAAGTTCATTGTTGTTAAAATTACGTCAATATTTGTTTGCCCCCCATATTTCAATATCTTGGCTCCGCCACTGTATGCAAGTAACATGCAACCTACCAACCACATCGAAGACATACTTGAGACTAATTGCATGGAACTTGTACTTCTGGAACTCAAGTCAACAATGGAGGATTGAGTCATCAAAAGAAAATATTAATAAGACATTATTGCTTTTATAGTATTGCGCTCGTCACATCTGGCCGCTTAATAAAACCATTAAACATAAACCTCCTTTGAAACCCCGCTTTATCGTTATGTTTTCTTCTCATGTTTGAGATTATTATTTGTATTCAAGTTGCATAAGTAACATTAGGATCATGTTATATGAAGTTATCCTTCGTTGATCTTGGGATTAATGACCAATTTGATGCATGGAGTTTGTTAGTGGTTCTCGTTGTCGGTAAATTTTCACCGTTGCATTTGCAATTGTGTAGCTATAGGATTGTTACCGCCATTGTTTATGTCACATCAAAGGGGGTTAAAACTATCCTAAATGGGTATATATAACAACACCCTTGATGTTTTCTTAGGTATGGGACTAGGTGAGGATCTATCCGATGATCTTTTTGGTTAAAGACTTAAAAGGGGACAGTTTTTATATATTCACCTGTAATTTCGTTTATATTCTAGGGTAAAAGCCATAAAATAACAACCTACTTTCTCTAATTTGCCGAGTTGAAACACTTACTTTTTTATTACCTTACTTCACCAACGTACTTTCAATTTTGATCTGACTTCACCCATATGACTAAAATAAACTTGCATCGTTAGTCCTTTATACTATCACAACATGTGGTGTGTAAATTTACGGATGATCCAAATTTAGCTTGTGCACCTGTTAATTTCGTTCATAACATGTGGTACGTAAATTTACGGATAATTTGAAATTAGCTTGTGCAAATCTCATGTAATTTTTTCTAGCTTTTCACTAGTTTTTTTTTAAATTCGCCGTTAACAAAAACTGATGTTTAAACGGGGACGAGTCTAAACATAATCAAAGTCATTTGATTGGTTTTTGCTTTAGCGTATTTAACGGGCTTATTAACTTATTTTTCAAATATAAGTCTTGAGCTTTGATTATTATTATTATCATTGTTGTTATTATTACTTTTTATTTTGTTGTTTGTTGTTGTCAGTGACGGAATCACGGTTGGTATCGAGACATCAATGGATTTTTGCAACGTAGTGTTAATTTTTGTAAAATATTTTCATTTTTCATAAATGTATCTAGTCCAAACAAATTGTGCTTACGGTCTTCTTTAGGTTTTCTTAAAAGCATCCGATGAATCTATGTTTTATTTATATCATTTTATTTAAGGCAGGTTTCCTAATCTCACTTTGAGCTTTTATATGATAAACTTATTGAAGACAAATTTTAAGCACAAAATAAGCTGACACCGACACCTCATAAAATGAAGAAATGTAAACACTTGGACATACTCGGCGGAAAAATCTTTTAGCTACTTTAAAGTATTATCCTACGTTTTTATTATGAGAAAAAAATGTACATATTTTAAAATATATGTTAGTTGGCATGATTTCAATATATACATATAATTTATTAATAATACTCTCAAAAGGTTTAAAAAAGTAGTGACCGTTATACAACTTAAACAATCACAAACCAACATTTGATGAAAGGGTGTCGTTTCAGCTTGAAACGAAGAAATTGGAAATATTTAGTCAATGGAGCACGGTTGCCAAAGGTGGCCTCGACCGTGCTCGTGGACCATCTTGCCCACTTTGTTGTACTTTCACTTTGTCGCTTCGAGCTTATGCATTAGATCTTCTACGTTAAACTTATCATTTTTATTTTCATTGGAACAAACACATCGTATATCATTAATCTTCAAAATAAGAAGAAGAAAAAAATGAGAATTTGTACGAATTATTGGGATGCTAGAGAGCAACTATTTATGGCTATAAGAGCACTCTCATTCATAACACCATAACACCAATAACACCGTCCACGTCAGCGCCACATCAGCTTTAACATTTAACATTAACATCCCCAAAACACACCCACAACCATAACATCCCAATAACATCAATAACACCAATAACATTTCATATTTTCAATTTCAACCCTAAACTAAAACAAACACTTCATTTATTAAACTAAAACAAACATTTCATTAAAACTAAAACATATTACAATACGAGATTAAAAAATACAACGAAATTAAAAAAAAAAAAAAAAAAAAAAAAAAAAAAAAAAAAAGCGCAAATAAAACGTTACAACAAATTAAAGGAAATGATGAGAATACGATCTACCGACGAGGTTTCAAGTTATATTTTTGATGATTCGATCTTTTCGTCATTGATCTATCGCACGACCATTGATCTTGCCCTTCAAGAGGCGCCATCAAAACTTTATCTCTTCCAACCTTGTTATTGTGAGATCTTTTTCCTGCTGCGCCCGACACGCCGCCGAGACTTCTCGCTTCAAACGATACTGCTTGCCATAGTTTCGTGAAATAAGTTGACAAGCTCGCTCCTCCGGTGCTTGTTCCCCAAGACTTGTTGTAGTCTCGGATCTTGCTTTCTTGGTAGCACGCTTCTTTCTCATGGGCGTGGTTGTTCATCTTACCAAACAAAGCCTCGCTTGTTTGGCTTGGGACTTCGCGGTTAAATCAACCGGTTCCGCGTGTCCCATTTCTTATAATGACGCAAAACCTCTCAAGCGCCATCGAGACCAAACAATGCTCCTCTGCTTTCCTCACGATACCATTGCTTTGCCCGCTTCATCACATCCACCTCACTTTCCCGCTCGCTGATCCCGATGCGCATATGTAACAAGAGTTGAACTTTGTGCATATCCCGCTCAACGCTTTCCATTTTCTTGACATCATGTCCTTGGTGCGCCGTTGAAAGTCGAGTCTATTGAACTCATTTCGACCCGATACCAAAACATATCTCTAGGTTGGCACTTTCCAACTTTTGGATCCTCCAAAAAGCTATGTAACACCTTGCAAGTAATGCTTCCTCTCGTCAATTCCAACGCTGCAAGAACGACAACCTCCTCATCGTAATCAATTGGTTCGGCTCGGGTCTTTGGATTTTTTGATTTTCGCTAACACGACCTTTTCCTTTTTCGAGGAGATGCGGGTGTCTCAAGAACATCTTGTGTTTCGGCCATGATCATGTGTGAATTGTAGGTTTTGAAAGTTGGAGTTTAAGGTGCTTTGTTGGTTTTGTTGCTACAAACAAGAATGTTTGATGTTGTTGCCACATTTCTTGGCTCGAGAAGCCTAGTGTGTTGGGTTTGAAGATGAACCCGCTTCGGGTTAGATGATGAACCCGGTTCGAGAGATTCCACCCACCGAGAAGATTCAGAAACTATCGCCGCTGCCTCCCGACATTGTTTTTTTTGCGCTAATCGAAGGTGAAAGATTGAGAGTATTGAGAGGATTTAGTAGTTGAAGTGTGGAAAAAATGGTGTTTTAATTGTGTATTTATAGTGGTAAAAAAAGGTTTTTGAATTTTTTTTTTTTATAAAACCTAGCCGTTAGGGGTGGTTTTTGAAAAAAATTTTAAAACTTAACGGCTAGTAGCCGTTAGAGGGACTTGAAATGAAAATTTTTTGAAATTTTTTTTTCAGTGCTTAACGCGCGTTATAGTGGTAACGCAAAGGGATCAACGGCATTAAACATTCAAACTTCCAAGGGTGTAACGCCGCTAACGGCGTTAAAATGCCGATAACGGGCGTTACCCCGTTAACAATGGGAGTGCTCTAAGAATTTATGATAAACAGTTCCCTCCATCGCATACCAACAATATAATACTAATCTCGAAGTACGAGTATCATATACACCTGACTATATTACCAAGGAAAATTTCCTTACTATGACCGATGTGGGAGTATATAGTAAGCCTACCCAAAGTTGTTCTAGAGAAACGACACCTGCCATAATCTATATTATTTTTGCTCTACTCATTTCAAGGTATGAGAAATTATACCCGGTGACTATGCAAGTGGAGTTAGATACGCATGGATGGTGGTGTACCCTATTACCCGCAAACCATTTATCACATAGAATGCTGAAAATTTTGGTTAAATATATTGTCTAATAATTCCAATTCAGTTTATATATACTTTGAACAAATTGTAAGAAAAGTTGTATTAGTTGTGTAGAGTTTATGTAAGCACACCGCTTAGTCAAAGTGACTCAAGGGTAAAGCTACTAAAGCCATCGCTTTAGGCCTTCGAATTTTTAAGGCCTCCAATTTTTTAAGGCACCATCATGTATAAAGTCGTTACATATTCTCTTCAGCATTGCCTTTAGGGCCTCACCAATTTTTAAGTCCCTCTAATTTACTAAAATACTTTATACAATTTAAGATTTGAGGCCACATCTATCTTTATCTTTGTTCTTTAGGCCTAAATTTTATTAGATACTAAGTCATCATTTTAGTTTTATGAAAACAAGGGGCAATGAAAAACAATGGATTAAGCTCATTTTTGTAATTTTTAGGCCCCCTCTTTACTAAAATACATGATACAAGTTAGAATTTGAGGCCACATTTGGTTTTATTTATTCTTTAGGCTTACAGATTATCAGACACCAAGTCTATCATTTTGGTTTTATAAAAAGGACCAAGATTTCTTTTTAAGGTAATGGGAAAAAAAAGGAATTAAACTCATTTTTGTAATCCAAATCCTAAATACTAAAGCAATCGATAGGGTTGTAAATGACTTAAAAGCTCGATTATCTGTTTGTGAACTGTTTTTATGCTCTTTTGATTATGTTTTTTGTACTTTTTGTTTAGTGTGTTAATAAATGAATACGAAGAAACTTTCTTCATATACAATGAGCATGGGCATAATATTTCTTTCGCTTAATTGTTTTAAGTATTCATGTAGGCTTTGCTTGATTAAGTGTTCACTAAAGAACACATACAAGCACTTGGTTCAATTTGTCGTCTTAGCCCTACTTCTTTTTTTTTGAAAGGTGAATTTCTTATTAAGTGCTTCGTGTCGCGGTTCGACAATGGAGGTCTAGACTACGTTGTCTAAACCGGTCCGCTAGAGAGCTCCTCGGCGAAATGCCTATTTCAAATACCCGATGGGGAAAACCCCTACTAATCCGCCTCAAGGCACGACAATTAATAGGGGTAAACCCTTGCCTTTTCCAAGATTCGAACTCGGGGTTACCAAGCCCAAACTCCTTCATTAAAGGACTACCTTGAAGGAAAATCCCTCATTCAAACCCCTTGCAGGATTTGAACTCAAGACCTCCCTCCCCCAAAAGCCCCTAAGGACTCTGTGGAAAACTAGAAGGGGGGGTTGAATAGTTTTACCAATTTGAAACTTCCTTTTAAATGTTTAGATCGACTTATGTCAATCTATTTGGTTGTTTATGTTGGACGTTGATAGATGAGTATATAAACGTAATGAAAGATAATGAGTAAGCACATCACCACGACACAAGTTATTTATAGTGGTTCGCCACAAGGACACCTTCCTTGACCTACTCCACTCCTCGAGTCACCTACTCGAGAGTTCGTAAGCACTACACCAATCTCCTTACGGCGGAGAAGCCTTCACAACGCCGCTTAACCTTTTTCCAGACAAAGCTAAATACCGAGTTCTTTCACACCAAGGCGAACCATACCTAACACAACGCCGCCTACCCTTTATATGGTGCTAGGCTAACCACCGAGTTCTTTCACACCTTAGAGAACTAATCCTATCACAACGCCGCCACCCTTTATTAGGTACTAGGCTAAGTACCTAGTTCCATTACTATGGAGGAACTACTACCCTTCACGACACAACACCTAATCTCAAGGAGATCTACCCTTGTTACAACACCATCAAGGATATCACCATCCTTGTAAATAAACAATACTTATGTGTATAACGATGCACCTCATCGATTATACGACCTAGGCATTTCTTCACAAATGCTACTTGATTTGATTCTTTGGCATCCTTCACTAATGCCTTTCACACAACGCTTGGCACCCTTCACTAATGCCTTCGTCTTGACACCTATAGCATTCTTCACTAATGCTCTTGACACGAACGATAAGCACCTTTCACTAATGCTTTCGTCTTGACACTTTCGGCATCCTTCACTAATGCCTTTAACCCAACATCTATGGAGAAAGGACGAACTTATCAACAAGAGAACCTTCATTGTCTTGATGATGACGAAGACCTAGAAGATCACACAAAAACAAAAGACAAACTACATAGATCACTTGGATCTGAGGTTAGAGGGTTAGAATACTTGGGGAAAGTATGTGTAAAAACCTAATAGAAAGGAAGAAATGGCTCTCATTTATAGAGAAAATTCTCATCGCTTCCTCGATCCCACGGATCCATTCCACTGGGATCCGCTAGTACAAAGCCGTGGATCCGTGGAACGCCTCTTACCCATGGGTATTTTTGGTTATGGGTCATGGGTCATGGGTTATGGGTTGATCCATGGTTTTCTTTTCTAGATACAATGAACTTGGTTAAGTGGTATATATAAAACCATGGGTTATGGGTCAATACCATTTGCTAGTTTTACCCATTTAGTATATACTTGTTTTTACCCATTTTAGTATACTTAGTTTAAGTATATGCAACCCAATATGTAAACACTAGTTGTTGTACATATGTATTTAAATCATAAAAACACTTATACTTGTTTTAGTGTTTTATGTGAAACCAAAGTGTGTTAGAAACTATTAACTCAAACTATTTACGATTTTATTTGTTTCGTTAAATGATTTTACGTTTGTTATCGACAAAACATTAGAAGATCGTGAAATATAAATAAACGCTTTAACGGCTTATTTGTATTAGCAATCTCCCTTTTGTTGATGAGAAAACATAAAATTATTTTAAGGAAAAGCACAAATTGTAGAAGTTTGAATTTGTAGTTTTACTTTCTTCTCCCCTTTTGTCGAAACAAAAGTGTTAAAAGAAACTAACACAATTTTTATAAGAGAAGGTATGTAAAATGTAAAGAGAGCAAGTGACGGAATGGTACTGCCTTAACTCCCCTCGACGAGTCCATCTCTTTGAAAGGCGCCAATGACATGACGTAAACTAAACTAATAGCGTTTGCAATTATGTTTGCAAATGGTTCGTCTAAGTGGCGAAAACGTGCTCCCCCTTGAAGATTGCAAAGTTGCAATGGGGTGTCATGAAGTGTAGTCCAAGATCGGATTAAATTGCAAATGTTTTTGCAATTACATTTGACACAAAGCTCCCCCTAGCTTTATGGTGTCAAAATCTTCATGTGTTATTTTGAAAATCTACAAAGTAAAGGTTAGAAAACAAGAGTATAGTGTATAATTTCCAAGAAATAAAGCTCAAGTTAGTAGAGATTTGTGCTTCAGCATCCACGGATCCCACTTGTTCCCTTATCGGAGGGATCCGTCTAGGCATTTTGGAGGGATCCGGCTATCTGGTGATAGTTTTTTCAGCAATGTGTCAAACAATGCTAGTGTGGAGACAATATATGTGCAATAAAGAGCACAACGCACAAAATAATCAAAGCATATAAATGTTCATTCAATAAAACAAGAGATAACTAAACAAATCTCCAAAACTAAGAGAATGAACTAGGACATACAAGTACCACTAAATACTAACTAGTTACTAGACTTAAAAAGCTAAAATGTGCATGAGTCTAGGGATGAGTGGACTTGTTGATTTGATCCAACTTTGCAAGAAGATGATTAAACATGACATGTATCTCATTTCGTACTTCTTGAACAAGTCCTTGAGTGTTTAGACAATTTGGACAATTATTGTCTTGGTTTGAACCCCGAGGAAATGGATATTTTGAGGATGCTCAATGTGTGTTTATGGTCTTCATTTTGAGAGGTAGGAAGTGGTTCTAAAACGAGGGTGGTAATGGAACTTCTTCCATATGATCAAGGTTGTTCCTTGTCTCCCATGATGGGCTAGTTGGTGTTGTAGGTGGTTCCCTATTTAACGAAAAGGTTGGTGAATGGGAGTTTCTTTGTGGTGAGTGAAATAATGAATAGATGTTTGGGTGAGGAGAGGCTCATTCGACGAATATAGACCATGCTCAATGAATGATGGTTTTGATGGCTTGCTAGAACTAGCCATGTTTGGTTTTGAACTAGATGATCCTTTTTCTAGTCCGAAGGTTTGATGCTAATCCTTGCGGTTCTCTTAGCTTTTAGATGAGTTTGATGAGGTGAAATTCTAGCATCATTATCTCTAATGGGAGATGTTTCGTGGATGAGATTTCATGGATCATTTGACCTTTTCTTTGGATGATCCTATGGTTGAAGAGTTGTTGCAAGAGCCTTAGTCATAGTGATGATAATGCATGCAAGAACTTCTTAGTTGCTGATTTTTGATATGCGAGTGAGAGTGGTGACTTAATCCTAAGGTTGTTTGGTTTATAAAGAATAATTTGAATTAAGAAATTAAATTCTTGGCCACTTAGAAGACTAGGCATGCTCTTAAGGTTTTGATCACTCTAGGAGGATAATAAATGAATGCTAAAAGTGTTTAGAGAACCAAAGGTGACTTGAATCAATATGGAAGTCGATTGAGGCTCTCAGCCACGGATCCCGTGGATCACTCTCAAGGATCCGCCTGTTAAAGACCGTGGATCCGCTATCGATGTGTTTTAGGTGAAATTATTATGTTTTTGTAAGGTTTATTATCAATGGATTTCGAGGTTTTGACTTAATTTTGAATTCTTTAGCAGCTTGGATATCTCAAATCCTCAACCATAACAAGTAATGGTGCTTAATGATGGTTTTGGCCAAGAAATTGACCTTGGGTAGTCTAACTATATGTTTGACAAGGATTCCATTTAATTTGATGTGGAGAAATGGTGATAACAAGTCCTAGAGGTCAGATGATGTCCTAAGAGGAATTTACTAAAATCTTTAAAAATAAAGAGAAATGAAAACTAATTTTGAGCCTAATTTTGAGTCAAAGATGATTGAGATCAATTTGCTAAAATTAAAAGATATACCTAACTAAGTGCTATCAAACGTGATAGATAATGTGTGAGTGTTGGAGCGGAATTATGGTGAGTTTTGACTAGTTGATAAATCAAAAATATTTCGAAAATAAATCCTAGATAAGTCATGGATGAGGGTGAGGTATTCAATTATTTGAGGAAGACTTAGTTGGCTCTAGTATCTTATGTTTGACTTGTTTGAGGTGATCTAGTAGACTATTTTGATGTACCTAAATATGTATTGTATATCGATACCACGGATCCCACTTCCCCTTCCGGGAGGGATCCGCTCAGTACAATGCCGGGATCCGCCTACCGCAGATTAGAAGGCTTTCAAGAAATGTGCAATTTTGCACTTTAGTAAATGCTTCTCCTAGTTGTTTCTATGGGGACTAAATGCAAGAATACAACTACTATAATGTATGGCAAGGTAGGAAGAGCTAAATTTCCTAGAATGAGTGACGACGACCACTCAAGGGGTCGTAAAATCTCATTTTTCAAATACTTAAGTTAGAGTTGTTTAGTGCCAATATATGGCCATACCTACATTCTACAAGCATAATTTAAAGTGTTACAAACCATTGTTTGAAATTGTTCATCACGCACTTGAGTCCTAAGACTTTACCTTTCTTTTCTCTCCTTCACTTCTTCACCCGTCCTCCTCTTTTTATCAAGCCATCTTCACTTCTTCTTCCTCAAGAAATTGGCGAAGCATTTGAAGATTCCCTTGGTTTGTTGCCATTCGGGTGATTCATTAGGGATGTTTGTAATTGGTTAATGTAGTCCAAGGGTCAAGATTGATATTTTCGAGTGGGTTGCTACTACCCTTCACCTTCACCTTTCTTTGCCTTTCCTTTCGTCCGAGGAATCCGTGAGTGGGTGTGGCCTCTTGCCTTCTACCATAAACCTTGTTGTTCTACCCTCGGTTAATGGTACCATAACCTTATTGCAAAAGCTATGATCCAAGGATCGTGGGAAGGGTCTAATGCAAAGATGAATTTAGCGAGACGGGTTAGAAGCATTGCATATGAAAGCACCATCTTGTCCATGCTTCTTACACTTGCCATTCTCTTGATCATGTAGTAGGCAATGTTGAAGCGGGTCTCGGTTACAAGACAATAGATCATGAAGCTTAGACATGCGTTGGGGTGATCCTTGTTTCCTACTAGACATACCACATTTTCCTTATCACAACTTCCCATTTCCTATATAATGCAAACATCTCCAAAGCTCCATTTGAAAAGGATCCTATAGATCACTTTCGACTTTCTAGTCACCCTTGAAGGGGATGTCTTGGCATAAACACGGTGTCCCTTACCGTGGTTGCTTCCGGATTATTGTGTGATAAATGTCGTGATGATCAACCATAGAGTGTAGCTCCCGCAACGACCATTCATTAGAATACATGCAAACACCATCGGATGGAACCCCTATTATTCTTCCAAACTCCTCAAGTGAAAGAGTGTACTCATGTCCATTTATGGTGAATTCAATTGATATGGACCCATCATCATTTCTAATTATACCCATAGTCTTGTAGAACTCAAGCACAAAGACCGCAAATTTGCTCGTTTATATCCAATAAACAATCAAACCCAATAGTTTCAAATACTTCCCTTATGTCGGTATTTGCAAGGAATGATGGATCAACAACTCTACCTTCATGAAAAAGTCTTCTTTCAAGAAACATAAACGCTTTCCTATCGTCCGGACTTAAACCATCTTTCCTATGGTACATGGGTATGTAGTGAGCGGTGTCTTGGTAATCTTGTTGTTTGTTGCTTGGCATGATTGTTCCTAGATAATACAACCACAAAGTGGTGTTAATGGTGAATAGTAACCTAAAGGGTTTAATCACAATTTTGCTCTCATCATCTTTTTTGAGTTCACGAAATGTGTTTAATTTGTATTAACAATGTTAATTCTTTGATTTAGATTATCTTAGAAAACAATGTGGTGACAAATTATGATAAACCTATTTGAACCCAACTCTTAAAGATGAAGATTTTGTAATTCTAAGAATCAAGGAATTAAATTAACAATGTAGTGAAGATTATACTTACACAAGTGATTGTTAAGCTTGAGAAGAATGATCAATTTGCTCTTATGAACAATTACGAGTTCTTGTTCGTGAGTCTTTGAGGTGAGAATGATTGTGAACTTCCACGGGATCATTTTTAAGCTTATATTGTCTTCTATTGCACGGATCCCGCGGATCCTCTCATTTGGGATCCGCTAGTATAACCCGAGGATCCCATAACAAAGAAAAGTCACCAAACATTCCTTGATAACTATGGTTTGGGAGTTCTAAAACGCCTAATGTTTTGGTGTTAAGGTTCTAAAACTTGTGGTTTGAGGTTTTGATGATTTAATGTTATTCCTATTAGACGAGGTTCCCTTTTTAAGAACTAGTCATAATTCTTGGCAAGCTTTTCAAACATTATAATAAAATCTCATTTTATTATAACATAAGAAGTTTCACATGGATATTTATTGATATACATGAAATGTCAATAAATCATTTGTGATGAATAATGATTGATGTTATCATATAACTTAAGATATCATTATTGTGAGTTGGTGATGTAGTTTTAACTAAGTCGGAGAAAACTAATAAGATAGGGACAATAATATAAAAAGCTAAAAGAACATTTTCTAGTAAGTCATGCAACTAACATTTTGATAATAACAATAAATGTAAGTAATTATAGATCATACCTTTGCCAAATATTCTTTTTAATAAAAGAAGTATTTAGATATTTTTGTGATCTTCTTGGAATCTCCAGATTTATGTTGTAAGAATATTTAAACATTTTTTTTTGCGAAATGTTTCGAGAAATTCTTTATGATCTTCTTGATGACTCCAAATCCAAGTATGGATAATGCAAAAAGAAATGTTAGAACATTCTATCATTGTCTAACAATAAGCAACATAATGATTTTTTTTTTAAATGTGACAAAAACAATCCTTCTTTGTAGTTTTCAAACATACATGGATCGTATCAAGTTTTTAAAGTACAACATACTTTAAGAAACTTGGTAACTAAGCTCGATACCAATTGTGGAAAACTAGAAGGGTGGTTGAATAGTTTTACCAATTTAAACTTCCTTTTAAATGTTTAGATCGACTTATGTCAATCTATTTGGTTGTTTATGTTGGACGTTGATAGATGAGTATATAAACGTGTAATGAAAGATAAAGAGTAAGAAGCACATCACCACGACACAAGTTATTTATAGTGGTTCGCCACAAGGACACCTTCCTTGCCCTACTCCACCTCGAGTCACCTACTCGAGAGTTCGTAGCACTACACCAATCTCCTTATGGCGGAGAAGCCTTCACAACGTCGCTTAACCTTTTCCCAGACAAAGCTAAATACCGAGTTCTTTCACACCAAGGTGAACCACACCTAACACAAAGTCGCCTACCCTTTATACGGTGCTAGGCTAACCACCGAGTTCTTTCACACCTTAGGAGAACTAATCCTATCACAACGTCGCCTACCCTTTATTAGGTACTAGGCTAAGTACCTAGTTCCATTACTATGGAGGAACTACTACCCTTCACGACACAACACCTAATCTCAAGGAGATCTACCTCGTTACAACACCATCAAGGATATCACCATCCTTGTAAATAAACAATACTTATGTGTATAACGATGCACCTCATCGATTATACGACCTAGGCATTTCTTCACAAATGCTACTTGATTTGATTCTTTGGCATCCTTCACTAATGCCTTTCACACAACACTTGGCACCCTTCACTAATGCCTTCGCCTTGACACCTATAGCATTCTTCACTAATGCTCTTGACACGAACGATAAGCACCTTTCACTAATGCTTGCCTTGACACTTTCGGCATCCTTCACTAATGCCTTTAACCCAACATCTATGGAGAAAGGACGAACTTATCAACAAGAGAACCTTCATTGTCTTGATGATGACGAAGCATGACAACTCATGGACTTGAGCTTGCACGTCTTCAAGTGGTGATCTTTCCTTTAAGAGGAACCTAGAAGATCACACAAAAACAAAAGACAAACTACATAGATCACTTGGATCCGAGGTTAGAGGGTTAGAATACTGGGGAAAGTATGTGTGTAAAAACATATTAGAAAGGAAGAAATGGCTTCATTTATAGAAAAATTCTCATCTTGCTTCCCGGATCCACGAATCCTTCCACTGGGATCCGCTAGCACAAAGCCGTGGATCCGTGGAACGCCTCTTTACCCATGGGTATTTTTGGTTATGGGTCATGGGTCATGGGTTATGGGTTGATCCATGGTTTTCTTTTCTAGATACAATGAACTTGGTTAAGTGGTATATATAAAACCATGGGTTATGGGTCAATACCATTTGCTAGTTTTTACCCATTTAGTATATACTTGTCTTTACCCCTTTTAGTATACTTAGTTTAAGTATATGCTAACCCAATATGTAAACACTAGTTGTTGTACATATGTATTTAAATCATAAAAACACTTATACTTGTTTTAGTGTTTTATGTGAAAACGTAAGTGTGTTAGGAAACTATTAACTCAAACTATTTACGTATTTTATTTGTTTCGTTAAAATGATTTTACGTTTGTTATCGACAAAACATTAGAAGATCGTAAAATATAAATAAACGTTTTAACGGCTTATTTGTATTAACAGACTCCAAGGTGGCCAACTGAGCTAAGCCCTACTTCTAGATCACTGAAACAGCGACGTTTGGTTTCTCTATTCGTCATTTTGGCTTTCAATCATCAACCGGTTCTTAATCTAATCGTTCTTGGTTTTTCTAAATATATAGACGTTATAGGAATCCAAACAATCTTACTAAAATTATAGCAAATAATCGAAAGGCCCCATTTTGAACTTTACTTTAGGCCACAATTAGGATTGAGCCGCCTCGCTTAGTTACTCTTGATGTTTTTAGCAACTACATGAGTAGTAGTGCCAAATGTGTATTAGGTTGGAGATGAAATTTGAACTCACTTTAAGTGAAAAGTTATTGAATGGTCTTCGCCTTATATTTCGAATCGGTTTTGGTTCTCGCCGCCCACCGGTGATATTTACCACGAAAAGATTCAGAAATCATCTTCTTAGCCTCGAATGAGATATTGTTGCTTGGACAAGGTACCTTATGTGGGATAGAATAATCACTTTAAATGTGGTCACTTTATTAAAATGGATATATCTATCATATCAAATTGAAGCTTATTATTTGTCTCATTGTTGCCTTTTTGTGTGCTTATTGTCGTTTTTTTTCTAGATCTGATCCTATATTTGCAGCCAATAACATGTTTGCTTAAGCAATATCTATGATGCTGGATACTTTTCGTTCCAAACTGGTATGCTCGGTTTCTGGTAATTGTTGATGCATAATCTGGCGCGGGCTGGACTCGACGACTCTCCTTGGCCGTTTGTCGTCTTCTAGAGCCCTAAGTAGACCTGTCAACAAAGAGAACCCGTTAGGAGTAGACCCGAGGCCGTAGCCCCGGGGTCCACCTCTGACGGTTAAGTAAGTATCGGTGCGATGTGATGAGTTAGGGTTAGAGTAACCTGTCATCTTGTGTATTATGTCCCCTTGAGAAGGAGATCCATCATGTATTTATAGGGCATGGATTAGGGTTTAGGCGTAGAGTGGGCACGTCTGCGGGCCCGACCAATTCTCGCCCAACCAGACTATACGTCCACAAGCCCCCAAGTTTAGTATGAGATAGCGCATGGCTATGTTATGCTAGACTTAAGTTCTGCTCATGGCCACGTAGGCCCAATCAATCACGACATTACGATTGTGAGAGTGGATCACGATGTCGCATCACGGGTGGGCGCACCTTTTGTACCAAGATGGACGCGAACATGGTGCGACGTAAGACGTGCTTCAGAGCGGAGTCTGTGCCGCTTGGCGACAAAGAGGTGCGATGTAAGACGCGCTCGTAGCAAAAGCGTGCGTTGTGTGCGTCAAAGAGGTGCGACGAAGACGCGTCACAGGCGGCGTGCTGTACCGCGCGACAAAGAGGTGCGATGAAGACGTGCTTCTATAGCAGGTATGCTACCTTGCGACAAAGAGGCGCGACGAAGACGCGCTTCGCGCAGGTGCGCGCTTTACAACCGATGTAGGACGCCTCCCCGCAGCAAGATGGTGCGAATATTTAAATCCGCCTTTGTACCGGGCTTGCAATACCTCTTACATACGATCGCTTCCAAATATACTTGCGTGACACGACGGAAACAAGGGTAGTATATACCTCGGTAGCCCCCAAGTTTGGTGGTGCTACTCGTGTAGAGCATTAAACTTAGTTATGCTCGTAGAAACACTTAATGCAAACATTAAAAGTATATGTCGCGAATCGCAACATATAAAACCTAATGAAGTGAAGCAATATATAGCACATAGCATATGAGCTTAACACATAAGAGAAGTAGCGATCGAATTACCCTATCGCGAGGTTTTACAAAAAATAATTAATTGTTTTTTATATATAAAAACCCGATGGACTTACTCGCGACCGCGACTAATAGACGCAGATGGATATATCGCGACCGCATGGACTCGAACGCTTTGTGGATGATCGCAGATGAACATAACATGACCACGGCCTTTGGTCCAAAGTCGCCGTGGCGATTGACTAGCATCGTGGTGTTTGCTCGTAGCTAATCCGCGAAGATGTCCGAACGCACGCCTAACGCTGGTAGATTTATCGCGATCGCATTGTTCGAGCGCCAACAGCATACCAACCGTAAAATAAGATATATCGCCGATAATTCGCGGCTAAAAGATAAAATAGGTCCGATCGTGCGGACTTTTTCTTAGGTCCGATCGTGCGCGAATTAACGCACGGCCTAACACGGATAAAAAAGTGCATGCCATCATTATTAAATACAAGCAGGTGCTTTAGATGAGATATGTATCTAGGTGTGATATCCGGACCTTAATTATTTTGAATCAAGTTTAATATGTCCGGACCAAAATTCAAATAATAACTTGAAGTGGCATTGAAGTAAGGGACAAACATCGTGTTTTTCACATGCCAAATGTTAACGAGCCTGTTATTCAGATTTGCAGTGCTTTTAAAGTGATATTACATTCACATGATGGTAAAGCAAGTTTTACGCATGGCAGAATGCAAAGGTTTTAGAGTTACCGACTTTAGAAATTGATTTCTGCTTTTCGGTAATATGAGAACACGAAACATAGTTTATTCGGGGTCCCACGGATGGTGCCAACTTGTTGATGCATAATCTGGCGCGGGCTGGATTCGACGACTCTCCTTGGCCGCTTTGTCGCCTTCTAGAGCCCCAAGTAGACCTGTCAACAAAGAGAACTCGTTAGAGTGGACCCGAGGCCGTAGCCCCGGGTCCACCTCCGACAGCTAAGTTAGTATAGGTGCGATGTGATGAGTTACGGTTAGAGTAACTGTCATCTTGTGTATTATGTCCCCTCGAGAAGGAGATCCAACCATGTATTTATAGGGCATGGATTAGGGTTTAGGCTTAGAGTGGGCATTGTCTGCCGGCCCCGACCCATTCTGCCCGTCCGGACTATACGTCCACAGAATGGAGCATACTTACTTGTTTGCCTTTTGAGGTTGCAGCTGGATGCCATGTGTTCTCTTCCAACCAATGTTATATCATTGTTATATCTGATTATTACGAGCTTTGTTTTCTAGAAGGTATGATTTAGAAACTTCCTCATTTGAGGTATTCAAGTTGCCAACCCTCTTCCTCCTAGTTACTCCTAATGATACGAACCTATTTCATACTAGGCTCATATAGGTTAATAAAACTCACCAAAAAGCTAGCTTGTAAGATGAGGGAAGGTTGTGTTTGTTTTCCGAAAACCTCTTAATAATATCTTAATCGACTCACGACGCAATCGATATTTAGATCAAATAATTTTACAAAACAAACACTTTTATATCAATCGATTCAGATTTCTCAACCACTTATTCACATTAAGCTGGAATCAGATTCAGATTTTTCAATCACAAATTTAAATTCAGATGTGCGAATCAGATTCAGACTCAAAACCTCTTAACAAACAAACAACACCTTAGACTTATAAACCACCAACCAATCCCATATTTGACCGATATAAGATCGCAACACATAAAAAGGAAATTCTGCAAAATTGATGGGACATGAGTATATACTTTCTTATATTTAAAAAAAAAAAAATGTAGCTTGGCAGGGACATCTCAACCCTGTGTACCTTTTGGTACCCATCAACCCTACCCAACAAATGTTTGATGCCTGTAAAATACATGATCGCGGTACGCACACCATGCTGCAAGTCGGATTCGAACTTGCGCCATTTAAAGCATCACATGGATGGGCCCGGATATTTGCAGCTCAAAAATGAAAATTCTTTTTCCAACATGTATCCGAAAAATAATGAAAAAGTTAATTATCTCAAACAAAGTAATAAAAAATCGGTGTATATTATATATAACTTAATAAAAAAATAATAATAAATAAATAATTAACAAAAATAAAATTATAAGTTATAAGGCTACCTCTAATAGTGACCCTCAGCAACCTTTATTTTTCCTTCCACCTCAGCTTTCTCTCTCCTGTAACTTACAACCGACCTTTTAACCACAATAAGGCAACCGACATTTTCTATTCGATCTATAAAATAAATATCTTCCAATATACATCTCAAAATATCTACTCTAAATCTACCCTATGCTTGGGGCTTGCATGGAAACCACGTATCTACTCTAAGTCTACCTATGGCTCCCATCATATATACTTGGTCATTGGATGTTAATTTCGTGCTTGGAAAGAGATACGTTATATCAAAACACATGCATCACACCTCCTTTTACGTATTTCTTCTTCTCTTCCAATACAAACACAAGATTCACAAACCCTTTCTTGTTTCATTAATCGAACCACAAAATACAATAAAGACAATTCCTTTCTTATATTTACCCATAATCACACCAACACAATACTTGGTTTCTTTCAGTTAACCACCGAAGCTCATCATGTCATCAAGATCTCATTCAAGAGGTCTCGGGTAGGTTGTTTGTTTGTGTGTTTTTCTTTCAAGATCGATGAAGTATCAAACTGAGGTCTTGTGTTCTTGTTCTTCTTTATAAGTTTGATTCTTGTTCGGTTGTTGTGGAGATGAGATACTGTTGAGTTTTTTTTTTAATTTATAAAATGAACTAAATTAAAAAAGGAGAGAAGGGAGAGTGTTTTTTGTTTGTACGTCACATATGACCGATAGCCAAGAGGGTTGGCTCCTCGACCCAATTCTCTCTTGACCGACAGCAACCTACAAGACCACAACAAGGACGACCCTTTGCAACCCTGACAACCCAATTGGTTGTCACCCTTATTGTGGGTAGCCTAAGAGCCAATAAAATACTTCCCCTATCTCTTAACGAACAAATCTAATAAATTTTACTGTCTCTTATCGAAAATGAAAGACAAACACTTTAATTTTTAATCTAATAAAAGTTATTTATTTATTTTTTATTTTTTTATAAACAAAAGTCCTCCTAAATTTTTAGAAGAAAAACAAGATGATGCAGCTAACTAAAGCCACGTCATAAAAATAAATTTGGCGGCTAAAAACAAACCTCAAACTCAATCCATTTCTTCTTCTTCTAACGACCACCTCTCATTCTTCTCACACTCTTCCTTCCCAGTAAGCGCGTAACCACACGCGCCATCACAATGAAAGCCTTAACCGCATCAACCACCACCGGAATAAGTAACATCCTGTGCTCTCACCGCTTAAACATCTCCAACAACCACCAGTTAATCCACTTTTCACCGTTGAGTATCCGAAGAAGGATTAGTAGTAGTAATGATGAGGATCAATTAGTTGTAAGATCTGGAAGTTGCCTTAAGTTGAGGCTTGTTGTTGCTAGAGCTGCTGATTCTCCGCCTTCGGTTCCTGCTTCTGCTGGTACTGGTAGTGGTGGGAAAGCGATTGTCGAAGACGACGAGTTTTCGCTCGCAAAGGTAGTTAGATATATAACTTGTGTTAAGTTTGAGAATTTTATGTTTGATGAATTTTATGTGTAACTAGTAGTTAGTCAAGTTATATATATTTAGCAATGAAATGACGTATAACCATGGGCGGAGCCAGAAAGTTATGATCGAGGGGGCAAACTTTGATAATTTTTAGAAACTGCACTACAAATCGGTTCATTAGGGCGCAAATTACAAAAATAGCTAGATATTTTAAAAGATTAACACTATAATTTATTTCGCTAGGGGGGCATGTGCCCACCCTGCCACCCTCATGTCTCCGCCTCTGCGAATAACAATGATGAAAAACGACCGGCATTCGATTTGGATCAATCAAACTAGATTATATTGTGAGTATAAACAGGCTTTGCTATCAATTAGAATTCGTATTAGTAAAGTAAAGTAAAGTAAAGTAACTCCCAATACCGTCTTCCACGGGTTATGGGTCCCAATACCGTCTTCCACGATGTATGGGGGAGGTTAAGACATAGACAGCCATGTTGGTCCCAATTGAGTAAAACAGATATAACGAAATTGCAATAATATGATAACTTGTCAAATGTTCTAACTAACCAAATTCTGTAACATGTACATGTATATATATGTTTCTAAAAGGTGTCTCCCAACCGACACAATGGTTCGGTTAATAACTGCCATAACTAAATAATCATAACCGCTATTCGGTTAAAATGTTTATAAAAAGCAACTTTGGTCCTTCATCTTTCTGTCTTCATAAATGGAGCAATGAGCGAGATTATCATGCTCACATTCTCCTCCTTAATCTTGATCGTTGCTTCGTCCTAAGTCTTGAACTCCGAGCATTTGTCGATAGTCACGAACTTAAGTCTTGGTAAGGCTTTGGTTAAGATATCTCGCTTTTGAAGTTCTCCACTTACGTGTTCTACGTTGATATGACCATTCTCTACACATTCCGAATGAAATGATAGCGAATGTCTATATGCTTGCTTCTTCCGTGAAATCTCGGGTTCTTTACGAGTTGTATAATGATATATTGTCAACTCTAAGCGTTATCTTCTTTTCTTCTATTCCGTTGAATTATCGCTTTTAGCCATAAGGCTTGACATGTCACAGCAAAGAGATGCCATGAATTCTCGATTCACATGATGAGAGTGCATCAGAGGTTGCTTCGAGTACACCAAGTGATAAAGCGACTCTCCAAAGTAAAATACTATTCCAGTAGTTCCTTTCCTTGATCTTTATCGACTCCATAACCACTGTCGTTGTATCCCGTAATCTTGCGCCTTAAAATCTTGTATATTACTCCATGGTCTTCGCCCTTTGATGTATCGGATTACTTGTTTCAACGCCTTCAGTGATGATCCTTTGGGTCTTGCATAAATCACCGAGTAGTCCAATCGAGTAACTAAGATCCGTCTTGTATGCAGTAAGTATCCGAGACTTCAATTAAGCTTCTGTAATAAGTTGTTTCAATTGGGTTTCCATCTTCCGCCTCGACCAACTTAGTGCCGGATCCATCGGTGTCTTCGTGTCATTACTATCCGTCATGCTTGTCTCTTTCAAGATCTTGTTAATGTATCCAGTTTGCTTGATCGTAATATCTCCTCCCGTCTCGTGTAACTTCTATCCCAAGGTAATATGCTAGCAACCCTAAGTCGCTCATTTCAAATTTATCTTTCATACGGATTCGAACAAATCTACTTCCTTCTTTGAGCGCCTTGATGATTATCGATCATCCACATATACTCCAACGATAAGCGTAGAAGTCTTGCTTCTCTTTGTAGACCGCTTGTTCGAGATTACATTTCTTGAAGTCTAATGACTTTAATGTTTGATCAAGCTTCACGCTCCAAGCTCTAGGTGCTTGTTTTAAGCCATACATAGCTTTAGTTAGCTTGTAGACTTTTCCTAGGTTTCCTTGTTGAATGAAACCTTCGTGTTGTGTCACATAGACTTCTTCCTTCAATTCTCCATGTAAAATGTCGATTTTACATCAAAGTGGTGTACTTGCCATCCATGATATCGTCGCTAGTGCTAATATCAATCGAATTGTCTCTATCCTAGCAATCGGTGCAAATACTTCATCAAGTCTATTCCTGCTCTTGTACATAACCTTTGCTACTAATCTTGCTTTATACTTTATGATCCTTCCTCAGTGCATCTCTTTGGTTTTATAAACCCATTTGAGTCCTATTGCTTTCTTATTTTCGTGCAATGCGGTAAGTGGTCCATGTGTTATTTTTGTTGATCAATCTAATTCAATTTCCACGGCCTCAATCCACTTCTCATCTTTTGATGCTTCCTTGTAATTACGGGTTCTTCTTCTCAGGAAAAATAAGCTCGGCGCTTCTACTCGTGCAGCTTGGGTAAATTTCCGTAATATCCTTTAAACCTTGTATAGGTCTATGATCAAATCTAGGATCCGAGCTTTCTAATGAACTTATAGTAGCTCTTTCTTCATCTTCCGAGTTAGGGTTGTCAGTGTATGAGGGTGGTGTGATCATGTGAGGTGGTCCGTATAGGTTCTTGTTCTTGATACGTGTTGTCGTTGTTTTCTATGTCGACGGTGTAGGATTATCATAGTCAACTCCATCTATTACAAAGCTAGTCCAAACGTATCCTCGCACTCGTATCCTCTTCATTATTTTTCCAATCCACGGCTTCGCTTCCATAAACTTTACATCCCTACTAACATGTTTCTTCTTTCCCATCGGATCATATAGCCTACATGCTTTTGATCCTTCTTCAACTCCTAAGTTAAATCATTGGAATGCTTCTATCATCTAGCTTCTTCAAGTGAGGTATCGCGACCTTAGCATAAGTTGTGCATCCGAATATTCTTAGGTATTCTAGGTTTGGTTTTCTTGTGGTAGGCTTCAAATGGTGTTTTATCTTCCGGGGCTTTCGTCGGTGCACTCGCTGAGTATGGAAATGGCGTGCCATCGCCTTCCGCCAAAAAGTTAAGGGTAACTTCATCGCTTTCATCATACTCCTAGTCGCTGATAACACTGCTCTATTTCTCTCTCTACTACACCATTCTCACAAAGTGAGTATGGTGTCACAATTGTCTCTCAATTCCATTTTCCTTACAAGATTGGTGAATTCATGTGATGTAAATTCACCTCTATCGCCTAGCATCTTGATTTTCAACTTCAACTTTGATTCGATCCGTGTCTAAATTCCTCGAATGTGCTAAAAGATTGATCTTCGAGTTTAGAAAGTAAGCCCACATAAAACGCAAGGCAACATCGACTAATAAGAAGATGAGCTTCTTTCCCGAGTGTGTTGTCGACTTATGGGACCACAAAGATCTCCATATACTAAGTCCAATGGGTTCTTTGATCCGAATTTAGCTTGGTTCGAAATGGTGTTCGATGTGTTTTCCTAATAAACATGCATCATGATTTGTCCAAAGATGTTTTATTCTTGGTATTCCATCCACTAACCCTTTCCTTGTCATTTTATCTATCACACAAAGTTCAGGTGACCTAATCTAGCATGCCATAACCATGCTTGGTCATTTACGTTTGCTAAAAGACATATAGGTGCTACTATATGCAATCTAATCTCAGAAAGTCGATTCTTAGATCGTTCTACTTTCATCAACAACTTCTTGTTCTTATCATACAAAGTCAAGAATTTCCATCCATCATGATTTTGCAACCTATTTCAAGAAGTCCTAGACTAAGTATGTTGCTCTCGAGGTTTGGAATGTAGTAAACATCCGAAATCATCTTCTGTTGTAGGTTTCTACATCCTAATAGTATTGAACCTCTACCCTTTATCTCTACATACGACCCATCTCCAAAACGAACGCGTCCAAATGATGCTTTCGTCAATATCTTTAAAATGGCCTTTGGTGCGCTCGATATATGGTTACTTGCACCATTATCTAAATACCATATGCTAGCATCCGTCGTAGCATATTTTCGGGTTGTACTTGTTCTTCATTTAACAAGATTTCTTCAGCCAGTAGCCATTAGTAATGATGGTTCATCGCCTTCTAAGATAAGGTTTGATTGTTCTTGAGTTGTTGGTGGACTTCTACAATTCTTCTTGTAATGTCCGAGTTTTCCACAATTATAGCATGTGATTTTACTCATATCCCATCCTTGTTTTCCATTATTCGACTTATCCGAGTGGGACGAGTTTCCTCCATTCGAGTTGTTTCTATTTCCTTATTCGCCAGCTTCTCGTGAATAGTTTGATCTACCTCTATATTTGGTAAATCGTTTATTTCTGAGTGTTCGCCATGCGAATAATAAGTTGTCCTGCTATCTACTTGTCCTCCCTTTCGGAGTTTTATTCTCTCCTCGAATGCTTTAAGTTTTCCAAATGATCTCATCTAACATAATGTCGCCAAGATCATTCGTCTGCTCTATGGATGCTACTATTCAATGAACCTATCCGGTGTGGAATCTAATAGTTTTCGTACTAAAAGTGATTCATCCAATGCTTTTCCTAATTCTTTAGCCTTCGTGGCGTGGCTGCTCAATTTGGTCAGAATGCATCCACCGCTTCATCCTCCTTCATCTCAAGAGTCCAAATCCAATCATCGCGATTGTAACCGTGCTTGTTGCACCTTTTCTTCTCCAACGTGTCTCTTTTCAACGAATCCCATAATTCTTTTCTTTGTTTTGCAACTTGCTACTTGTAAGATCACATCTTCTGTTAACGCTGATATAGGAAGCGCGGTAGTTGCTTTATCCTTCTTAACATCTAATTGTATCAACCTTCTGTTCTATTGTTTCCATAATCCTTGTGCTTCTAGTATCACCTTAATTTGTATAGTCCAAACCGTGTAGTTTGTGGTTTCGAGTTTAGGGCATTGATATCGTGTCATAGAGGTTACGGGTTTTGGTGCGATGTTACCGCCACTTGCATCGCCACCGGGCATTTTGATGGTGCTTATGATCTTCACTCTAATTTGTATGGGATTTCTAACTAGTGGTATCACTTAATACTACGGAATGTAAATAGTTATCCGGAATCCTAATATGGAACTATGGATTTCTAATAGTATAAACTAAGTATCTATACTATAAATATGAAAGGAAATCCAAAAGTTTAAGATTTTTGTGTGACCTGTGTTTGTCACTCGCGTTTCCCTTCTTGTCGGTACTAGAATATACCAACTTTATTCTTTTTCCCTCGTTCTTAATTCCAAAGCAATCGGTACACCCTTTATTGATGTTGTCGACTTGCTTTCTTCAAAATATACCACTCCTTGTATCACGTTGTCCTTTCTTTGTGTCGAACTTGCTTCTTTTATCTCCAAGTCTCGGATTCTTTTTGTGTCGACTTGCTTCTTTTATCTCCAAGTTTCGAATAAACACAAACGTTTCAGAAATTAGTCTCGGTAATTTCTTTCTAAAAGACTCAAGCGAATTGCTTGTCTTTGTTCTACTACTCGACGGTAGTATGTCAACAGTGATGTCCTTGTTGCCTCGTTGTCTTGTCCGCTCCACAATACCACTTCTTCTTTATTCCACACCGTATCTACAACAACCTACATAAATACCAACGGTATCCTTATGAGCAAATGATCGGGATGCTCCTTGTTGTCCTCTTTGTATTATGAAGCGTTATTCCAAAAACAATTTGATTGTTTTCTGGTTCGGTACCTTTTTCTTCTCTTCAAGCAACGTCCCTTTTTTTTCTTTCTTTCTTTGCGTACGTCTTCTCTTCTTCTCTACTTTTGTCTCGACAAAAGGAGTGTTTGTCTTCGTTGTCTGATTTGACAAAACCAACGAGTGTAACAAAGTTTTTTTTCTTCGTCTTACTTGTTGCGTTCCGAATCAAACTAACGTGTGTATCAAGTCACCACAGTTTGGTGGCTTGTCGAATGCAATTTCTACACAAGTACGGTCGTGCACTACTTTCCTTGCGTCTCAAGTTATCCAGGCAGCGTATGTATTGATTAATACGCTATGCTCTTCTTCTTCTTCTTCCGAAACAAAAGTTTCATAGCGTATTTTGGTTCCTTCTTCGCTCAAGAGTTTCGGTTTGAGATGATACTCGTTAATGAAAGGTTCGATTTACGGTTTCGCATTTCTTGTGTTTTGATGATGGTTGTATCGATGTAACGAGTGTATGTAGGTGCTCTTGATGCCAAATGTTGGTCCCAATTGAGTAAAACAGATATAACGAAATTGCAATAATATGATAACTTGTCAAATGTTCTAACTAACCAAATTCTGTAACATGTACATGTATATATATGTTTCTAAAAGGTGTCTCCCAACCGACACAATGGTTCGGTTAATAACTGCCATAACTAAATAATCATAACCGTTATTCGGTTAAAATGTTTATAAAAAGCAACTTTGGTCCTTCATCTTTCTGTCTTCATAAATGGAGCAATGAGCGAGATTATCATGCTCACAAGCCATACCCCTACCTAAGGTAGAAAAGGACCTCCGGCCTTGCAAGGGGTGAGGATCGAACCCTAGACCTCTGTCTCCAGAGGCAAGGGTGTTAACCACTTGATCCAACCTTGCTCTTTTTAGAATTCGTATTAGTCCTAGAGTTATATTTTGCCTCAATTTGCTTTAGGCAATGCATTAAAAATTATGCAGAATGCCAATCTGTTCCTCACAAGTGTTAATTTCTGGTTGTTGAATAATCATTAAGTGCGTTATGCTTTTAGAGGAAACTAGTAAATGTTTGTGGTTTAACCACCACCAAGGTAGCATGTGATGTCCTCACATTCCGGCCTCACTAGGTACATCTTGGGGTTGCCAGGGAAAGGATTCGGAAACGGTCCCGGGGCCACATACATTTGAGTCAAAGACCCTCCCCGGGAACCTGAATAGGGGAAAACCTCATCCGTTTTGGTAAATGTATGTGATTTGTAGTGTATGTATGAAGTCATTCAACTATGTTTCTAACTATTTACCATTTTGGTTTTTTAAGACCTAAATTTGTTGAATTCTGATTTCCTCGCCATTTATATGCAGGTCTCGTTTGGTGTTATTGGACTAGGTCTTGGAGTATCACTCTTATCGTAAGTACGCTACCGTCATGATTATACCTTATGTTTTGATTTATATTTCTTCAAAGTATTTCGGAATGAAAAGGAAAAAAGACTATATGTAGAATGAGGAATTCAAATCCTGATATGACAGCTTGTGTTTTTACTGGGTCAGTTTATAGTGTGTGCGTCAGTCACATGGAAGTTAAACGTCGTAGAATATTTTAAAGCCTTTGCGTCTAGTCTGGTCATTTGCAGAATTTGTAATGTTGTTTTGCATACCCTTTACAGTTACGGTTTTGGAGCATATTTCAATATTCTCCCTGGATCTGAATGGTCTGCGTTGATGTTGACGTATGGATTTCCCCTGTCAATTATCGGGATGGCTCTTAAGGTCATCCATTCTTGCTTTGTTTCCTTAACGTTCTCTCATGTTTGGCAACCTGATATAGTTAGAGCTCTATAAATCTTATATTGTTTGTAACGCTTGTGGCTGTGAAGTAACATTATCTTATGAGTGTGAAATGCATTAGAGCTTGTATGCTTCTATGACAATACTTGCCAATTGCAATGACTAGAAAATCGTGTATCTGTTCCTCTATGTTAACTGTATACATATTTTGCAGTATGCAGAACTGAAACCAGTCCCATGTCTGACTTACTCAGATGCTCAGGCTCTAAGAGAAAATGTGCAACTCCTATTCTTAAGCAGGTTAGCTAAATATTCGTCTGCAATCTGATGGTCACGCTTTATTCATATTGTACCTAAGTCGTATTATTGTTGTGCTCGAATTATTTTAGTAAATAGTTGGTTATTGTGCTCGGTATACTTCCATAATAAATTTCAAAACGTGTCATTTGAGGATGGTGCAAGGATCATCTAGCCCAGTAAACAATCCCTTAATTTTGATAATAAAATTTTTACAATCTACTTCATGGAGTACCTCATAAGAAAAAGGAAATCAGTAATTTGATCCAATGCTATCAACTCTTTGAACTGGCATCATACGGGCAAAATATACCGTACATCTATTAGTAAGAGATAGGTCATGCAATTGTATTCCCTCAGATGAAGCACCTGTGGATACTTATTTCCCATGCTATTTGTGCGATTGTGCTGTTTAGTTGTCTATTCAGTATGTAAGATAATTTGTTGACTGAGTTGTGCACCTTCTACCCCCTATTTACCATTCAAACTGGTCATTCGTATTAGGTCAGAAATGATGTTATCAGATTCCGTTACGGGGATGAGCAACATTTGGACGAGGCTTTGAAACGTATATTCCAGTATGGTTTGGTAAGTTCTCGTCTCTGTGCATCTTGTCCAAGCTAACCTTATACATAAGATTTACACTTAGTATTAAGGTTGCAAAAATCGCTAGGCGGTAGCTGGCCAGGTACCGCCTAGCGATTAATCGGATTGGATTTTTTATATATAAAATTAAAAAAAAATTGAAACAATATGCTCGATTTGGCCAATCTAGCCAATTTTTTTTCGATTTGGCCGATTTCTATCCGTAACCGCTTTGGCCGGTTTTTATTCGATTAATCGATATGTTGACTGATTTTGACTAAACCGATTAATAAGGCCGATTAGTAAAAATCGGGCGGTTAATCCTCGCCTAGCGATTAATCGGCAATCGGCCGCCTAGGCCGATTTTTGCAACACTACTTAGTATACAGTCGGTCAGCAATTGTACGTCTGTACTAGTTCATGTGAACTATAAGAATGCTGGAATTATCTTTGGATGATAATTTCTAGTACTCCACTGGGCTGATGTTGGTATATTTCATTGTTTGGTTCAGGGTTCAGGTGTGGCACGAAGAAATGCTCCAGTTTTAAAGAAAATCCGTGAAGAGGTATGACATTACAAATTATACATGATATTTTGGCTCTCGTTAATGATCGATCATACACTTCTTTTAGACTGCCTGTACAAAAAAACTGCAAGCTTTATGGAATAGTGGAGCTTATAAGTTATGGGCTTATGGCCTAATATTTTCTAAATGACCATTCAAAAGTCATCCACCTCACTTGCTGGATATGATGGGTTCAGGTTACGGAAGATGGTAAATACTGCTTAGTGTTGGTGTTCGAGGCAAAAGCACTTGAATTAGCTGATTTTGAGAAGAGACAGGTGAGTCTTGTTATAGCAATTACTAGATTATATCTCTAGAGCAAAATTGGTCAATCCTAGAGGTGGCTAAACATAATTTTTTACTGCATATGAAAACGGGTCGGGTTGACGTAACAACACTAGTTGTCCACTTTTGATTTTATTAATCATAAATGTGATCAATATGATTACAGTTAAAATAACAATCTAGTTTTTTTAATAAAACAGGTTAGGAGGTTGTTGTAAGCATTTAGAACTTTGGACGAGAGTCAACCCATTTGAACCCTTTTCTTAAAAGTTTTCCGCTTTAAAGCGTTGAAATAAAAGTAACACTATAACCAAAATCGACCAATTTTGGGTTAAATGGTAGTAAAATTCATACTGTTGATTTCACCACTTTCATGTCATTTTTTTTTTTTTTGGCAAAATTCTATATGTCATTTATAAATTATAACTAACAAGTTAAACAATAATGTTTCACAGCAAAAATTTGCTACCTTTTTTGGCCCAGGAATCACAGCTGAAGTTGGTAAGTTCATGTTATGTTGACATATTTGTACCAAGTTTACCAAGTATTCTCAACCAAAGTAACTGGAAATTGTTTTCGATACAGGTACAGGAGAAGAACAGAATATGTATGATGTACGCCTCATATCCGACACAACACTGTAATTACTCACTACACGTGTCTGCTTTGTATATCACTGGAAGAGTTCCACTAGATTTTCCAGTACCTGGGAAAACATTGTATCATTATTATATAGATAAATGAAATATTGTCATAGATAAGATGGAGCATCACACCCGCAGCATTATAGCCTTGTTAAAGCTTCAACCTTATTACCATGTCAGAGGCTACAAGCAAGTTAACTTTATCAAGCACTTTGCTTAATTTAAGGTTGATTGAGTTGTGTGACAAGATTGGAATTTTAACTAGTCAAAATTTAGTTTTTCTAAGCTGGATTAGAATTACTATCATGCCTGCATTTACCAAAACAGCACAAAAATAAACGAGTCGTAGCTGCTGCTAAACAGGTGACAGTCCTAAACTAACCCATCTGATAAAGGATCCGGGTTTAGGTCGACACTTCCACTCTGTTTAAACAACAACAACAAACCCAATCCCGCCGAGGATACACCTACCCCAGGATACACCAGGGAGTAGAGAGACTGCTTCCAACGAAACCTCGGCAAGTGCACGTGTGCGGGTGAGAGAGAAGAGAAAATATTAAATATTCCCAATTACTCTTCGCCAAAAATTCCAACAGTTTTGTAATTGTTTATATTCATGTCTTAATCTCTAAGCTAAAAAGTAAATGCTGATAGACAGCTTCACTTTGCAAAACTGCATAATAGGTTAATTTATAATCTAGTGAAATGTGACTGCAACTCTTGATCATAGATTAAGAACCAAAATACAGCCTGTTAGATATACAAACACATGACTTTGAGATGATCATGGGACTAGTGCCCCTATAAAGGTTGCAAAAGGTTTGTAAGTTCAAAAGACTAATGTGAAATGTTTCCCGTGACCTGTACATGAACAAAACACAGGTCGGGCGTCATGACAGACTTACTGTGACATAACATAACATTGCGCCTTAGTACATTGAGATGGGCGTCACAAAAGACTTAAGTTAGACCAATAATCGCTGTGAATATAGCATAGCATTGCCCAATAGCATTAAAATGGGCAACCATTTTATACGGTGCATGATGCGGATCGCAATAATGTTGCGGATGGAGACCCACAAAAATCGATAACTTAGTCTTCAAGTTATCGATATCTTTTGAAGATTTCTTTTATCTTATTTTTAGTAATTGAATAATGACCAATTAGACTTTGATTGGGATTTATTGTATTTCCTTATTTTGTTGCTTGAACCTTTTAAATATTGCTTTTGTTTTGGAATAAGACGTTAGACACTTTCTGAAGAAATCCTAATCGAGATTTTCGATTATTCTTGTTCTTGATCGTATTGTTGTTTCTCCATTCTTCAAGATCCCTATCAAGTGGTATCGATTTCGTGCTCACGACGACATGGTAGGCGGAGGACGACCCGAAACACCCGACTGTGGTGCTGCAGACCGGCCGTGATCCACGAGACATTGAAGAGATCGAGGCTCCAACAACGAATCCGAGAATTAGAGATCCCTCGGGATGACCGCAACGAGGAAACCGAGTCAGATTCAGTCGTCGGGGACGATGGTTTTGACGGAGAGGAGAATCCTTTGGCGGCGCCCACGCGATCACAACCGACCACGTTACAATGGAGGTGTACTCCGTTCTTTGGGGGTACGTGTTGAGATTCCAGAATTCATAGGGACAACACAACCTGATGAATTCATTGATTGGATCAGCACGGTGGAACGCGTGTTTGATCTTCAAGATATTCCCGACCATCTCAAGGTTAAGGTCGTCGCTATTAAGTTGCGCAAATATGCATCCCTTTGGTGGGATCAGGTCAAGAATAAACGTCGTCAACAAGGTAAGTCCCGTGTAGAAACGTGGGAAAAGATGAAGAAACTCTTACGGTCAAAATTTTTACCACTTAACTACCGACAAGATGCATTCCTTGAATATCATAGTTTTATGCAAAACAATTTGTCCGTCGAACAGTTTATTGCAGATTTTGATAGGTTACGGATGCGTTGTGGGGCAGACGAAGATGAGGAACAAGTCATCGCAAGGTTTTTAGGAGCGTTGAAACCCGATATTGCGGATATTGTCCAGTTACAACAATTTTGGACCCTTGATGATGTTGCTCGTCTTGCACTCAAAGTCGAAAAACAACTCAGCAATAAAACCCGATCAGCCCCTACTCGGCCACAACCTGCTACTCGACCTCCTGTTACATCGACATCATATGCACGTACAACCCCTACACCATGAGCCGAGGGACGTCTGTCGCTTCTACAAATCCACAAGTAAGCAAACGTTGTTATAAATGTCAGGGAATAGGGCATTTTGCTCGAGACTGCCCAAATAAACAACTCGTTACTTTGGTTGATGATACTTGTGTTTATGATACCGAAAGCGATAATGAAATCCCACCAGAAGATCCACAGGTTATTTTGCCAGACCAAGGTGAAGCTTTAGTCATCCAACGTGCTCTTTCCACTCATGTTGACACCGCTACGGATGCTACTTCTTGGTTACGAAACAATATTTTTCGTACCAAATGCACGACAAAGGGTAAAGTATGTACGGTAATTATTGATGGAGGTAGCTGCGACAATATAGTTGCCACATCAATGGTCGATAAATTGGGATTACCAGTTCAAGACCATCCTACACCATATCAGTTGACATGGCTCAAGAAAGGGAACGTAGTTCGTGTGACTCAACGTTGCTTGGTCAGTTTCTCTATTGGTAACAAATACACGGACGAAGTGTGGTGTGAGGTCATTCCAATGGACGCTTGTCATTTACTATTGGGACGCCCATGGCAATACGACCGTCGCACGAAGCATGATGGATTCCGCAACACTTATAGTTTTAAAAAGGATGGCTTAAATATTGTTCTTGCACCTCTTGACACTCGTGATTCCACTCCCAGCACTTCTCTTTTGTCACAGTCCGCTTTCATCAACTATTATAAAGCAACCGAGCCACTTGTCTTACTTGCGTTAGTTGTGACGGAACAAAACAAGAACATCAGCGAGATACCGCCATTGGTTCAACCCTTGCTCGTTGAATTCGCAACGGTTTTCCCAGCGGACATCCCGGCTGGCCTTCCTCTCATGCGTGAAATCCAACATTGTATCGACTTCTTACCTGGTGCGAGTATTCCCAATAAACCTGCTTATCGTATGAACCCGAAAGAATATGAAGAATTACATCGTCAAGTCACGGAATTACTTGACAAGGGCCTTATTCGTGAAAGCATGAGTCCTTGTGCCGTTCCGGCCTTACTCGTTCCAAAACATGGTGGTACATATCGTATGTGCATAGACAGTCGAGCCGTTAATCGCATAACTATCAAGTATCGCTTCCCTATTCCACGTTTCGAAGACTTACTCGATCAATTACATGGTGCTAAAATTTTTTCCAAGGTTGATCTTCGTAGCGGGTATCATCAAATTCGTCTACGCCCAGGAGATGAATGGAAAACGGCTTTCAAAACACGCGATGGGTTATACGAATGGATGGTCATGCCATTTGGGCTCTCTAATGCTCCGAGCACTTTTATGCGACTAATGAACCATGTCTTCCGTGATTTCATTGGGCGTTTTGTGGTTGTCTACTTTGATGACATTCTCATTTTTAGCTCGACAATACAACAACATCTGCAACACCTTCGAGATGTGTTTGCTGTTCTCAAGGACCAACAATTATTCGCTAATCCTAGTAAGTGCCATTTTCTCACAAATGAAGTCATTTTCCTTGGTTATCTTATTTCAGGTGAGGGTATTCGCATGGATGACACTAAAGTTCAAGCTATCACCTCTTGGCCAACTCCGAAATCGTTACATGATATTCGTAGTTTCCACGGCTTAGCATCATTCTATCGGAGATTTATTCGTAATTTTAGTACTATCGTGGCACCTATCACAGAGTGCTTGAAGGGTGGTTCGTTTATATGGACATTGGCGGCACAAAAAGCGTTCGATACTCTCAAACTTTGTGTTACAAGTGCACCTGTCCTTGCATTACCAAATTTTGGTGAAGTATTCCAAGTTGAATGTGATGCATCGGGTTTGGGCATTGGTGGAGTACTTAGCCAAAACCAGCGTCCTATTGCCTTCTTCAGCGAAAAACTTAACGACACGAGACGTAAGTATAGCACATACGACAAGGAGTTCTATGCTATCATTCGAAGTCTTGAATATTGGCGTCACTACTTGTTGCCAACGGAATTTATACTTTTTTCGGATCATCAGGCGCTACGGTATATTCAAGGCCAAACAAAACTTAATCCTCGACATGCTAAGTGGGTTGAGTTGTTGCAAGATTTTTCATTCATTATTCGACATAAAGCGGGTTCCTCAAACACGGTTGCTGATGCCTTAAGTCGGCGTCACACTTTGCTATCTTCTGTTCGACTTCATGTGCATGGATTTGAAATGTTTCAACATTTGTATATAGATGATCCGGATTTCTCGTCTGCATGGAAATTTTGCCCAGCACCACCTTTTCAAGACTTTCTCAAACATGATGACTTTTTGTTTAAACATAACCGATTATGCATTCCACGTTGTTCATTACGAGACTCAATTGTGTTGGAATATCATCAGGGAGGTTTGGGAGGACATTTCGGTAGGGACAAAACTGTCGGTCTTGTTCGTGATCGCTACTACTGGCCCCATATGGTCAAAGACGTTTCGCGCATTATAGCACGTTGCCGCGTTTGTCATACAGCCAAAACACACCACACGAATGCAGGTCTTTATACGCCACTGCCAGTTCCGAATGCACCATGGGAAGATGTTAGCATTGATTTTGTGTTAGGCCTTCCACGAACACAACGGCAAAAAGATTCCATCATGGTCGTTGTTGATCGTTTCTCGAAAATGGCTCACTTTATTCCTTGTGCTAAAACGTATGATGCCAGCCAGGTCGCACGTTTATATTTTACTGAAATTGTTCGTCTACATGGCATTCCTAAAAGTATTACATCTGATCGTGATGTCAAATTTGTCAGTCATTTCTGGCGTACGTTGTGGAAACGTTTGGGTTCCCGATTACAGTTTAGTAGTTCTCACCATCCCCAGACTGACGGACAAACGGAGGTCACTAATCGTAGTTTGGGCAACTTACTTCGTAGTCTTATTGGTGATAACCCGAAGCAATGGGACATGGTCTTACCTCAAGCAGAATTTGCATATAATCGTTCCAATCATGGCTCTACTGGCAAGAGTCCTTTTTTTGTCGTTTATGGACGAAACCCGTTTACTCCACTAGATCTAACACCTTCTCCGAGCACTGATCATTTTAGCGCTGATGGTGAAAATCGAGCCACTCAAATTCGTGATATACATATGCAAGTCCGTGAGCAAATTATTCGACACAACTTAGCGTATCAAAAGCGAGCCAATGTACATCGTAAGCAAGTTATCTTTCAAGAGGGTGATCTTGTATGGATTCACCTCAGTAAGGCGCGTTTTCCGGGTGGGCGTTTTGGTAAACTTCAACCACGTGCTGATGGTCCGTTCAAGGTTCTTAAACGCATTAATGATAATGCCTATAAGATCGAATTGCCAGGACACTATGGCGTATCCGCAACTTTTAATGTGGGTGATTTAACTCCCTTTGTTCCTGATGATGATCCTGTTCTTTCGGACTCGTGGTCGAGTCCTTTTCAAGCCGGGGAGGATGATGCGGATCGCAATAATGTTGCGGATGGAGACCCACAAAAATCGATAACTTAGTCTTCAAGTTATCGATATCTTTTGAAGATTTCTTTTATCTTATTTTTAGTAATTGAATAATGACCAATTAGACTTTGATTGGGATTTATTGTATTTCCTTATTTTGTTGCTTGAACCTTTTAAATATTGCTTTTGTTTTTGGAATAAGACGTTAGACACTTTCTGAAGAAATCCTAATCGAGATTTTCGATTATTCTTGTTCTTGATCGTATTGTTGTTTCTCCATTCTTCAAGATCCCTATCAGTGCACATCCCCTGATTTTTTTAGTAATTTTTAAGCCTTGACCTGCACGATAAAACCACAAAGATGGTTAGCAGCTACCAGAAACGCATCCCCAAAAATATGAAACATTTTCTATATTAGTTACGCTTGTAACATACAATGTTAATTCGCTAAAAAAATACAGTGATGAAGTATTTCACCATTTTTTAAGCGATACAAGTGATGTAAAAGTACTGTTATCTCATCATCAATTACAGTTTTTTCTTATACTATCTGCTTAACAAAATCTTTATATCTACACAGATCATAAGATTATCCATTACAAATCATTAATAGTCGACAATTAAATATTTCTCGAGATACACTATCAACCAAGTGATGTTTGTCCTGTTGTAGTAATGAAATTTTTAGCACTTTTACATTAAAGTACAACTGTACAAGTATTCTTAACAGCATCAATGGGTCAGTTTGTTCATTACTTCGCAAAATAAGTATAAGCAGGTTTTGTAAATCATTAATTAATGCATATATAATTGCAATAATGAAGAAAAAAATTGTTAAGTTCTAAACTTGAGTAAAGGATGGTAATTATGAACAGATCGTATAAGAGCTTCACCTCTTAGCAGTTTAAAACATAATACTTTAAACCATAGAGCAAAAGGTTACCTTAAGAGATTAACATGTCCTTCAATCAAATTCATTTGTTCATCATCAAAGTCAAACCATTTGTCAACCTCTCCAACAGTATGATCACCTGTTCCAATGTCTATATATGGCAAAGCAGTTATAAGTAATGGCATTATATAATCACAGGTACTATGGTCTTCATAAACTACATCTAGAGCTCACCTTGAAGAAGGATACCGGGATTGTTAGAGCACCCTTTTAATCTCCAGTATATATGCCCCTTGTTGTCCTTGAAAATTGGCTCTGTTCGCACAGCATCAAGCTTTTCTTTATCTACATAAAACGTAAAACAATTAGGGCATTCTAGTCATTTTGGTCATTTTAGTTATTGTACTTGTGAACCGGATCAAAAGTACAATGACTAAAATGGAACAAAAGTAAAAGTAACTTGCTGTTTTTTGACATAAGCCTTTGAAACAAAGCTTGTATATCTGGAATTTTTACGGGATCAACCAAAACAGATTATAAATTCCACCAAGTATTGAACAGCCGAAACAGAACAGCTTATTGGATCAATAGATTACATCATTTGATCTATCAGATAACATAAATAAAGACCTACCTTCAAGACCCATTGTTTTACATTCAAGCATCTCAGCATGTTCTTCAGCTTCCTTATTCTTGATCCTGGATACAATTGCATCGTATTCCTTTGAACTAATAGGAACACCATAGTTTGCAATTCTTGCTTTGGCAACTTCATCCTGGATTTTCTGCTTCAAACTTTTTTCCTATAAATTCAAAAACGGAACACGTAAAATGATTAAAACAAACTGAAAGTGATGTCTTAAGAGCAAATAACTGTACACAGCATTTCATACCTTATTTTTTGCAGCACAAAGTTTTCCCTTTGCTTCTTTTTTCTTTTCAGCCAACTTAGCATTCTCTTCATCAATCCAGTTTCTTATTTTTCTGTTTAAATTTTCAAGTATCAATAACCGAATAAAAATAAGTTAAGCAATTGTCAGATAAGAAAACCCTAAGGCCTTGTCGCTCAGCGGTACCCCATATTGTGTGAGAATGCTCCTCAGTCAAATGGTTGTGGGTTTGAGTTCTGTATAGGACATGTGGATAGATTTATGGTGTTACGTATTGTCATATAGTTGCCTTTAAAAAAAAGGACACAAGTACCAGGCCTACGCTTTTGCATGAATAAATCTCTGGACTTTTATAACTAATGGAAAGACCCTCCTTATATAAATAAGGCAACCAAAAAACTTGTTTTAAGGCAAGTTAATAAATTTAGTCAGAAAAAAAAAAAAAAAAAAAAAATAGACAGTTCCTTAAAATTTAAGGCCAGAGACTTTTTAAAGTTGTGCTTTATAAGTAAGGGATTTAACCATAGAACTTTTCTTTTGTCAATCTCCCACCAAAGGTAAATACCGTTTGAATTTATAAAGTGTGTAGTAATCTTACTGAGTTCCAAGAACTTCATCACAGAGAAAAACCAAGAGTCCAAGTTTAGTCGACAACTCTAAATTATCATATCCTGCAGCCGTTGTGTCTATACTGTCCAAATGCTTCAGTTGAGATTTAGAGATGCAATTTTTCAGGACTTTCAACCATGAATCATTGTCATTTGAATCTGATTCTGGGGATCTGAAAAATGATGCATTTATAAGAATATAAATCATGATATAGATAATTACACTACTTTACTGATTGATATAAGTAGCAATGAAGTACATACTCTAATTCAGATTCAGACCCTGATTCCTCTTGAATAACCGATAGCAACTGTATATGAAGCTGAACTAGTGAAGTAAATTTCCCACGGCGTGCACTTCGACCTTTTATTAAGTCTTTCAAAGCTGCTTCCGCCTGCCCTGTCTTCACATCCAGAATCTGAAAATTGGGAATTAAACAGATAAGTATAGTAAAAGACACTCAATTTTTTGATAATCTGAAAATTGTTAAACCTACCTTTCCAAAAGTAGAGCAGAATTCTAACAATTGCAATGCATTGCCAGCATCTTCTTTTGGGAGGTCAAATCCGGCTACAGTTACCAACTCAGTTCCTGTTGGCAAAGAACTAACAGGCTCAAATGAGTTTAACTCATTCTTTTCTACGTTTCTAGATTGATTATCCTCCAAATGAGCTTCACCATCATTCCCATTCCCTCCAACAATCTCTTTAGACGCTTTTAATTTTGGTTTCTTTTGTTTCTTCTCATTTAGGGCCTTGTCGCTGTCATCTTGCATAAAGTCAACTCCTTTACGCTTCTTTTTCGCTGGGTTTTCCTTAACAGGAGATGGAACAGAAAGGGAAGGATCGGCATTTGAATCTGTCTTTCCATCAAGCAAATTTTCCTTCCCCGACTTCTTTGGTGAGGTAATCAAATTTCCCTGTTTAATATTGATAATGCAAATAGTCAATGAAAACTCAGGTAAATTTCTGGAATGCATATTATAACTAATATATTTAGAGCTACAGATGAATATACAAAAAGGAACATTAACACACCTCAGCTGAAGCAACTTGCTTTCTTGGTGAAGCACGTGTTTCTTTCACCCTCTTGTAATTACTAACGCCAGCACCTTTTACATGAATCATATCAGAGACAGAAGTAAATCCACCTGCCTTTGCCTTAACGATACCAGTGGGCTGATGACCCCGTTTCTTCCTGTAATTATAATACGATATCAGATTCCATCCTAACCACAAGATAAATAAAAACTAATACGTACAGAATAAAGTATGGTTTCATATACTTACATACAAGTGCTGCAATTGCAAACACCTCTACACCTGGGACAATCCCATTGGTCCAACAATGTTACGTCTTCAGCTTTTTCCCCATACCTAACTCAACACACAGCATATGCATCAACAATTGAGACTAATAACACCAATTTAAACTTTTATAGAAGCATTAAGACAACACATCAAAACTGACCTGTTCAGTAGGCATGTCTCGCAGTACTTGAGGAGGCAGGGCTTAGTCTTTGTCTGATTCTTGCAGCTAGCGTGTACACCAAAGGTCTTATGCCGGCACTTTAAAACAGATAATGTGTTAATGGCAGGGACGAATTTCAACCTTTTGGGGCAGTTGTCAACAAATGCATATAAACACTCGAAGCTACAATTAATTGATGGTAATAAGTACAAACTGAATTAATCTTCCAATATGTATGCAAACCCAATCCCAATTCCCACATGAGTAAATAGATAGCCAAACAATGTGAAAACCTTATATCTTTATCTTTATTTTTGTGTGCACAACGAATTTTGTCAAAAAAAAAAAAAAAAAAAAAATTGCCCCGTCCTCAACTTTCCTGGGTCCGCCAAAGGGAGGCCCATACCAAAAGAATGCCGGTAAAGGTGGTGTGGTCCGATGTAAAAGTATGAAAAAGGTGGAATCATGGACTATGGAAGAAACTTTTACAAAACGATAACCTCATTAATAAGCCAGACAACAAAAGTGTTTTACTACAGTAAACAATTTTACTATGTGCAATAGATAATAATATTAAACACTCCATCTTAAAGCTGCTTTTGGTTTTCGATTCGCATCTAATATCGACTCTAAAACTTGAAACATTATTACAAATAAATAATATTTAATTTATACTAATACATATTTTATGGATCGACCTCATGATCAATATTCAATTGTGTTGAAGAGGGTTAATTACAAAGCTTATAATAACCAGAAACAGTATCACTAATCACTAATTACAGTAACTAATAGTCAAATTGCAAGTAAAATTGAAAAGCAAGAAAAACAGTACTCATAATATACTATAATAATATGGATAGAAAACATATATACTTGATGGCAAGGGACTCCGTCCTTGGAACTCGGTTTATCGGATTCCATCTCGGGGGGGTTAATTTCGTTTTCACTCATCTTATTCTTATTATTCTTCATGTTGTTGTTTACTGTATCCTTTTTAGATCTGCTACAATTATCGATGAGGAGTTGAGTTATATAAAATGATCGGTTTTGGAGGGAAATTCATTGGAATTTGAACCGGTGTATTTTTTTATTTTATTTTTTTCATAGCTTCAGCTTCTCGTTTCGAGGGGGTTTGTTTGTGATGAATAAGCTACTACAAATGAGTGTTTGGGTTAAGTTATGAGAGGAAAAAAAAAAAAAGTTGGAAAGAAATGTTTATATAGTTACTCAAAAGTTTATTGAACATACAGTTTTTTATCAAAAAGAACTTAATTTTATCTTTTCTTTTAAAAATAAATATCTCACGAACGTTTAATCGTTAACCGAAAAGAACAATAATATTGCGACAAAACTAAATTATCTTTTTATAAAAAGGCATTTTTATATATTTTTAGCAAAAAAAGTTCTAGTTCCTTTATGAAAAATAACATTCAATTTTTTGTTTAAAATCATATGTAACAACAAACCACATGTGATTTTTTAAGGCATAAATTTCAACATTAAAAAAACTCAAAAAAAATCGTTGAAAGTTATCGAAATGACGACCGTTTACTGAAAGATAAAAAATTATTGTCGCGATTGTGTATTTTTTGTGGCTTAACAACTTACCGTTTGTAAGATTTTTTACTTTTTATTTTTTTTTCAAGAAAAAAAAGTAAAAAGTGAGTTTTTTGTTTTTAATGAGAAAATCAATATATATGATTTATTTATCCAATCTTTAGAGAATTTGTGATACGTGCTTAACTCAACTCAAGTTACATCAGACAATTATTCACGTATGTGCAATTATTTTTATGTATATACATGGGTGGAGTACATGAATGCGAAGAACGTTATTAGTTCAAATTGTAATTGAGTATTTAAATTTCGTATATTACGTTATCTTTTATGAGACAATATTTTAATGTAACAACATTACCTTTTTTTCTAAATTTCAAGTAAATGTATTTTTTTCTAAGCAAAGGGTTTATTACAACGTTTTTAAGATCGGGATACCTATAATCGTTTTCGTTTTTGTAAGATTGTAATCGTAAGATCGGATCAAGATTTTAAGATACTGCTATAGTGTCATTTTTTTAATAAGCGTTGTAAAATTATGCAAATCTACATATTAGTATATATATATATTTTTTTTTTTTTTTTTTTTTGAAAAGCGAATTTTATTACCACAAAAAGGGAGATAACTCCTCAACCAAAACATCCACTAACAGTGACCCAACAAGACACTTGGGACAATATTACAACAAGAAAGACAAGGAAACAAACAATAAGACCCAAAAGACCTAAATGCTGCCGTGCCAACCTTAGACATCAAGCACATAATCCCCAAGACCACCCATCTCACTCAAAACCAAACAGCCTAACCAGACTAAGGGAGGAAAACATGACAAAAGCTTACTCCACAGACCCTGAAATGGCCTCGAAATACACATCATTTTGAAACTTTGCAGCTCGACGGGTCACGGAACTAATTTTGCCATGAAAACGATACTTTCTTCGACCTTCTTGATATCCAATCAAAGCTTTTAAGTTGAATTTCTTGGACAATTTTATTAATACTAGCCACTTTCACACTAAAGACACGAGTTACGTTCCTTCCATATCATATACGCGGTCACCCATGTTACTAGTTGCCACAACCTTCCCAAGGTAGAATTAGAATCGGACCCACCATGTTGCAACATATGACCGATGTAAAAGCATTAACCGCACCTTTCCTCCACCAACCGAAAATCTTTTCCCAAACACACATTGCCACGTTATAATTTACTAGAATATGATCACACGCTTCCACATTATCTCCACAACAAGGACATAAAATGAATCCAAGTCGATACCTCGTTTATCGAGTTCCACACGAACCGAATTCTCCGCTTAGAGCTCTCCAAATGAAGATATTCACTTTGTTTGGCACGAGTTTGTTCCATACCGCCTCTTGATTTGAACCCGCCACTGAAGACTCGGATCATCTACCATATGAGATAACTTTTGACCTTGAATTTACCATCTTCAAGAAGATTCGATGCCACGCACCCTACAATCACAAGTTAGATTAACGATTTGAAGTAATTCCATAAGTCTTGCCACGTCCCACAAGCCCTCCCCCTAGGTTCCCTCACCCAATCCCATTCCCACCTCCAAATCCCCTCACTCCAATTCCCTCTATCAATCAGCCGAGCCTCTTTACACCTATCTAGATGATACAACCTAGGAAATTTATAAGAAAGTCTAACATTTCCTATCCATCTATCTTCCCAAAAGGATGTATCCCCTCCATTCCCCACCTTCTTCGAAAACGAGGTGTAAAACCCGGTTCCAGTTTTATCTAAATCTATGCCTACTTTAACAATATCACGCCAAACACCACTACCACCCAGCCCCTTAAGACCCTATTATCGACGAGACCGCCATTACTCCCGTAGATACTTTTAATCACCCTAACCCATAACACACCGCTTTCTATCCTAAACCTCCACCACCATTTACCCACCAAAGCCCAATTTTTTGCCCGAAGAGAACCGATATTTAAACCTCCCGCCTCATATGAAGCTAAAACTTTATCCCATTTAACCCAAGCCAACTTTTTATTTTCACCCACCCCACCCCAGAAGAAATCCTTCCTAATACTCTCAAGTTTTTTAGTCACACACAAAGGCACACGAAAGATCGAGAAGTAATACAATGGCAAACTTCCTAATACCGACTTAACTAGTGTCAAACGTCCCCCAAACGACATTGTTTTTGCTTTCCATCCGCATAATCTCTTTTTAAATTTTTCCACTACAACTCTCCACGCACTTTCCCGCCTCATGCACTCTCCGATCGGAAGGCCTAGATAAGTAAATGGGAATTCACCAACACTACATTGCATCCATCTCGCCATATTGACAACCTCATCCGGATTCACTCCTACACCATATAATCTACTTTTATTAAGATTCACTTTCAAACCTGATACTTTCTCAAAACATTTTAAGATACACATCAGATTTCTTGCATTTTCTTTGTCCCATTCACCAAATAATATTGTGTCGTCGCATATTGTAAATGAGACACAACAACGTTATCGATTCCAACTTTAATTCCCTTTAAAACACCTCTATCCACCGTGATTATTAACCATGGCATTCAAACCTTACCGCCAGGATGAACAAAACGGAGACAAAGGATCACCTTGTCTAATCCTCGCTCCAAACAAAATTCGGCGGTTGGAGAACCATTTACCGAATAGACATAGAGAAGACTTCAAGCAAGCATCAATCCAAGCACACCACTTATCTCCAAACCCCATAATTTTCAAAATATCACATAGATATTTCCAGTTTATACTATCATACGCCTTCTAAATCTACTTTAAAAATCAATCCGCTAGTTTTCTTTCTCTTGAAACTCAACCGTTTCATTTGCTATCAAAATACCATCAAGAATGAATCTTCCTCCTATAAAGGCGTTTGTGCATCACCCACTAGCTTTCCAACCACTTTCTTTATCCTCTCGCTAGTAGTTTTGCGATAATTTTATAATAGCATCCAATCAAACTAATTGGTCGATAATCACCAAGACCAATAGGATCCGTGACTTTAGGGATCAACGCCACAAAAGATGAATTACACCCATTTGAAATTTCCTTTCTGTCCCAAAACCACCTGACCGCATTCACTATCTCTGGTTTAAAAATCTCCCAGAATCTTTTTATAAATCTAAAGTTAAAACCATCCGGACCGGGAGCCTTATCACCACCACAGCTATTGATCGCATCCCATATCTCCTTTTCCTCAAACGGAATTTCTAAAAGGTTTGCATCTTCAGTCGATAATCGAGACAATCGGCTACTCAAATAACTAGGTCTCAGTCGATCACGTTCTAAAAAAATCAATTTATAGAACCTATGAGCCTCATCTTTTATCTTTTTAGGATCTTCACACCACTCCCCATCTACCATCAAACCTCTAATACTATTCTTGTTAGTATATATCATGTATCATGAATATGTATGTCAAATTTATGATTATGAAATATTTAATACAATTAGCTCTTGTTTTTGTATTCTACAAAAAAATTGTAGTTTTTTAGTTTGTGGTTCGAGAAAAATAAGATTGAATTTTTATGGTTATGATCGGGATCCTATTAAGATCATATCTCGCAAAGATACTACGTAGGATCGAGATTATTTTTACTTTTTAGTATCGTAAAATCTTAAGATAATGATTGAGATCTTAACGACCATGGTTTATCAAACCCGAGTAAATTGCAAAACAGTTTGCCCAAATTGCAAACGCACATGGACAATAATTGCACTTTAAATAGTACTAAAATTTATGACAAAAGCATGTCTGCATTCTCAAAGTTGGAAATGGTAATCACAAGCGTTTTAATAAATGAAAATGGTGATCTCTGTTGTTGAATAAATCTGTAAAATTTAAGTGAAAAAAAAGTCCATTTTGGCCTTTAATATCCTAAAGAAACCTTATAAAAGAAGACTCTTTACAAGAAACATTTGCACGCCTAGCGTTAAAAAAAGAAAAGAAAGAAAAAACCCATCTTCAAAACAAACACCACCAAATTATAAATTTGAAAGTTATCTTTACACTTGCGAATGTGTGATGGTTACACAAGGTAATTTAATCTTAAAAATGGTCAATACCCATGCAATTGTACTTTTTACAAACTTAATTATTATTTGGCTGAAAGTTTTACAGGATTTTTGACAAAATTACTTGTCATTAGTTTTTATAATTTGTGATTTGTTATACTTGCGTTAAAACTTACATTTGATGTAGAATATGTTGGAAAATTTAGTGCACTCATGGGGATTAGTTCACACTTTGTAATGAGTTAGGAGTGCATTTGTGTGCACTCATAAGGCCCACGAACACCCGACTCTTGTAGAAGTTTGTATTGGTAGTCTTAGTAGAAAGATCGCTGCAGAAAATCGCCGCTTGTGGTTTTCATCGATAGGCGATGTTTCCACCGATAAGCGATGTTTCCACCGATAAGCGTGTTTCCACCGAAGCTTATGTTTCCATCGAAGCTTGTGGATTCCATCAAGCGGCAGTATCCACTAATAAGACCATGAAAGATCATGAAAGATCGCAGAACGGTTTGACCTATTCAAGTGGCGCTTTAACCGCTTAATGACCACGCTTAATTGGTCATGTAACCACTAACGGCTATAATGGGATAATTATGAGGCTATTAATGGGTCGATTAATGCTCATAATTCCATTTGATTAGCTTAGAGTAAACTCCTATAAATAGGAGATTTGATTATGCACGAAGAACACACGAAAACACAAAACACTTATAAGCGCAAGGTTATTGAATTGTGCCTAATTCTATAATCGTATTTGGTTTTATCCCAAGTAGATATTCGTGTGAACCTGCATTAAGGTCGAATAGTTTACTTTGGAAAGTGATCACACGATTCCAAGTGATATCCCAGAACCACTTAGCCAGATTTGTTTCTACCGAATAGTTCTTGTTTACTGCGAAGTTGATTATCTAACCCTCTACTGGGCTCACGACACCAACATAATATGTTTTTTTTTTGGAAATCACAATATGGCAAGGCTGACAAATCTTAGCGCAGAACTAAAAAGGTACGAACGCATGGATGTCGTATGCAAACGCCCAACCACTCATAACAAACCAAAACACACTAATGCCCCTCTACAGTCGACATCCTCAAAGCTACCGACTAGTAGCCAGCCACTATGCGCACGCGCAAAAATAAAGAATAGCAACCAAAAACCAAAAAAAATGTTGTGTATTTACTGAAATAATATCTCATTAACAACAATGCTTTATGTGCAATGTAAAAAGAAGTCACAAGTGCTACCTAGCACCCAGACGGTAATCGTTTGATTTGGGTTGATGTAATGGTAGTATTATTTTGTTGATAACAAGTTAAGGGGTAGCATACAATCTTAAATGTACAAACACATGATTTGAAATGATCATGACCTGAAATGTACAAACATGCTTAAAATAATTATGGCCCTATATAGGTTGCAAAAGGTTTGTAAACTCAAATAGCTGATCTCAAATGTATTCCATGACCTTTACATGCATAAAACACAGGTCAATGGGAACACAACAAACTCACTTTAACATAACATAAAGTCATAAACAACATTGCCCCTAAAATTTAAATGGTGTCATAAAAGACATAAGTTATGACTTATAGGTTCCGAATAAAACATAGTGTTACCCTAACAACATTCAAATAGACAACCATTTTACACCTCGCACACCCCTAGTTTTTTGTAGCATTTTTTAAATCGGGATCTGCAAGATAAAACCACAAGAATGGTTAGCAACAACCAAAAACACATCCCCTAAAAAGTGAAACATCATCTATATGGTTTAAGATTACAGATTATAATGCCAATCATTAATTTTACTTTTTTTCTTGAACTATCAGCTAAATTTCTTGCTATCAAAAAGGATCATACAAGTAACATTTTATTATTAACTTTGAATCATTATTCATGGTCAACAATCAAACATTTCTGAAGGTTAACATAAACTATCAGCCATGTGATATTTGGTCATGTTGTATCAACAAATTTTGAACAATTTTAGGTTAAAGTATTAAGTATTTTAAACAACCGATGGATCAAGTTTGCTTATTACTTCCCAAAATATGTATAAACAGGTTCTATAAGTCATTATTTATGCAAATCTTATTGCATTTGTAAAGAGAAAAAAAAATCATTTACTCGGTTCATGAACTTGCGTAAAAGATCATAATTACTGAATAAGCCACTGATAGTATATGAGCTTAACCTCCAATGGGCAATTTATAGCACAATACTTTAAACCAAAGAGCAAGGGTTACCTTAAGATATTAAAATGTCCTTCAATCAATTTTATCTGTTCATCGTCGAATCCAAACCATTTGTCAGCCTCCCCAACCATATGATCACCTGTTCCAACGTCTACATGTGACGAAGTGGTTATAAGTAATGGCATGAAATAACTACAGCAATGATAGTCTTAACAAAATACATCTAAACCTCACCTTGAAGAAGAATACCGGGATTGTCAGAGCACCCTTTTAATCTCCAGTACATATGTCCTTTGTTGTCTTTGAAAATTGGAACTATTCTCACAGCATCAGGCTTTTCTTTATCTACGCAAAACAATTAGGGCATTTGTCAGAAACTGGGTATAGTTATATAGGTCTGAGTAACTCTTTATACTCAGTATATCATCACCCAATATTTTGAATTCTTAGAATTATATGAAGATAGTGAACAAGCTTAATAAAGCTCATGAGCATTCATCATTACGACTTAATTTGACTAACTAAACAAACAAGAAAACTTTTACATGAGATAAAAATTGTAGTGAGTATAGAGATTAAATAAGGTCTTACGCTATAACATAGCAACCTCCTTTCATGTATGTTTCCTTTTGATCATTTTACCTTATTCGGCCCATGTAGTCATTAACGTATTATAATGTACAATGACTACGATGGAGCAAAAGTAAAAGTAACTTGTTATTTCTTGACAAAAGCCCTTGAACTAAAGCTTCTTTATCTGGATTAAAATGAATCTATGAAAACGGGTCTCAGATCACAAAAATCAAGACCTACCTTGAGGACCCATTTTTTGACATTCAAGCATCTCAGCATGTGCTTCTGCTGCCTTCTTCTTGATCTTGGATACAACTGAATCATGTTCCTTTATAGTAATAGGAACACCCTCATTTGCAATTATTGCTTTGGCAATTTCGTCCTGCATTTTCTGCTTCAAACTTTTCTCCTGTAAATTTAAAAACATAACACATCAAATGATCAAACCAAACTGAGTTGACATCTTTTGAACAAACAATTGTATACAGCCATTCATACCTTATTTTTTGCAGCACAAAGTTTTTCCCTTGCTTCCTTTTTCTTTTCAGCAAACTTAGTGTTCTCGTCATCAATCCAGCTTCGTATTTTTCTGTTTAAGATTTTCCAAGTATTATTATTCTAATAAAATAAGTTAAGCGATTGTCATCTTTATAGAATATAGATACATAAGTACGCCAAAAAGACCCTGTTAATTTAAAGAAAGTTCATGAATTTAATCATGCTGAAAAGAGCCGTTTAATTAACATTTAAGTCCACAACTTTATAGCTATGCTTTGAAAGTAGGGACTTAAGAATACAATCTTTATTGTCAATTTTCCACTAAGTTACACATTAAAAATTTTGAAGTGTGTAGTAAACTTACTCAGTTCCAAGAACTTCATCACAAAGGAAAATCAAGAGTCCAAGTTTAGTCGACGAGTCTAAATTATCATATCCTCTAGCCGTTGTGTCTATACAGTCCAAATGCTTTAATCGAGATTTAGAAATGCAATTTTTTAGGACTTTCAACCATGAATTATTGCCTTTAGCAGGATCTAAAGGCGAGGACCTGAAAGATGATACATTTATACAAATATAAATCGGGATGTAAGTACTACACTACTCTACTGATTAGGTGATAGCAATAGGACATACTCTGATTCAGATTCAGAGTCTGATTCCTCTTGTATAACCGACAGCAACTGAATATAAAACTGGATTACTGAAGTACATTTCCCACGGCGTGTACTTCGACCCTTGAATAGGTCTCTCAAAACTGCTTCTGCCTGTCCTTTTTTCACATTTAGAATCTGAAAATTGGGAATCATAATAGTTAACTATATATATATATATAATACACTGTAATTTCATATTAAATGAAATCAGCTGAACATATGATGTTAGTATTACCTTTCCAAAAGTAGAACAGAACTCTAACAATTGCAATGCATTACCAGCATCTTCTTTTGAGAGGTCAACCCCAGCTATTGTTACCAAATCACTTCCTGTTGGCAAAGGAACAATAGAATCGAGCAAGTCTATATCATTCTTTTTGACCTTTTTAGGTTGACTATGCTTCAAATGTTGGGTTGCATCTTGATTATGACTGGTAGTATTTTCCTTAACTTCATTTTGTGGTTGTGGAACACTATTAACCTTTGAAAGTTCAACATTATTCGCATTTCCTTCAATAGTCTCTTTTGACGCTTTCGATTTCAGTTTCTTTGGTTTCTTCTCGTTTAGGGCCTTGTTGCTGACCCCAGTGTCGTCTTTTGTAACTTCAGCGCCTTCTTGCTTCTTTTGTGGTTGTGAAACACTATTAACCTTTGAAAGTTCAACATTATTCACATTTCCTCCAATAGTCTCTTTTGATGCTTTCGATTTTAGTTTCTTTGGTTTCTTGGTTAGGGCCTTGTCACTGACCCCAGTGTCGTCTTTCGTAACTTCAACTCCTTCTTGCTTCTTTTGTGGTTGTGGAACACTATTAACATTGGAAAGTTCAACATTATCCACATTTCCTCCAATAGTCTCTCTTGACGCTTTCGATTTCAGTTTCTTTGGTTTCTTCTCGTTTAGGGCCTTGTCGCTGACCCCATTGTCGTCTTTTGTAACTTCAACTCCTTTTCGCTTCTTTTTTGTTGGTTTCTCTTTAACAAGAGATGGAACTGGAAGTGAAGGATCAGCATTAGGATCTGTCTTTCCATCAAAGAGATTTTCCTTCCCTGACTTTTTTGGCGAAGTAATCATGATTCCCTGTTAATTGTCATGTGTGACATATAAAAACAGGCACGTCATCTCCCAGACAACTGATAATGCAAACATTGTATGAAAACTCAAATAATAGGTAGCTGAACAGAAGCTGGCCAAAACTCACTCAAATTGTATTCTAAATCATTCCATTATACAAATTTGAGGTTTCAAAGAAACAATCTGGTTTTTATGATCATGACTGACACGCTGATAAGAAATAAAACTTCAAATTTTGGAAAAAAAACAGTTTCAATTCAACTCTATTTAACCCATCCATTCTGCCATATGTGTTAAGTATACAAAATTAAATAAACGAAAGGAACACAATCACACCTCTGTTATTAGCTTTCCTGGTGAAGCACATGTTTCCTTCACCCTCTTGTAATGACAAACGTTTTGGGCACCTTTTGCATGAATCATATCGGAAACAGAAGTAAATCCGCCTTTTTTTGCCATTGGTGAAACAATACCAGTGGGCTGATGACCTCGTTTCTTCCTATAGTTAGTATAGAATCTCAGATTCCATCTTAACCACAAGATAAGTCAAAATTATTAAAAAGTATGATTTCATGTACTTACATACAAATGCTGCAATTGCAAACATCTTTGCACTTGGGACAATCCCATTGGTCTAACAATGACACCTCTTCAGCATTTTCCCCATACCTAATTCAAGACAGTGCATATGCATCAACAATGACAACTATTAACACTGATGTCTACTTATATGGAAGGATTAACACAACACATCAAAGCTAACCTGTTCAGTAGGCATATCGCACAATATTTAAGGGGGCAGGGCTTAGCCTTTGCCTTATTCTTGCAGCTAACGTGTGCAGCATAGGTCTTCTGCCGGCACTATAAAACAGGCAATGTGTCAATAAAGGGCATAAATTGCTCCCATTATGAGCAGTTAAAACAAAATACATGTTGAAATGAACAAGCTAAAATTGGCGGCGATAATGTAAAGTGAAAATAACTTCACAATAGCCAGCAGTAGTTGCATATAACCTAAATTTGTTCACAGATTAAATGAAGTTTGACTTGTAAGCTACATAAAAGGTGAAACCAATGATAGAAAATGTCCCTATCAAACTAGAAAGCTAAGAGAAGCGTTAGTTTTTTCATTTTAGTGCAATTCGCGCAAACTTAGGCCTATGTAAACACTTGACTTGTTCCTAGTATAAGCTAAGTGGAATAACAAATAAGCATGACAAGCACAAACAGATGGCAAGTAATTAAATTAACCACATTTTAGTACACATACTATTGTCAAAATAGTGTGTGACAAACAGGATGTGATGTTTTAGAATACGAAGCAAAACAAATCAATCCCAAACAACTATCTTACAAGTAATTAGCTTCAAAACATGGTTTTAGTTTTAGTATAACAAAGCTCGAGCAACAATTATTCAGCTCCAAAAAAGTGGCAGCGTACTAAAAATCAATGTAATAGAAAAATTCAATAGTTTTGTTGATTTCGCCTCGCAGATATATCCATTACCAACACAAATGCTCATCAAAACTAATCATGTATTTATCTTCTGCATTAGTGACAAACTACAAATGGTGAACTTCTAAACAGAAATATGTAAATTGCATTATTGTTATATTGAACATGGAACCAAACAGACCCATTTTATTCAAGCTCGAGCTATACGACTCTGAAGATATAATTAACAATTTGAGCACAAAAGCCAAAAAAAACACTAGATATAAACGCAAACACTATAACTAAAAAAAAATGAAATGAAATAAAAACATACTTGATGACACGTGGTTCCGTTTTTCGAATCATAAATCTTCCCATGAATAACACGAACACCCGGATTCGCGTTCCGTTTCTTCGGTTTCGGTTTATCGGACTCCGTCTCAGTCTTCATTTCAACATCTCCATTGTTTTCACCGATTATCTCCATCTCCTTCTTATTCTCAGTCTTCATTTCAACATCTCCGTTGTTTTCAATAATCTTCTCCTTCTTATTTTTAGTCTTCTTCTTTATCTTCTTATCAATCGGAGCAGGTGAAGTAGCTTTGGAGTTAGGGCTTTTAACAACCGCCATTGAGATTTTAGATCTGGGAGTACTTGTTTTTGTTGAGAAGTGGAGAAAGTAGTGAGATGTGATGAGTTTTTATAAATTTTATGGTTTTTGGGGGGAGAATTTTGGAAATGGGGGCGCCAACTCAATTTTTCATATTTTTGGTTTCGAAATTTTCATGGAATTACTTCAAACTTCAAACCGCCTTTTATATAATGTCATGTGGTAATAAACATTGTAATTGTTCCAAAATGTTTAATTAAAATCAAACCGCCTTTTACCCTAGAGATGCAAATAAATCGGTTAAAATCTTGGTTTTCTTATAACCGGTTTTTGTTTTTTCGGTTTTTTGAAATCGTTTTTTTTCGGTTGTAAATGTTTGGAATCGATTTCTTCTGTTATATATATTCGGTTTTTGTTTTTCAGTTATAAATGTAAGTAACCAAAATTACTTAAGTGTTTTATAAACTATTTAACTAAACATGTTTAATGATTTGTTAGGGGTTTGATCATAACGCAACATAACAAACATGTACGAACCTTTGTTGTAGCATACAAGGACTTGAGTCGTCGAGAGGTGTTGAAAGTATGTTGAGACAAATATAATTACAAGTAACTTATACATTTTACGTTATGTATTACAAGTTACATGTTTGTCATCAACAAAACAAACGAGACTGTATAGATTAAATATCGTAATATTTGCACTAACAATCTCCCCCTTTTTTATGATGACAAAATATATGTAAACGTAATAGATAGGTAAAATGGAAAAGATTACTTGTGTCCGTACTTCCTATACATTACCTTCTTCGTTTACACTCTTCTCCCTCTTTTGTCGAAACAAAAAGGGTGTGTCCTTAGAGTTTAAACTTAATTTCTCCCAAGAATGGCGAGTTTGCATCATCCCTAGTGAAGTTAAATTGAAAACACCTTATTGCTCCAATTGGCACACCACGCCAATACCTTCAACACGAAACACTAATGGAGGAAGAGAATAATTATCAACAAGATTCACTTCAGTGGTCTTGATGATGACGAAGCTTAGCAACTCATGACCTTGAGCTTGCACATCTTCAAGAGGTGGTGATCTCGCCTTTAAGAGGAACTTAGAGAATCACACACAAAAAAATTACATAGAAATATCATTTGAATTATAACCATTGTTTCCAACGGATTAATGGATCAAATTTTTGAGGCTTAACCTACATCAAAGTTAGTGTTAAGGAAAAAACAAATATGATGAGAAAGAAATCTCCCTTTTGTTGAAACATAAATGAATTTTGAAAAATGAATGTGTGCATGCTCCCCCTTGAGGCCTTGACGGTTGCTCCCCCTTGTTAAGGGCGCCAAGTATTTTAGGAAGATAAGACGAAAGTATTGCAAATTTTGCAATGTTTTCTCTTTGACGAAAGCTCCCGTTTATTAAGGACGTCAAGTGCTCCTAGTGTGTTTTGAAAATCTACAAAACAAAAATTAGTGAAAAATATATTCGTGGTTGGACGAGTTATATGATGCACTTTGTAAATGCTCGACTAAGCTCCCCTAGCTCGAGGCGCCAAGAATAACCTACAAAAATAAGTAAAACTCGTCGAAGACAAGTGTGCCATATACAAACCCATGTATATGAGTGAACCTACAAAAAAACAAATTAGTGAAAAATTTCGTCCATATATAGATGAGAATCCCATACACATCAAAATGTATATATATGAACCTACAAAGAAATGATTAGTGTAAAAAAAAAAATATAATAATCCTACTACTTGCATCATCGTGGTTGGTTTAGAGGTTGTAAGGTTGTTCACGATAAGAAACTAAATGTATTTGGGGATGAGACGCATTTCATTACGAAATTCATTTGGCTTTTGACAACATAGATGTTTGTGGAGGATGTTTAAGTTACCATGAATTGTAGTAGTAGTGAGACACTTGTAGAATGTGGTTGACACAAGTAACTTGTGGTTTGAGGTTTTGGTTGACACAAGTAGGATGTGGTAGAACATAAAACATACTTCATCACGTAGTTCATGAAATAGGTATTGGACACGGTGATAATGATAGAAATCATCATTATGACTTAGAGGTATGGAAGTTGTGGTAGAGGTGATGAGAGGTCAAGTTTTACTAGGTAATAAAGTGACTCAAGAGTAGCAAGGGATGGTGATGAAAGGTATCAAGGTGAATCTTTTTGTTGACTCGGTTGATGACTCAATAGAGGTGGTAGACATGATGACTTTGTGACTAGTGACAAAAGTGGATGACGATGGTTAGGATGATACAAGATTAGAAAAAAAAATGTACGAATGAGCACAACTTTACTTGATGATGAAATCGACCATTGTTATCCTACAATAATCCAAAAGAGTTAGTACAAAAGGAAAACATTTATACAAATGGATAAATTGTTCACATAATATCATGAAAAGAAAAGAAATAACACGTAAAGAATCATATAAATGCAACTCATTTATAAACATATAAGAAACTGATAATCCTAAGTGTTGAACAAGTGCTTGAGTGGAAAAAGGAAATTTGAAATGATTATCTAAAGAGATAATGTACATATTGTTCCCCGGTTCCCTCACTAGAGGGATCCGGCGGCTAGCTTTAGTCTAGGGATCCGGCTAACAGATGAGGTGAAAAGGAGGTGACTGGATTCTATCAAGGTCTATCACCTACCTATCCTAAGTTACTTCGTCTATTAAGTGTCTTACATGGCATGAGACCTAAGTGGTCAAGATTAATGAGTGGGATTTGTCAATGATGGCTTTTGTGGGGAAAATGGAGTTTTAGAAACACAAATGAGTGATCATGGATGACACTAAGTGTTTTGAGGATGGTGAATGGTTATAGGAACTAGATGGTGGTTAAAGGAAAACTTATAAAATTTCTTAAAAATCATAAGAAATGAAAAACTAGTTTTTGGAGCATTTTAAGGTAAAGATGACTAAAATCAATTTGCTAAAATTGAAAGAAATATCAAACTAGGTGTTTTGGGTTAAGAGGAACAATGTGTAAACATTGTAGCGGAAAGATGATGAGTTTTGAAGTAATGATAAATCGAAAATATTTTGAATGTGATCCTAAGTCATCTACGAGTGAATGTGAGATCAACTGAGCCTAAGGAAAGTTTAAGTGATCCTAATGTAGCATGTTTAACTAGTCAAATAAGGTCTAGAAGGTTGGATTGATGCAAGGAGACTAAAAGGAATTACCCCACCGGATCCCAGGATCCTTCACTGAGGGATCCGTCTAGTTATATCTAAGGGATCCGTCGAGATGATTTTCTTAATGAATAGTTTCAAAATTTCGCTCTATGTTTCAAATTTTGAAACTAATGATTTCTACAGCAAGTATACATATATACAAGTTAAGCATAGCAAGGAGAGCATGTAGAAATAATATATAGACAATCATATGAGATTGAGCTCACAAATAACACAAAGGTTTATCAAACTTAACAAGCACTATTCAAGAAGCCCAAAACAGATTTACGGTCTAGATTAGTAAATCATTTACACTAACAATGACATGCAAGGTATGTGTCTAGAAAGAGTTGCGAGGTGCTAGTTTAGGACAATCTAGACTATCTTTAGATCCAAAAGATGGAGTTGTTATTTGAGGAGATGAAGGAATTGTGTTTAGAAGAGTAATTGTTGGATTTAGAAAGGCTTGAAGCAAGTACCATTTTGTGAGTTGGTTTTGGCTAAAAGATGTTTGCCTATGTGTTGGTATTTGAAGAGTAAGAAACACATGTATATGCGTCCTTAAGATAGTGAATTGTTTTAGAAGGTTGTTTTGGTCAACGGAAGTAATGAACTATGTATAGTCATTACGGATGGTGATTAGCATACAATGAGCTTCGTCCATGAAGTCATGTAGCTATTCTCGATCAAAGCAAGATAATCGCTTGATGAGGCAAGTGGTTGTAATTAACTTAAAAGAAAAATTATTTTTACAACTTGTTTGATTAGTAATCATAAGACAATGCAAAGTATTTCCATTGTAAACTTACTTTAGGAAAATATATGAGTATAAATTTCTCAAGTGATAGAATGAATATGAGAATATTACTAGCGGTGCTCAATTACGGCTAAACACGACCATTTTTATGGGCGATTCCACATACTCAACTTCTATCAAGGAAGCAATTCAACCGTTAGGTCAAATTGAGTTTCTAGTGCAATAAGTTCTCCAGTATTCATTCTCAAGTTAGGAAAATTTATATTCCTACAATGGCTCATCGAAGAGTAACAATGATGATACTTTGCTTCGTTTTTATTAATATTATGCTTGAAACAACTAAGGTGACGAAGGTGTCATGCTTTAAAAAATTAAAAGTTGTCCATATGGTGAACAAAATGGTTGGATGAGCTAGTTCAATATATGTTGTTGGAAAGCTCGAGTTTGATTTTCGGATATGAACAATTATATTTGCGTTGCAAAATAATTTACTTGAGTATATCGGATGAAATAATCAAGTTGTCAATCCTACTATGAAGCTTGGAAGCGATCATGAAAAGGAAAATGGGAGAGTACATTATCAACACAAGTGCAGGTTATGATCCGATGTACATTCTTGTTGTTTTTAGAAAACGACACAAGAAAATATGAAATCAATAAATCATATAAGCACATAAAACATTTATGTTGCACACATGACAAACTCAACTAGAAGCCATTTGGTATATTACATGTTTTAAACATTTTTCAACTTATATGACTTATCTAAGTATTTAAACTAATATTTTCGACACACCTAGATGTTATCCCAAACACTCCTTCAAATAGCACATTGATTAATAAAATATTACTAAATCGACAAACAAGATAATGAATAGCAAGGTGAGGAAACCACATATGTTATTCAAACAAACAAGCACAAAAACTATTTTAGATAAGCAAATAATCAAGTAATGCAAGGTAAGACAATTAATCATTTAACATAGCATACGAAAGTTCTTTTCATCGCTTTGTGTTAAATATAAACATGTATACCAAGCTTGATTAGTTTATTTTTTATTTATAAATATGATCAAAACCTTGATTTCAAAAGAAGACACACTGTTGTTCAAAGAAGAAAACATCCGTCTCCAATTAGATCAAAAGTTTGTGCAAAATTTATGACCGAAAAATGACTTTCTATTATAAATAAATGATTATGTAAATTTTTGTTTTGAATCAGTTCATTAAATCATTTTTAAATGAAAGTAGACTCAAATACCTTTCAAATGATAGGCGCACGACTTCTACGAACTTACGGTTAATTAGTTATGAATTTTTGAAATTTAGACAAAACTGCCTTCTCAGACCACGGATCCACCGGATCCCTTCCAAAAGGGATCCGCCCTTTGATAGCAAAGGTGTAAGATATTGATTATTGTAACACACAAACACACAAATATGGTTCGAATCTATGGAAGTAACTTAGAGAGAGAAAGTAGAATGGAATCCTTTCTAGATAGAGAAAGTAAGAGAAAAAACAAAGAGAATGTTAGATTGAGAATAATGAAAGGTCCAACCCTCTACCTTGGAAGGTAGAGGGTATTTATAGTTTTACATAATACGCCCTCTGTCGGTCTGTGGATCAGGCATACAGTGGGTAAAGACCCGTCCGTCCTCCACGGTGTTACTCTAACTAACTAACTAATAAATAACGTAATGTCTACGAGCTAACATACGCTAGACAATAGTTGGGGTGATAGACACTTCACTATGGATTTTTAAATCCTAACAATCTCCCCAAGTGAGGTTACCCCATGATTTACATTTTGAATCCTAGCATTCTATTTTGTCTTCTTTTGAGCTCGAGACTTCAATTCTTCACTTCCACAATCTTTGTGCTTTAGCGTGATACTTCAAAGTCCGAATGCTTTGTACTTTCGGTGGAGGTCTTTGAACCGATCCATAGTAAATCTCGGATCACCCTTTGTTGTGTTGCCTTCATGTGATGTTGTGACTTTTTGACCGACATGCTCACACTTTATGGATCATGACATCTTTTCATCGAGTAGCGAAGCATCTTTGTATGTCTTTTATGGTCATGATTTTCTTCAATTAAGCGTGTGTGTTGTAAGCATGCGGTTGTGAATTAACTTCTCAATATCGATCACCGCAACCGTCCAAATGTTCCTACAAACAACAGTTAGCACTAAAACACATGAATGTGTGATGAGTGTCAAATACTCATCATTTTACATCGTCTAGATCGCAAAAACATCCGAAAACACTGAAACACATCAAAATGATAAAATATCACAAACAAGTGTTTTATGTGTTTTAAATGCAAAACATCAAAATCGATGAAAACGTATCAAGTTTGCATAATTGGCAGTTTTAGTCCCCCAAGTTACAAAAGTTGTCAAAATCAGTCCCTGGTAATTCAAAAACTTGTAAAATATCATTTTAGGTCCATGAGATTCAAAAGTTGTCAAAACAAATCCTTTGAAGTTTAAAAATCACAATTTACAACTTTGGTCCCTTAACTTTGAAAAATGTCAATAATAGTCCTTGGTTAATTTAAAAAGTGAAAACTATCAAATATTAACCTTGTACTATTTATAAATGACAATAATGGTCCTTATGATAAACTTTGTAGAAATTACAAGATTGGTCCCTGGAGTTTGAAAATTGACATAAAAGGCCCTTGGATTTTCAAAAATGGAAAATAATCAATATTGGTCCTTTTACTATTCACATATGGCAGGAATGGTCCTTGTGAGAGCTTTGAAAACTTGTCAAGATCAGTCCTTGAAGTTTGGCAGATTTACACTTATGGTCCTTGTTATTAAGCTACAAACCAAGCCAAATCCAATCCAAATCCTTTAACCCGGCTAGGCCCAATCCTTCCCAAGCCCAACAAACAAACCCGTCCGTTATTAATTTCGGTCAAACGATCAAACAAGCAAAACCGCCAAACACTGTACATCGTCTCCTCCACCCCTGTAATCCCAAAACCAGCCATGGTTTTCACCACCACCTCACCCTTTCCACCTCATTCACCTTTCCACTCATTCCCCTCCTCACATCTTAGCCCACAAGTTAATGCTTCCCACCATAAACCTTCTCAGTAGCACTCACATAAACTGCTTTTGCTTTCCAAGTCATCCTAAACCCATACCTACTTCACATATTGTCCCTCCACTCTACTATACTCCAAACTTCCTTAATTAGATTAAACGCGCCCAAACAGTCTATCTCAATTTTGGCGCCAAAAGTAAGTTTAAAGGCTAGGATGACTTTGATGAATCAATGGTGAGATTGTTGATGGGATATGATCGAGAGACATGTGGGAGTTCAAAAGGCTATAAAGAAAGAGGAAGAGATAATGAGAAGATATCTAGTTTTAATTGTAATTTTAGCTTATGTCGTTTTTAATTAAATTTCAAATTCCAGTGTTTGTTTAAGCTTTAAGCTCTGTATTTCAAGTTATTAATGTGAAATAAAACTTTTATAATCATCAATTTCAGTATCAAGTAATATTTCTGTTTATGCAAAAATCTACTCTTGATCAAAAATCTCAATATGGTTAAATGATATTAGCAGTTGTTATTCTGGACTCATAAGCCCACATAAGCTCCTTATAAAGCTTATTCAAGCTTTTAGATACCTAAAAAACAGTTTAGTATCAAAAACACAAAAATTCACAAAAATACCAAATAATTAGTTAAAAATAAAAAATCACATGAAAATGAAGAAGAAAGCTGGAGCAGGGTAGATTTTGGATTGCCCTTTGGTTTAGTGCTTCTTGGGAAGCTATAAGTTGTGTTTGTATACCTTGGTTCTCATCTTTCACTTGGAATCCACTTGTAAGCCATTTTGTTTCATTTTGGTATTTTACTGTGTAAGACAGTCATTAGCTCAAATTTCTGTTTGTTCATGATCATTAGTTGTAGTTAAGTTAAATTAAACAATAAAACCAGTTGATAGTTCATTAGAATTTGTAGTCCATATAAATTTTATTTTAACAGTTAAAATAGCATTAGGATCATTATTGAGCTTTATGTTGTTATGGTTATTGTTTCATGCTTATTTAACCTTAATGTATGATAATACAAGGTCTGTACTCAGTATAATGGTTTTAATCTTTGCTTTGCTTGGAAAAGCTTCAAAACAGTCTACATAACTAGTGTTTGGATTTGCTGATTTATCTGTGCTAAAGATCAGTGGTGTTGTTATTTATTATTGTTCTAAGTCAAAAGAGGCTCTAATAACTCAAGAAAAGGATAAAATCTGATGACTTGTTAGTTAAAAGTCAATTTCATCTTTAATTTTAACTTATGTGTTCACTGTTAGGAGTTTGAGTTGCTAAAATTAGTTTACATGCTTAAAAGCTATTACCATAAACATAGATAATCTCATTTGAGCTTTTAATAACATAATAAGTCAGTAAAATTGATCCTAAGTTCATTAAGGTCAAACTTTCATTTTGTTCAAAAAGGTCAAAATTGTGCCCTGTGCACAGGTTTACACTCATTTTCAAGAGCTTGTAAAAAGCTCTCCAGTGCACCTTAGCTTGTCAAATTTGGTTTTTTAGAAAGCTGACCAAGCCATCTCATTGATCCAAGCTTAAGTTTTAAGTTTGTAGCTTTTTAAATAGGGCTGCAAGTGCTTATTTGTTTTGTCCATTTTCAAGATTCACCGAGTTTTGACTCGATGGTTTTCAAGTTCTTCATAAGCTTCTCACAAGCTTATTAGTGTAAACCAAACTTGGTAAATTAGTTTTTTGGATAGCTTATCTGGTCATCTTGCTAATCCAAGTTTTTGTTTTTAGTATCTAGCTTATCTTAGTGCTTAAAAATAAGCTTAAAGGTGCCTAGTGATTTACAAAATGTCCTGTGTATATCAGTTATATAAGTGCTTATTTTAGCTTATTTGGTGCTTATTTCTAAGTGCTTGAGCTTGTTCAGTTGTAATATTAGCTTATCATCAGTCCATTAGCTTATTTCTATTGTAAGTTGTGCTTATTTAATAGCTTAAAGCCATTTTGGCTTAAACTCTTAGCTTATTTCCATTTTCTAAGCCATCAAGAAAATAAGCTCTCACAGAGCTTATTACCGCCATAAAAGTTGTAGTTGAAAAAGTTGCTTATTTTCTTGTGCTTAACAAATTTGTGAAGAAAAATCCAAAAATAAAATGTTTAGCAAAAGGGGGTAGGCGAGGCTCGAACCCCGAGACCTCCCCTTAAGAGAGTGATAGTGGTGTACTGTATGCCATTGCGCCTTGGGTCTTTCTCGGTTATAGTTTGCAAAATCAAATACATAACCACACTTTGTTCAAATAAGCTTATACGAGCTTATTCACTTATTTCGACTTATTCTTTATAGCTTTTTCGGTTTTGTATTTTTAATAAAAGTGTATTAGTATTAAGTATTTTATAAAAAGTTTGATTTTCTCATTAGTTTTAGTATTTTTAAACATTTAATTAGTGTAAAATCTTAATTAATTCATAATAAAAATATAAAAGTCAAAAAATATAAATCTTTTTCTAAAAATTTTCTTTTATCATATAGTACGTAAAAATTGTTTTACACTTATAGGACTTTATTTCATAAAATTTACGCTTTTGCTTGCGCTCGCGTAATTTTTAGACTTAACGTACGTTTTCATTTTAAATATAGTTTTTAGGTAATTTGAGTTTACGTTTTAGTTAATATAGTTTATTTAAGTTATTTTATTTTATAAAATCACAAAAACATCATTGTAAAAATAGTGATAGCGTTTATTTAATATATTTTAACTTTTTTATTTCTTTTAATTTGCATTTAAGTCGCTGTAATTTATAAATCTTTTCTTTAGGTAATTTTCCATCAAAATCCTTTCTAATCACTATCCTTAGTGATTATTCGACATCTGAAGTTGTTTAACACCAATTCATCCTCCGTGGGACTTAACGACCGTGAATCCCTATATTCCTCCGATCTAAATTGCATTTGGTGTGTGAAATGCTTTGAGTTTCTTACGGTTGGTCATTCACAAGTGGCTAGCTTGCGTGAGATAACTTGACGGTTTTGCACCAATCAATGTGTCTTTGTTCACTTCGTTGAATACGCTTGCAAGAACCACGGTTCCCGTTGATCGAGATAAATCTTGCCTTTGATCGGTAGAATTCAAGAATCTCCTTGACGGGGTTTTGCGACAGATCTAGCCGTTCTCAAACCGGAGCGTCTCAAAGTAGACAACACGGGTGAGTGAACCAAATAATTGAGATTCACCGGTTGATGAAGAATTGATTTGAAAACAATCGTGTATTGCTTAAGAAAGAGTTTTACAATACGACGAAGGTTTTATGAGAAAGATCAATTTTCAATAAGAAATACTTTTATATTTGAAAATGAATACACATTCGATGTGCTAGAGAAAGAAGATTTGCACATCGACGGTTTTTCAAAAGTATTCCACAATTCATTTCACGGACCAAGGTTGATTCACAAGTGAATCGCCCCATCGTTATGTCCGGTTTCACAAGTTTGATCTTTTGAAAAGATCTCACATGTCACCCACCAAGAGCTTGTTTGATGTTGGCTCTGAAGGATTTCCATCTTCATTGTGAATATTTAACATTTCACTCGGATGTTACGACAATACCACAAGGATAATCGTAGAACTCTCAATATATACTTACTTTCACATTGTGTGAAACAAAAAGTCTTCATTAGTTTAGTGTCCTAATGAGATTTTGTGGATGATCTCTTGGCTCTAGACTCAATAGTGCACATTTGGTTTCCTATGCCGGAGACTAGGGAGAGGGTCTCCTTCTTCAATATCAACAATCTCTAAGAGAAAGTCGATAGATTATGTAGGTTCACCGTGAGAATGAAACAAGTCCTTTTAAGAGGAACTTGAGTAGCTTGGAAAGTTTAGTGCAGTGCGTCACAGGGTCCATGACGTCTTGTCTTCAATACCGGCGTTACCTTAGTAACCACCAAGAGCATATGTATTGAACCGGTTTACGCCCTAAGGTTGAATTATTGGAGGCTATTTCTTTTCACCATTTTTACGTTCATTTCTTTTCATTCTTCAACCCCTTCAAGCTTACCGAGACTTCATAACTAGAACCTTGTTGGGTTTGTTCCAGTCCTAGCTCGCCTCGATCGGCACTCTTCCCATATTCTCATTTTCTTCTTTTTTCATCATACCTAAGGACTTCTACACTATCTAGTGGATTGTCCCTGGGTAGATCCCTCCGGCTCTGGCTGGATCTTGGCAACTAATACCTAACCTTATCATCCTTATAACTCCAATACATAAAGTAAGATGGTCGGTCTTTTGGTACAGTTCATTCTTTCTCGAAACCAATTGAAAAATCATTTGGAAAATCAATAAAGGTACTTGTGATATAATATCAAAGAATTTTATACCTCCATTGTTTTGATCATTTAGAAATGCTCCCCTTCAACATGTGCATCTGATTTTGAAATTGTTTAGCACTTGGAGGCAAGAGTTCTTTGAAATATATTTTTGTTCATAATTTCCATAGAAAGAGCCATTTGATTTTCTTGGTAAATTCTCCCCCTCAAAATGTGCGTTGGTTGTTTGAAATCATTTAGCACATATAGGAAAGAGTTATTTGAAGTACTTTCATGATTACACAACCATAAAGAAAACCATTAGAAAACAAATCAAGGTACTTATGTTAAAACATAGAAGCTTTTGAACCTTGAGACTTTATTTTCTTTTGAAATTCTCCCCCTCAATACGTGCTTCAAGATTCGAAAGCATTTAGCACATATGAGAGAGCAGCCTGCACAATTGAATCAAAACGATAATCTTTTATCAGATTTCATATTAAATCACAAATTATCCCCCGATCAAAAATATCAAACCCTTTGAGATTTTGGATCCCAAGTGATTTAATTAGGTTTAGAAAACATGGGAGAAAATGTGGCCAGGTTTAAATTCTCTTATTATTTTTGGATAAATGCTCCTCCTCAATCATGTGCATCATGTATTAGAAATTGTTTTGGCACATGAAGGCGGGAGTGCCTTTTAAAGGACTAAAACAATTACCATTTAAACGGATTAGAGATTTAAATCACGATCTCTCCCTCGATCAAAAATTTCAAACCAATTGAGATTTGTGATCCTAATTGATTTAATTCATTTCGAAAAATTTGGGGAAAGATGTGGCAAGATTTAATTTTGAAAAATGACTGATATGGACCAATTTTAGACATTAAAGATTGTTAGTGTCAGGTATGATAGTTTTAAGAGATCTTTAAGTAAAATAAAACAATTTTGTTAGGATCGTATTTTTTTGTTGTTTAGATGATTCGGGTGGTCTAGGATGATGATAGTATATGAATGTCATGGTTAGAGAGATGAAAAGAGTATAGAGGGAATTATAGAGAGATAAACAAAAGTGTAAAAGGTTAGATTAGAACTTCCGACCCTCTACCTTGGGAGGTAGAGGGTATTTATAGCTTACAACCTAAACGACCTCTGACGGCCTCATGGATCGTGTATACGTGGGTAAAGACCCGTCCTTCCTCCACGGTGTTACACTACGCTAAACTAAACTACTAACTAACTAATAAAACAAGAATAACGATATGTCTACGAGCTAACATATTCTAGACTATAGATGGGGTGACCGACACTTCACTATGGAATTTCCAATTCCTAACAATCTCCCCAAGGAGGTCACCCCATGTTTTATATTTCAATCCTAGCATTCTAATTTGTCTTATGTTCGAGCTCGTGAGACTTCAATTCTTCAATGTCCACATTCTTTGTGCTTTTGTAGTGACTCTTCATTGTCCGATTATTTTGTACTTTCGGTGGAGGTCTTTTAAGCGATCCACATCTTGATGATCTTGAGCTTTCTTTGAGATCATCACCACAAGAAATCTCGGATCACCCTTTATTGTGTTGCCTTCATGTGATGTTGTGACTTTTGGACCGACATGCTCACACTTTCGTGATGATGACATCTTTCCATCGAGTAGCGGAAGCCTTCTTGGTTCATGATATTTGCGCAGCAGTAGCGTAAACATAGTATAAAAATATCGAGTCGGGGTTATGTAGATATGCACTAGTCATGATTTCTTCAATTAAGTGTGGATCTTGTGAGCATGCGGCTTTGGATTGACTCCTCGATTCGATCACCGCAATCCGTCCAAATGTACCGCAAACAACGATTAGCAATAAAAACACGAAAGTGTCTTTGATCACTTCGTTGAATTGAGGTACATGGACCACGGTTCCCGTTGATCGATACAAGTACTAAGCGTGATCGTATAATTGAAGAATCTCCTTGACAGGTTTCGCACTGTTCTAGTCGTTCTCAAACCGAACGTCTCAAAGAAGACAACATGGGTGAGTGAACCAAATAATTGAGATTCAGCGATTGATGAAAAATTGATTTGATAAACAATTGCGTATTGCTTAGAAGAAAGAATTTTGCAATACGATGAAGGTTTTATGAGAACGATCAATTTTCAATCAAAAATACCTTTTGTATTTGAAAGAGAATACACATTTGATGTGTTAGATAAAATAAGAGATTTGCACATCAAACGGTTTTTCTAAAAGTACTTTTTCAATCAGAGATACTTTTTGTGTTTGAAAACATGAGTACACATTCGACGTGCTATAGAAAAGAAGGTTTGCACATCGAACGGTTTTTCCAAAAGTATTCGTCAACTCCAATCCTGGACCAAGGTTGATTCAAGAGTGAATAGCCCCATCGTTTCTGTCCAGTTGTCACAAGCTTGATCTTACGAAAAGATCTCACATGTCACCCACCAAGAGCTTGTTTGATGTTGGCTCTAGAAGGCTTTCCATCTTCATCGTGAATATATTTAATATATCACTCGGATGTTCTGGCAATACCACAAGGATAATGCGTAGGACTCTTAATATATACTCACTTTCCACATTGTGTGAAACAACAAGTCTTCATTAATTGTGTCCTAATGAGATTTTGTGGATGATCTCTTGGTTCTAGACTCAATTGTGCACATTTGGTTCCTATCTGGGAGACTAGGGAGGGTCTCCTTCTTCAATATCAACAATCTCTGGAGAAAGCCGATAGATTATGTAGGTTCCCGTGAGAATGAAGCAAGCCCTTTTAAGAGGAACTTGAGTAGTTTAGTGCGATGCATCATTTGGGTCCATGACGTCTTGTCTTCAACACCGGTGTTACCTTGGTAACCACCAAGAGTATATGTATTGAACCCGGTTTACGCCATAAGGTTGAATTATTGGAGGCTATTTCTTTTCACCCTTTTCACATTCATTTCTTTTTCATTCTTCAACCCTTCGCTTACCGAGACTTCATAACTAGAACCTTGTTGGGTTTGTTCCACCCCTAGCTCGCCTCGATCGGCACTCTTCCCATATTCTCATTTTTCGATTTTTTCATCATACCTAAGGACTTCTACACTATCTAGTGGATTGTCCTCGGTAGATCCCTCCGCTCGGGCCGGATCGTGGCAACTAATACCTAACCTTATCATCCTTATAACTCCAATACATAAAGTAAGATGGTCGGTCTTTTGGTACAGTTCATTCTTTCTCGAAACCAATTGAAAAATCATTTGGAAAATCAATCAAGGTACTTGTGATATAATATCAAAGCATTTTATACCTCCATTGTTTTGATCATTTAGAAATGCTCCCCTTCAACATGTGCATCTGATTTTGAAATTGTTTAGCACTTGGAGGCAAGAGTTCTTTGAAATATATTTTTGATCACAATTTCCATAGAAAGAGCCATTTGATTTTCTTGGTAAATTCTCCCCCTCAAAATGTGCGTTGGTTGTTTGAAATCATTTAGCACATATAGGAAAGAGTTATTTGAAGTACTTTCATGATTACACAACCATAAAGAAAACCATTAGAAAACCAATCAAGGTACTTATGTTAAAACATAGAAGCTTTTGAACCTTGAGACTTTATTTTCTTTTGAAATTCTCCCCCTCAATATGGAAAGTTTAGTGCAGTACATCACTGGGTCCATGACGTCTTGTCTTCAACACCAGTGTTACCTTGGTAACCACCAGAAGCATATGTATTGAACCCGGTTTCTGCCATAAGGTTGAATTATTGGAGGGCTATTTCTTTTCACCCTTTTTCACATTCATTTCTTTTTCATTCTTCAACCCCTTCAGTGCTTACCGAGACTTCATAACTAGAACCTTGTTGGGTTTATTCCAGTTCAGCTCTTTCTCATCCGCACTCTTCCCATTTCTCACTTTTCTCCTTTTTTCATCATACCTAAGGACTCTACACTATCTAGTAGATTGTCCTCGGTAGATCCCTCCGGCTCTGGGGGATCGTGGGAACGAATACCTAACCTAACCATCCTTATAACACCATGCATAAAGTAAATTGGTCGGTCTTTTGGTGTTGTTCTTCCTTCTCGAAACCAATTGAAAAATCATTTGGAAAATTGATAAGGTTTTAAAATGTACCTTTTGAGGGTCGTTTAAGCCCTTATTTGATCACTTTGTATCCGTTATTGCTTAATATTGTTCCTTTTACTTTTTAGGTCTCGGAAGGCAAACCGCTATAATGGCACTTATTTGGACGAAAAGGCGGATATATGAAGAAAATGGCCAAAGTCAAGAATCGAGACACTCAAGTTGCTAAATTACAAGGGGCAGGCGTCATCTTCTATGACGCCGTCGGAGGAATTTGTGACGACACGTAAGAGAAATTGCTAGTTTTTGGAGGACGGCGTCGGGCTTTAAAAGAGTAGTCCGTCGCAACTCGCACGGCCTAGATTCAATCCGACGGCGTCGAAGCTAAAGAGGACGGCGTCACAAGCATAAGGTGGCGCCGTCGCAAGATTAACAGCCAAGACGAAACCCTAATGACGCGACACGATGGCGTCATAAATCATAAGGTGGCCGTCGCACATGTAATCTTATATATAGAATCCGAATTTTTCGGTTTTAGAGAGAGTCTTTTGGGTAAACTTTTGGAGTAAAACCTAAACCGAACCAAGGTCGTATTTTAGGGTTTTAAACCCTATCTTACAACAAGATAAGTTGTTTACTTCATTAATTTAATTATGTCTTCAATTGATTGTGTGTATGCTTGCATGTTTACCATGTCCGGCTAAATTACTTTTGTGTTTGCTTAGATATATGAAACCTAGTTGTTAATTATTGTTAGGTTGTCTCTTATCTTAATTGTAATTGGCTTAGGAGTGCGACTAGGCTATCGTTGTGTTTAATACTTGATAAATCTTTGATAGTTTATGAATGACTTAATGGATTTCGTTTACTAAACCCAAAGATAACCTCAAAGTTAGTTTATGAATGACCTAGTGGATTTTGTTTACTACACTTAATGGTGACTTCAAAGAGTTAGGGAATGCACACCGTACGACCTTAGAAAACACAACGCGTTAAGAATAAGGACGTGACAATTCAACCATCAATAGGAGATAACTAGGGAGTAGTAGCATCTAGGTAAACACATCTTTAACTATCATACGAGCACACAACAATAGACATAGACTATCCTCACCTAAGCTTAGTTAATTAGATTAGATAATAGTAGAAGTAATCGGTAGAAATACCAAACCCAAATCCAAACCCGAGATTCGTACTTTTCCTTTTCTAAAAACATAAAAGATAAAATAATCTTCCTCAACCCCAACCTTAGCGTAGTAACTTCTTACTAGCATTCCTATTCCCTAGAGAACGATATCAACTCCCGTGGCTTACCCTAATACTACACTACAACGATTAGGTTCATCGCTTAGGGTGTTGAAAACTTGCTCGACGAAAAGGAAGTTCCTTTGACCACGAGCAGCACTGCGTAAGCGTATCAAGTTTTGGCGCGGCGGAGAATAGAATAGCTAGTTAGTAGTCCACCTCGTTTAGGTTTCTTTACTTGATTCCTATCATGTAAATTTTTCTCATTTTAGCTTTCTCTTAGTCTATCCCCTTTCTTCGTGACCTTTGTTTGTAATCCATCACTTTTCATCATGGAAGGTGATAACCAACCACCACCATCAACCCACCACCAAATGACCCGCCAAGAGCCCGTACTCTTGGTGAATACTCTAGACCAAGCCACTTAGGCTATAGGAACACCATTGAGCTTCCGACCAAGCCCAAACTACGACCTGCGATCCGACACCATCCGGTTGGTGCAAACGGATGTGCATTCCATGGACTTCATTCAAGATCCAAATCGGCATCTTAGGGATTTCCTTAAAATTGTCGATTCCATCGACCTTGATGCTACTACTCGGAGACCACGCGCCTGCGTCTCTTCCAATTCTCTCTACAGGATCAAGCTAGTAATTGGCTTGATCGACTTCCCGCCGGATCCATCTCAAGCTGGGATGATCTCACCACTCGTTTCCTTGCCCAATTTTTTCCACCGGAGAGAACTACCAAACTTAGGAATGACATCTTGATGTTCCAACAACATCAAGGCGAAACTCTGTACGAGGCGTGGACTCGATTTAAGGACTTGCTCCACAAAGTCCCTCATCACGGCATCGATCTTTGGCTTCAAGTCCAAATCTTTACGATCGTGTCAACTTCTCAACTAAGAAATCCATCGACCAAGCGGCGGTGGTAAACTTAGTAAACTCACCGTGGAAGAATCGTGGGGTACAATAGAGGACCTTGCCCTCTATGAAAACGAATGTTGGAATGACCCTCGTGAGTTGTCCAAACGATAAGGCGCCTTTGCCTCCCATTGACTCACAACCTTCCAATCGTGGGATGCTCGAACTTGAAGATCAAGTCAAATTCCTAATGAGCTCCTACGAGACTCCTAAGCTCGAGCCAAATAAATTAGGAAAACCCTAACAACTCTCCAAACACCGAACTTCTACTAGTCTTGAGGAATGGTGTCCAAATTCATGTCATCTCAAGAAGCTCGATTGACGCAACTTGAAGCCGATTTCAAGCAACGACAAAGCGAGATGACAAACAAGCTCGACACCCTCTTAAAAGCCTTTAATGGACAAAGGGATGAAATACAAGAAAAAATGGCGGAGATGATGGACTTAGTGAAAGATTACACTAAGACGAAGATTCCCGAGAAGGTGCTAGTGAGGAACGATGAGCACGCCACCCCCACTTTGTCTGTTAACGCCATCTCCATTGCTTCCGGTGAGGATGGAGCAGTTGAGAAGAAGGAGCTGAGAGCGGCAAGGATAGTAAGGATAAGAATAAGGCTCGGATCGATGATGAACCCAAATTCATCAAGCATTACCTTAAGCATGAGATCAATAAGAAAACAATCGTTAACCAAGTGAAAACTTTAGGTGCAATGATGTTCTTAGGAAAGCCCTCTTAGGTGAAATAGGAGAGGAAGAGTATGACACCATGCCTATTGGACCTATGTACAGTCGATTCCGAGAAAGCCAAGAACTAAAGCAAGAGATCTCTGAACTTTGTAATTCCATGTAGCATAGGTGACTTAGAGAACCTAAATGCCTTGGCCGACTGTGGATCCGATGTACATAATGCACGCTACTATAATAAGTTGACTAAGGAGGAACCGACCAAGACCAATCTTAGACTTTCCTTAGCAAATCATTCATATGTTTACCTCATAGGAATAGCGGAGGATGTCTTAATTGAGGTTGCCAATATTGTCTATCCTGTGGACTTCGCAATTGTAGACATTGAGGAAGATAAAACCGCCATTAATCACAGGAACACCTTTCCGACCACCGCCAAGGCAACCATCAAATGCGGTGAAGGGATTATGATACTCAAAAGTGGAAAAGGACAAGTTAGGATACCTATTGTTCCGAGATATCCTTTGAAGATTATGGAGAAGGTTAAAGATAAGAATTGCAGTCTCCAATAATGCCGTTAAGAAGAAAATGGTTGAATGGGAAAAGGGCTTAGAGAATTCATGGTTCAAGGGTTAATGCGACATTGTGGAAACGTGATAAAAGTTAGGAAATAACTATACCACAATACCACAAACTCAAAAGAACCCTAAGGAATTTTTGAATGGAGAAAGGTGCTTTTGTATAAATCAAGAATAAAAGCATTATGGGAAGGAATAAGCCAAGATGGTTTGGACCTTATACGGTGAAAGAAACTAATCTAAAAGATAAAACCGTTATCATAGTAGAGCGATGTTGGAAGAGAATTCACGGTGAGCATACAACGTCTACAACCTTATGATGAAGGCTTAGTGGAAGAAAAGAAGGACGACAATGAAGTCACGTAGGGGCACGACTTGAGTCTAGCTACAAGACTCATAAATAAAGAAAAGCGCTTCGTGGAGGCAACCCATGCTTAATTGTTTGCTTGTTAGTGTGTCATATATCTTTTCATTGATTGTTTATTCTCATGTTTGAATTTGTGAAAATGCTTTATTTTGTCTTTAACCTTGTCTTAATTACATATAAAGGTATTTTACAAAAGGGATAAGTGTAGGAGGATTACACACGCTTTAAAAAGAACGTGAACATGAGAATTACAATTCTTGAAAAGATATATATGTGTGTTTGTTCGAGTCAAATGCTTGTATCGAGTCATAATGGATGTTTTGCGTAAATTTTCCAGATTCTAAAGATGTAAATTTTCCGAATTTTTCCGAAAATCGCATACCGCTTTTTGTCGGGATAACTGACGCGTCAGATTGCAACTTGGCGTCGTGAAGGAGTAAAACATCGATTACTTTTCTCGTTTTCGAGCTACTTAAAATTTTTGGAATATTCCGTGTCTTAATTTTCTTAGAAATTCGTAAACATCCATTCCACAAGCATTATATCCTAGTTTAAATCGAGTCTTATATATTATTACCGCGATTTTACGAAGGTTTCGTTTGTTTTCTTCAAGTGTGCGGGTTTTGTTTATCAAGAAGAAGTTACATAAGATTGAGGAGCTTTTCACGCATAAATTCTTCTTGGAAAGGATTTAACCACTACTTCACACACGGATCCTACCGAGCTAATCGGGGAGTATTAGTTTCTTCGTTTTGATTACCTTCTTTATCAAAACTTTGATACTTTCGGGGAACATTGGGGACAATGTTCGGTTTAAGTGTAGGAGGAAAATAAACGGAACTTTGAAACTATGCTTATCCTTGATTATTTGCTTTGTCTAATTGCATTTGCATAATAAACCATGAGAAAATGTCGGTTAGGGTAATTTTGGCACCAAATTTAAAATTTTTCGTACATATAGGAGTGGGCCATTAGTCTTAACAAAAGCGTCTCACGGATAGGAAGTTATATGACTAGCACAAACCCTTTACCACTTAAATTCCACCAAAAATGTGGGGATCGCCTTAGATTAGTAGGAATTGAAGCATTCATCTTCAATGCTTAGAGTGTGAACCGGTAGTATATTAGATTCTAGAACTTGTTTTGTGATGCATTCCGAGATCGCTAGTGAGACTACACTTGTGTAGTTAGGAATAACTAAATGATAAGAGGCATTAGGATAACCCTTGTTTGATACCCGTAATATAATTACTTCTTCCACATCGGTTGAGTAATTACCCCACACCTTTGCGTTGTACTCATCTTTAGTACACGACACCCTAGTTAACCCCTCGAGCCTATCCTTTTAGCGGTTCTCGTGATGTTTCGGTTTTCCGAATATCGATGAAGAGCATTGTTTACACCCCACCCCAAATGTACACCCAAATCGCCTTAGCCTACCTTGTATGCACTCACTTTTAGTGCATTATTGTTATCACCCTAAACCCTTAGTTCAATTATCTAATTACTTGCATGAGTTGCTAAGTTGAGTCATATCTTTGTACACGCTTTGGGACGATTGGGACTCATGGGAAAGTTAAAGTTTTAAATGACTAAAGGGAACGCCAATTCCCTTATCTGCGTAATAACGTACTCCAAGTGTTTTGATCTTTTCAATTCGGGTCATATTAGTGTTAGAGTAATAAAAACTCAAGTGTAGGGATGTGCTATAAATCCCTATTATTTTGATGTTATCGTAGAGGATGGTAGAGTAAAGTGTATGAAAAAAAATCGAAAAAATAGAAAAAGAGAAAAAAAAAAAATAGAGTGTAAAAAAAAAAAAAAAACATACGGCTACCATCCTACATCTATCTTTAAATTTATGTTTGTTTATTTCGAGTTATCTAGAGTTTAGAGTGTCGAGTCTTGGCTTAGCAACGCCATTCTTCGTATGCTTGTAACAATAAGATTTTGACTTGCCACCACTAAATAGCCTATCCCACCAAACCCTTTGTTTCCCTACCGTAAGCCTAACGTTACAACCCTTTAAAGACCTCTTTGATAGTCTTTCCTAGGTGCTTACGCCAAAGCGATGGAGGTTTGATCTATTCTCAAGCCTATGGTAATCTATGTACTAGGACCGGTTAATGAGTGTTTATCTTCCATTTCCAATTTGCTATATTTCATATACACCGAGAGATGTGAGTATCCAAACACCCCATGTGAGGTGCTAGTATGTAATTCCGTGCTTGTTATGACTTTCGGTGCTTATATGTGTTGTGGACTGTTTTAAACCAATGCTTCATGACCCCTAACTTATAAATTAATTGGCTAAAAGCACATTTGCTTGAGGACAAGCAAATATCAAGTGTAGGGATATTTGATAAGGTTTTAAATGTACCTTTTGAGGGGTCGTTTAAGCCCTTATTTGATCACTTTTGTATTCGTTATTGCTTAATATTGTTCCTTTTTACTTTTTAGGTCTCTGGAAGGCAAACCTACTCAGAATGGCACTTATTTGGACGAAAAGGCGCGATATATGAAGAAAATGGCCAAAGTCAAGAATCGAGACACTCAAGTGCTAAATTACAAGGGGACGCGCCTTTGCTAATCTATGACGCCGTCGGAGGAATTTGTGACGACACGTAAGAGAAATTGCTAGTTTTGGAGGACGGCGTCGGGCTTTAAAAGAGTAGGCCGTCGCAACTCGCACGGCCTAGATTCAATCCAGACGCGCCGAAGCTAAAGAGGACGCGTCACAAGCATAAGGTGACGCCGTCATGAAGATTAACTTGGCCAAGACGAAACCCTAATAATGGCGACACGGCGGCGTCACAAATCATAAGGTGACGCCGTCGCACATGTAATCTTATATATAGAATCCGAATTTTTCGCTTTTAGAGAGGAGTCTTTTGGGTAAACTTTTGAGTAAAACCTAAACCAACCAAGGTCGTATTTTAGGGTTTTAAACCCGACTAAACGCCAATTATGCAAACTTGATACGTTTTTCACCGATTTTGATATTTTGCATTTAAAACATATAAAACACTTATTTGTGATATTTTTATCATTTTGATGCATTTAGTGTTTTCGGATGTTTTTGCATTAATATGTAAAATGATGAGTATTTAGACACTCATCATGGTACCGCATCCCTATCGGGTCGATTAACCGCATCGGATCGGAGGGAGAAGCGACCCACTTGATCCTCGAGGCCACCCATTTGATCTTTAGCAAATTCTTGACTTTTTGAAGGTGTCGATGATTGTAAACTTCTTCTGTATGATTTATCCAGTTGCTTTCTTCTTCTTGAGCTCTCATAGGGTACAATTCTGAGTCTTCCTTTTTCTTGGATAGTGGAGGACTTGGAGGTTTTGCTCTTGAGGCGGTGTTTGGTTGCGGTTGCGAGTAATGAAACTCTTCATACATGTCGGTATCTTGAGCTCCGTCCTAAGTTTTCTTTGTGGTTCAAGTGTGGGAATAGGTTCGGCTTCCTACAGGAACAATCCTTTTAGAAGGAGGATTCCTTTTAGGAAGCTTCCTTTGACTCACGATGCTTGTTGCACTTCTGCACTTCTTACGGTTCTCCTTACAGGTGTTCGAAGATTTTTCGTCGAGATGACCAACTTTGCCTTGTCTAAGCTTCCGGATACCTTTTATCGTTTGAGCTTTCGACATCTTTAGTTAGAAAATGCGGCAACACAACACCTTGTTTCTTTGTGCGATTCCTTGATTCCGAAGATAGAATAGGTTACATCGTATCGTGATTGTCGGGTCATTGAGCCTCTTGGGAATATCGGATGAAGTCCGTGCTCTCCGATCAACATTTAGTATATCGATGTAGGGAATCTTTGAGCAAGTTTGTTGAAAATGACATCATGTCATCCCAAATCGAGCTTGATAGCGATGTGTTTCATATTGACCAATGCCCAAAATATTTGGTTCATGAGCTTAGGATGCTCATAGCCTTTCGCGACCGAAGCAGACTTGGTGATGATCATGTAGAGAGTTCTCCATGGTTGAGGAATACTCTTAAGTTCTATGAGAGAATGTTTGGTGATTACTCCTGTGGCCTCGTCATAACGATATCGATTAAGAATTGGAGAGTGAGCTCTTGGTGTGGCATATAGTTTGGTTGGATCGACTTGGAATTAGGAGAATAGCCCTTAAGTGCGGGTGTAATGGTGACTTGTTTATGATTGAGTCACCGTCCACGATCAGATCCTTTGACCCTTTCCATAGTGTTCCGGAAGCTGGATATAGATCTCGAGCAGGTTGCGAGTGAGTGAGCATATTACGATCGGATGAGTCTTGAATATCAATAGCAATTAGACACGAAGATTACGAGCAAATGAGGGTGTCAAAGTCAACACGGAGATTATTCTTTCCTATCTTCATTGGATAGCCATAAGGATAGATATCGACAATGGAGAACTTGATGCATCCACATTCATTTGTTCGACCATGTCGTGATCCGAAATAACATTAGCCAAAAGAACCAACATATCGAAAGACATAATGTTAGTCAACGAAGGTCTTATTGTCTAGTTATTGATATACGGTGATAATGATTGTTACGAGTCCTAAGTCACTTGTATGTACAATAATCTAATGACGTCGTGAAATGTTTCGTGAGTTAGTTAACTTTAAGTTTTAAAGTTTATGTTATCACTTATTGTTCACAACATATTAGACGATTAAGTTTATTAGTGACATTATTGGATTAGTGACGTTATGATTAGTTTATTTACAAGTTTGTACATGTAACAATTCATCATGAAGGTCAATCCGGGGTTAGCGTAGTTTTAGCAAAGTTAGCGTAAAAGCGATATTGACATATCGTGAGCAAGCTTACGCGTAGGATCCTAACCGGCGTAGAGAATTGCAGCGTGGGAATAGGGGACCTTATGCGTGGAGCTTCAGCGTGGCGTATATACCTTCTGGCGTAAGGCGTACTCGTAAAGGACCTTATGCGTGGGGTCATTGTTTGCATATCCTTCACGGGGATCGCGTAGTCCATTGTAGAACCTTACAGCGTGGCTATGCGTGGGAATATTCTTAACGCTGACTACGTAAGGGTAATCCTTATCGCGTAGAGTTGCAAATGACCTTGATTCCGAGTGTTAAGCGTAGCAAAGCACGAAATAAGTTCATCAAGTCATCAATATTAACACGAGCATCATTTTAACATTTTATGGCATGAAACTTTTCGGAACCGTTATGCGTGAAATACATCGCGTGGTCTAAACCCAAAATCTGCAGTATGAGATCTAGCCATGGAATATGCACCAAACTTTTACGGTAGTTTAAGAGTGTTGAGGAAGTCTATATACAAGTTATAACACCCAATTCATGGTGAATCAAAAATACCCAAACTTAAGAACTTTAAACCCTAATTCCAAATTGTTAATGATTTAGAGTTTCGGTGGTTATAAAGTAAGGAAATCATCAATTCAACATCATAAGAACATAACAATCTTTTTGACCAAAACACTTCACATTCGAAAACACCCAATTCGACACAAGAACCCTAATTTTCAAAAATCATTGATACGTGTTTGGGTGGGTTTGATGATTAAATGATATCATTAATGTATTTGAAACATTTTGGCATAATCCATTTAACCACAACTCACACACAATGATTGTGTGTTCATACGCTTATGCGTAGAACACATAATCACGTAAAACAATTTCTAGCCGTTGGATTTACATGAGATTTGAAACCTTAGCTTAAAAACATGTTTTAATCACGAAACAACTTACAAAGAGATGATCAAAAGCGGTTTCTTGGTTGATTCTTGGCGTAGATTGGTTAGGTTTTAGTAATAAATGTGAAGTGATAATGTTAGGTGAGTATTTTATTGAAAATACTTTCGGTTTTGATTATAGTCCTCCACTATTCCATTTCTATACAAAGCCATTTAACTTCCATTTGGTTACCAAACGAAGATTTTAGGAAAGAAGCATGGCTGGATCCCGATGCTTCAAGCTAAGGCTTCTTTTTAGGAGTGTTTCTTTGTCGTGGTGCTCTTTATCTTGGCATTCGTGTCATGGCGAACTCGATGTTTGTTGGGTTTGAATTTGAGAGGCCACCGTATGTATCTTAGCAATGCAAGCCACACCACTGATCAATATCACTCCATCTTTGAAAAGGTGGTTTCCATAGACATCAATGTGGAATAGCCCTCTTTCAGCTTCTCAATCACTAGACAGTTCACAAATTTAACCCTTCGGCGACTCCCTATTACATTCCACCAGGCACTTTAATCTCGTGTTGGAACTCAACTCTTTTCCTTTTGCCAGTGGATGATTGTGGTTGAGATCCTTGAGGTGCGATTAAAGCGGCTGAATTCCCGCTAATGGACAATCCCTCGCCTTTCATATCTTTTATCGAGCATTTTCATCGTGTCCTTAACCACGCATTTTTCTTCTTTTCAATAATCGGACCAAATTCATCGAGTTCAATGATCCCAAGTCGTTGAATTTGAGAGGATCATGAAATTGAAGTGCCTTTTATCATCCCTCTCAGAGACGCTCATGGCCGAGGTTTGGTATTAGGGATGATTCGACATCTCGTGATCTTTTGAGAGCCTTCGCTTGTCATTGTCCATTGTACTCCTCAATTCGCTTTGCACGAGCTTCGCTTTCTTCTTCTTTTTCTTCCAACTGCTTTCATAGCGTCATCCGAAGCGTACTGAGCTTCCTTGAACTTTTGTCCGCTCGACCTTTTGGAGCTTGCTTGGATTTAGTCCCATGTTTTCGCTTCTTCTACGACAACCTTTCGCTGCTTCTCGTTTTTTTCTCTTCTTGACTAGTTTCAATCTTCTTTCTTCTTTAGCAAGATGTTTACTCACCGTTGTGGTGTTAGCAGTACTCAAAGGTCGCCGATTTTATAGGGAATCTTCTCGTGCCCGTGGTTGCCATTTTGCCTTTCCTTTGTCCCGCCTTGAGGAAGATGAAGTTGCTACCAGGGGTGGTGGTGTTGTTGTTATTGGAGTGATTACCGCTGTGTTGTTGTTGTTGATGTTGGTGGGATTGATGAGATAGGTGTTCCGAGAATGGTGGTGATGATGAGATTTGAGCCACCGATGTCGTTGGTGTTGGCTCCCCTCGGTGTGAAGGAGTTTCTTCAAATATTCTCCCCTCAACCATTGCGGAGCTTCATGAGGGCAAGAGTTGGAGTTGGTGCTTGAGGGGGCCCGAGGGCTTGACCCTGAAGGCCTGATAAATTTCGAGATCATAGCCTTGATGTTCGAAGTGTCGATTGAATACCGGTGACTTTAGTTTCCAAATTAGCCTCGTGAAACCTCCAGGCGGTCCATCCTGGGCCCAAGATTCCGTGCCGAGATGATGGATGCTCGAGTCAAAGTAGCCACTCACGTATTCAAAGAGTCCAATGTAGCTTGAAGTGATCGGACTATGGATGTAAGACCACGAACATTGGCGAGACTTGAGCATATCGAGCGGTTCGGTGAGGCTTGAGGATTGTTTCAATTGCGCCTCAAGAGCCTCCAAAGACTTTAGAGTTAGAGTGCGGGTCTTCTTTGACAAACTCCCCGATTTCATCTATCGTGGTACCTACACCTCAAGATGCTCGAGGAATTTAGACATGTTCTCATCCGGTCGGTGAATGTTGTCATACATCGATCCTCGTGCTCATGAACATTTTCATCAAAGCCATGTACCTCGGCCTTTAGATCAAGATAACTCGCAGCTGACCTCGGTGTGTTGTTCCCATAATGTGTCAAATGACCCCATAATATAACTTTCTTGAAGCTTTGGTGATCCACCGAATGAGCTGCCTTCAAGAAGTGGGAGAACATTATCAAATCTTTTAAATTCATCGGTGGAGGAAGAGAGTCATCATTGTCGCTTGACTGGTGATTCAAGATGCTCTCTGGATCAGTCGAGGCTCTTGTTCACCAACCTCATCGTCCATTTCTTCTCCGGTGATAAGATTTCATCATCGGTCTCAAGAAGCTCATCTTTAGAAAATAATATCTCGCTGACATCGCAATAGCTAACTGTGGGTTGGTGATGGGTTCCATATCGCGGTGGTATGTTTCCTCCGAGTCTTTGTCCCCTGTTGACCCCTCGACACCGTGGGTGTTTCCAAAGCCTTCTCCGGAGTCGATTGGTTGTGGGTTCCAGATCGGCGGTTGTTTCTTTTCCTCCGAGTCTTTGTCCCCAATGACCCCCGAGACACCGTGGGAGTTTTCCAGTGCCTTCGGTGGAGTCGGTGATAGTTGTATCCCTATCGGCGGTTATATTTTTCCTCCGAGTCTTTGGGATCGATCGGTGTGCTCTCGCACAAAGGCTTGGATATGCTAATGTCATCACCGGGCGCTTGTGGAAGGCGCTCGGTACCGGTTGTATGTTTCCTCCGGATCTTGGGGAGTAGTAGGTGTGACCAAGGCACCGACCGTGATGTATCAATGTCCTTCGTTGTCACCGGGGTGGTTGTTGCACGGTCAAGGGTGTCTTTTGGTCTCGGGCATTTTGTGCCTCTTAGGTCATGCTCCTGAAGCCTCGGGGCCCCGATACTTTGGTTTAGTCTTAGTCCCATCGAGACTTCCTTTTTCTTTTTAGGAGTGGGTTTAGAGACATCGATCCACTTTGATTGTTTACAAAGAATCATGTGGGCCGTTAATTCAATGGGAGTGACGAGGATGGGTCCTTTTGAAAATTTGATGGGCTCAGATGCCGTGTAAATTTCCAAAATTTTCATCCCGAGTATAATTTGAACCCAAGAATGATTGCGAGCACAAGAGACAAACCTAGGATACGTAAACGTGCTTCGTCCTAGTTTTGCTCAGAGCTCATTACGAGATCATCGTAAATGATCTCCCTATATCGACAGTGACCCCATTCATCAAGATGCCATCATCAACCGAATAGAGTTAACTTGTTCGGTGGATGAGTGGTTCCCGCCGAGGACCCGAATCACAAAGTGAAGAGGATCCTCCAAGCCACGGGAATGAGCTTTTAGTATTCGGGGTCTTGTCCAAAAAGTTGGATCTAAAATGATTTGTTTTAACCCATCCTTCACCATGGAGGGTTCGGGATGGGCGACATAAGCACCTTTGTTATAATCTAACCTGTTGTAGTGCAAAACGTTTTGTAATCCGTGGTGTATTGTTTCCCCATTTAGACCGAACTCGATGAGATACTCTGAGAGGTCTAAGGTTATTCTCATCAAGAGAAGGTGTCGGGTCAAAGGCTCTAGTTGTAGCCCAAAACTCCCCGAGGTAGTTTGGGTACACCATCGAGGACATTTTACAAAGGCCGTTTTGAGTGGGCAGTTGAATAAAATTTTATAATGTCTTTATAGGTTGGGACATTTTCAGGATATTCAAAATTTCCTATGACATTATTTGTTTTAAATTCAACGTTAGTAAGATCCCCTACCCACTGAGAAGCAAACTGGAGAGATTGTGTTCTAGCCATTTCCATTAACGAAGATTTTAGGGTTTAAAAAATGTTTTGACTAGAACAATCAAAGTATTTAGATCTCTTCAAGTTTGTGATGAAAAACTTTTGTAAATGTTTACAAGGAGGGTTTTTCCAAAAGAGGTTTTGAAGATATTGAGAACACACAAATATTTCTGGATTTGAGAAGGAATTTTGACAGAGTTTAGTTGCAGAAAATAATTTGTGTGTTTGTTTGTGTTGGAAGAGGGTATTTATAGAGTGATAAGAGGGGTGTTTTGTGCACAAATGGGAAAATTAAGAGTCGGTTTTTGAAAGACGTTTGAATTTCCACATTTAATGCTACCACCCATTACCCGCAAAAAATCCTATTTTTCAAGGAATGCTTGCGAGGCACAAGAAAAGTGCACTTTGCGGAGAAAAAATATCAATTTGATATTTTTGTGAGAGGCATTAAATGCCAAGTGGGATGACATGAAGACAAAGAGACATATATTTCTTTATTAAATTGGCATAGTTACCAACCTAGGACATTAAAGTAACCGATATTTGGATCATTTAGTTACTCATTCAATGCTCTTTGTCAAGTGTCAGGGACCTCGAATGAGTCTTACTCATTCGGTGAGAGGTTGGTTTTGGATGTTCAGGAGAATGAACCATTTCGAGAACTTATCGAGATTGGTTTTCGGACACTTGGCTTTCAATGTCAAGCATTCCTAATTCACTTTCGCCTCCTCAAGGTAGGTTCATCCAGGGTTTGGTGAAGATATCGGCCATTGATATTCGGTAGGATGAAATGTAGTTCAATATCTCCTTTCATTATGTGATCCTCGATGAAGTGATATCGATATCAATGTGTTTGGTTCATTAGGTCACTAGTTTTACAAACACAAGTAATATAGAAAGGAGATGAGGCGATTGAACAAGCTCTAACACACACACACGATAGTAAGCATACGGTTATGTGAAGATGTATGTGAAAGAAAGAAAACTTGAACAACCAACCCTCAAGTGAGGGTTATTACATTGTTTATATAGGCAAGGAGCTAGGGCAACACTCCCTCTCCTTCCCTATTCCTTATTGGGCTTGGGCCTAAGCTTATGGGCCTTCTACATAAGCTTGACCTTAAACAAACATAAAGGCCATAATAAAGCTACCTATTACATATGAAATATAAATACTTGAAATCTTGTTTAGAGTGATTCCAACAATCTCCCTCAAGTATATATGAATGTAAACGGTGAAGGCGTTGATGTAATAGTAGTCGTACGCCTTCGACATTCTTCTTTCTTGTGAGAGGAATTGCCTTGATTCGAACAATCTCCCGGTGTAGAGATAGTTATCTTTGAACGCTTATGCTTTGACGTCATCTTTAACTTTGTTCTTTGATCATTGTTCTTTGTGGTGAAAGTGATAGTATGTTGTTATCTCGCATCGCCTCGCTTTCAGTTCTGCTTGCGCTCCGGTGTCTCCACGCCATTCTTCAACATGCTCACACGCTCTTTGACGTTGGAATTCAATGTTGATGAAGTTCTTTAAGTTTTGACTTTGTAGATTCTTTGGTTTGATGAAGAATCATTCTCGACGGGTTGTGTTGTCATGAATAGAACTTCCATTAGTGATGATGTTGGCGTGAGCATGAGAAGAATCAAGACGATCATTCCGCTCCGTAGCTTCCATAAGAAGAAAACATTTCAAACGGTTAGTAATAAGCGGTTTCCAGACTTACAAGTTTGAACTTCGAGAGTTAACAATGATAGTGTGAAAACACAACTCTAATTCTTACAAAGGCCGTTCTCGAACCGGAGTCCCACAAGTGAGATAACGCGATGTACCGGCACATCTACAAGCTTCGATGAGTCGCCGAGGTACAATCAAGCATCACCTCACGATCAGACCGCTTGAGACACACTCGCGTAATCCACGGGAGTTACCGGCGACTACTGGTCGTGGTCGTTTGATGTTGACCGGCAGAGTTTCCATTCAATCACCGAGATCGCGATGTGAACCTCTCATAAATGTTCTCGACAGTTGCTAAGATCTCGTGAAGGACTCGATATGAACCATCGATAATCTTATTTGTTGATCATCAAGTGATTAAATGTCAAGTGTTCTAAGAGATCTTTTGATGAATCTCGTGGCTCTAGACTCAATAGTGCGTTTTGGTTTTCTGGCGGAGACTAGGAGAGGGTCTCCTTCTTCAATACCGGCGATCTCTCAAGAGAAAGCCAATAGTTTACGTAGGGTTCCCGTGAGAATGAAACAAGCTCGCTGAGAGAAACTTGAGTGGCTAAGAAGGTTTAGTGCATGCGCCATCGGGTCCATGACGACTTTTAATCTTCAATACCGGTGTCACTAAGTGACAATCAAGAGTATATGAATTGAACCCGTGTACGCCCTAAGTTGAATAACTGGAGGGCTATTTCTTTCACCCTTTACTTTATATTTCTTTTGATTCTTCAACTCCTTCTTTCTCCGATTCTCATTTTCTCCTTTTTATAATCATTCCTAAGGACTTCTAACACTAACTAATGGTAGTGTCCTTGGGTAGATCCTCCGACTCAAGCGGATCATAGGACAGTTATTCCTAACCTTAGTCACCTTATTTCTCCATGACTAACCTATGTTTGCCATTAAAACCATCAGATGTGAAAATATCTCTCAAAGGGTTTGTAAATGAAAACATGTTTGAACCATCGTGAGAGATAAAGTTTTGCATAAATACTCCCTCCACATGTGCTTAAGAGTATTAATGGTTTAAATGCACGGTGAGGAAAGAGCGACACTTTTGAATTGATCCATCAAGATAGACAATCCCCATGAGACACGGTTCGTTGCATAGTTAAAGAGTTACATTGTCGCTTTTAGGTGACAACTAGCTCTAATAACTACCTTGAAGGTGTAGACAAACCTCGAAGGTTGTCATACCCGTCGAGTTCATGTCTATCGTGAGTTTCTCGAATGGTACTTTCTACTTGGACAAGTCCTCATGAGACACGCTTACATTACTAGCGAACTAGCTTGAAATTATTACCCGTCCGTGACAAGTCTTTTCGAGTTACAAACAGTTTAGTACCGTCAATTCGTTGGTTAAGTCCGAGGTACATGATTCATTTGCATTTTGCACAACATATTTCTTATCACACAAATTTTCTCCCTCAAAAATGGCATAAAGAATGTTATTTTTGAACGGTTGACAATAAATATGACCATTTCGAAAAGTCATGGGAAGAGTGACCACTGTGAACAATTTGTGAACAAAGTTTTAATTCAAATACTCCCTCAACTAGTGATATAAACGGTTGAGGTTTTGAAAACATATGGGAAGTACTTGTCTTTTTGAGCAAAACCTTGAAAATGAAAGGTTTGATAGGTTTTACTCAAAAATAAGAAGCTTTAGCCCTTTTATAAGGATTGTGGCACCGAGCGCACTACGTGGTCCTTTCTTGACTATTACGGGTTGTACATTTGTTATGTGCACAAGCCATCGACATATATAATCAATCATCCAAAATTATATGAAAGAACCAAATCAAGGAGTACCAAGAATTTCGGTGATGTTCCCAAGAGTACTAACAGTATGTTGATAGCCATGATGTTGATCCTGGTCGACCACCAACAAAACTTTCCAACGCTCGAATCGATCCCTTCTCGAACAACCGCTCATCAATCATGGTGATGATCCTTCTCACATCCCTCCTTTCCGAGAATTCCAGCGCTTAGAAGACCCATTTTCGGATGTATATCCTTCAACCCGACGCCAATCCATCCCTAACCGACTTCAAGGTATGATCCCGAATTACGAAGTTCACTACACGCCATTAAGCGGTTTCTTTGAAGTTCACCGCGGTAAACAACTACGAATGGTTTGCTAATGAGCGATATTGAGTTAATCAATCGATGCTCGGGAAGATCAAGCGCTGGAGGAGTGAGGTTGACACGCTTCGATATGATTCAACCAAGAAGTCAAGATCTTCAACACGCTCTTTGATGACTATGCGTCCGATGAAGATGAGCAATGACTTGATGAATTCACGTTGTACTTCGCTTGAAATTGTCTCATGCGACCTTGAACTTTGGCAAGATACATGTCTTCAATATCGTTGATGTTCAAATTTCAAAGTCGACTTGAGAGAATGCATAGTCCCTTTCGCCTTGTCTTTTGACCACAATCTTCTTGAGAAAGTGTAGTCCCATTTAGACGATAGACCAACATGTTGGACTGCCACGATACTTTTAGTCTTCGAACACCGCATGTTGAGACTTCGACCAAGCGACTTCAGTAGATTCTTCGCTCCGGCCAATGGTGAATCCCATACATTGCATCTTGGTCATATGCTACCACTTTGTCGGAGAACATGTGGGTAGCGTTCCTCGATGGCTATACAATCGAGTATATTGCGGCGGGGAATGGAAGTGTCGAGATGTAGCGTATTTCCTTGAACCATCGCCACCGTGTTGAAGAAAATCTAAGTCTTTGTTGAAAAAATGTCTCAAAGGAATCCTAGGTCGATCGGGTTGGCCAATGGTAGGTAGAGGTCGAGACCGATCGATGTAATATGGAGGATTGTCCCGCTTGGTGAAGTCGATGTTTATTTCGGGTTGAGCCAATCCATGTTGTTAGACATGGCTCGAGCAATGTTGTCAAGGTGATATTCAACCTCGATTGCACTTTCCAGCTGTTTTCAAGAGTAGGAATCGTCATTCTTGATGCGCTTCAACTCGATTTCGTCATCTTCTTCACACGGAACCTTTCTTGCAAAATCTTTGCATGCTCCAAGGTACTACCGCTCACCAATTCTTGACCTTCTTCAGATAGGAGTGTTGTTAACAAGTGTAGCAAACCATTCAAACTCTTCGCTTTTATCGTCATCTAGCCATGATACGACGTCAAGATGAAGCGCCTTCTTCTTCTTTTCAAGGCTTGGATGATGATGCCGGTTTCATCCTTGTTTGGGAGAGGTGGGTTGTTGTTGGGGCTCAAGGACCTCTTCATCGTCACCACCCGTGATACTCAAAGTAATCACTGCTTTTTGAGTCAAGGGTGGTAACTCGGAATCGTCCCGAGGTTTATCGAGAGAAGACCGAGGCGGAGGAGACTTTGTTGAGAAGAAGTCCGTTGTTGAGGAGGTGGCATCGAAGAAGATTCACCGCATCGCTTCGACGTTTTGGTGCGAGTCTTTATCCTTATCATCGCCATCTTTGGCCGTTTGGGTTGATCGGTGACTCCTTGCAAGATGATCCGAGTTGAAAAGGCAGACCTTCAAAAATTTAGCTTCATCCGGAGTAAACGCTCGAGATCGCTTTGACATTTGCATCACTAGTTTAGCGATTAACTTTCATTCGTAGAGATCGACTTCTTTGGCCATTATATGTTTAACCAATGCGACGATGTTAGGGTGAGTTGTCCGAAAATACTTCTCTAGTCACACCGGGACAAAGGTTTCGAGAAGAAACTTGTGGGTATGATCTCTTGTCATCTTCTCCCGTTCCTTTTGGACTTTAGGAATGAAATCAAGGTACTTGTTAGTGTAACCTTCGATCATTTCGCTCGGTTCCTCTTTACGATGATTCTTCATGAACTTCAACAAACTCCCTTTCTTTACGATCTTGTCTTTCTCATCATTTAAATCTTGATTTGGTCAAGAAACCAATTCGGCTTTACGTAAAGTATGTCCTTCTTCTCGACATGTTGGACAATTTTCACAATTCTTTCATGAGTCCGAGAAATCCAAGATTTAGGTGGTTTCTTCACGATTTGGATGATGATTTGGTTGACTTCTTAGATGGTGGTTGTGATGAATGAGACGAAGAATCCGATGATGATGAGATGTGAGGAGATTCCGGTCCTTTGGTGGTTGAAAGTTTCCTTCGTGAGCGTGTAGGACTATCCGAAGAAACTTCGTATAATCATCATCGCCATCTCTAGACTTTTCTTTCTCGCACTTCTTGGTTTCGGTTCCTCAAAGTCATATCTCGATAGTATCCTCCACAAGTCGTTGTTGTTGCGTAAGAGTGGTGGTATGATTGGTGCAAAACCGCTGTTTTCTCACGCAAGCTAGCCACTCATGAATGGCCAACCGTAAGGAACTTAAAACAAACAAACACCAAATGCAATTTAGATCAGAGAATACAGTGGATTCCGGTCGTTAAGTCCCACTTGAGGATGACCGGTGTTTAACACAATCGATGTCGAATAATCACTAAGGATAGTGATCAGTAAGGAATTTGAGTTATTTTATAAATTACAGGGGCTTAAATGCAAATTAAAGGAAATTAAAATCTAAATTATATTAAATAAACGCTATCACTAATTTCATACTGATGTTTTTGATTTTTCTGTTTTTAAAACTTAAATTAAAAACTACGCGACGTACACAAGAAAATGTAAAACTGAAGCAGTATTAATCTTAAAAATATGAAAATGATATTTTTACAAACCTAATGATATGAGAAAATTTTAAGAAAAAGAAAATTATTTTTATAACTATTAAATTAATTATTATTAATTAAAAACTAATTTTAACTATTTAATAATAACCTAAATTACAAGAAAATAGGAAATAAAGCTAGAAAAATAAAATTATGACTTGGAAAAATCTAAAATAACAAAAGAGAATTTTCAAAACTATTTTTATATTTTTCTGATTATTTTTCTATTTTTTATGGATTTTAAACTATTTAAAACTAATTAAATTGCTAAAAATTACAAATTAAACTATGAAAAATCTGGAAAATTACTTTTTTTACTTTTTATATTTATCTAAACCTAAGAAAAATGTAAAATTATTTTTTTGAACTTTTTCTGAATTAATTGCAATAAAAGCTAATTAAAATGACTTAAAAACTGATTTAAATAAAGAAAAATAGCAAACTGACTAGGAAAAATCTGAAAAATTCAGGAAAAGTCTAATTTAATATATTGAATCTAAGAAAATAGAAAACAATGGCTTGTTTGTAAGAAAATGAAATCAGAATACTAGTGCTTATGAAATAAGCACTGAATAAGCCAAAGGGTACCAAAAGGAACCAACCGAATACGAAGCTTTGTTATGCTAAAATTACTCTAAAACAACTTATTACAACAAGTCTTTGACCCTTGAATTGCAAATCGCTTGTGATTTGATGATTTGACCGCAAGAGCCCAAAACAGATTTTAAGGTCCGCTTGAATGGAAAATAAGCACTCAAACAAAGGTCCAAGCTAAAACCAAAAGTGTGAGTCTAAAGTAAACTGACCAAGTTCTTGTAAACCAAAGATTAGACCAAGATGAGCTCTTATGAGCCTTGTGCAAGGATTGCAAGAAAGTCGAGAAAAACTCACCAAAGTCGAGTTTGGTGAAGCGAACAATCGAGCCTGTTTGACAAGCTCATTAGAGCTTTTAGAAAATTTCTAAAATTTAACAAAAATCATGATAAGTAATTTGACCAGTTGAAGTTCTTAATCCCAGAGTTTCACTCAGTTTGAACCAAGAATGAGTGCAAGAAAAATCACCCCATTTGGGTGAAAACTAGTTTTTTTATGTTTTGACTTTTTATCAGTTATGAAGATATTGACTTTTGTGAACTTTGATTCCACTTTTTTAGACTGATGTTGATGTATTAAACTGAAACAAACTTAATGCAAGCTAATTCTATGTATTTTAAACACAAAATAAGCTTTTGATATCACAAGTTTTTAACAGATAAGGACTTAGAACAGTTGAGACATAATTTTGACTTTAGAGGTGTGCAGGTGCAAATTATGACTTGAATTGAGTATCTATGAGCTAAACAAGTCTAAAACTACAAGTTTCTACCAATGAGCAGTCCTTAAACACAGTTTTGACAGCAATCCCAAACACAACTTTTATGACTGATTTGACTATTTAAACTAAGCTTATGACTGATTTAGCTAATATAACCATTTAAACTAACTCTAGCATCACTAATTAAACATGTCTAGATTATTTAATGACCACAAGATTCAAATATGAACACAAATTGCAAACTGACTAAAAAATGAAAATGAGAAATAAGCTTACAAATGCTCAAGCTTATTTGGTAGTTTAAACAGAACCCAATATATGCTACTCTATATCAAATCCAACCCAAACACTGCTCTGCAACAACCCATTCCATTCCCAACCTGCTTGAACCAAAATTTCTTCTTTGTTGACTTTTGTTGACCATCAACCCATTATGCTTGAAACTGAACTCCAGGCTTACAGAAAGCTATACTAAGCTTGAATAAGCTTGTTTGACTTTAAATAAAGCTTATTGAAGCTTTGAACATAAGAGTTAGACCTTGAATTTTTGCAACAGTGAGCCATATATCATGAATTGTTGATACCACTTGAATTTCCACTTGAAAACAGTTTTAATACATTTCAATAACTTAATTTGATATCATGAAACAAAATATTACAACTTAAAGCTTAATTAAAGACTTAAAAATAAATTACGACATTCATAAAATTAAAAAACTAAAGACTGCATTCTTCTCTCTATCTCCTCCTTCTTTTATGCTCCAATAAGCATCCACGTGTCCTTCTGAGAGAATCCCACCACTTTTCTTGACCAATGGGTGAGTTTTGGCCATTTTAGCCGTTTTTATCAATTTGGCGAGAAAGCCTATATTTGACCCGTAGGGTCCGATTTAGTCGCTAGGGGGGGGGGGTGGCATTTAATGTGGAGGGTTTGTGATGATGAGGGGTGGTTTGTGGAGAAAAGGTGATGGAGGTGACCGTATTGCGAGTGCAACATGTGGGAAGACAGTGTACAAAGGGGTGGTAAGGTGGAGGTTTGACTTTGTTTGACCTGGGGTCCAAAAGAGAAAAGACAGGGGCCAAAATGTGTTAAAGGCAGGGTCAATATTAGTTTTGACAAGCCTTAGCTTAGGTTTATAATACAAGGACCAAATTGTAATTACGCCAAACTAGAGGACCAATCACGCCATTTTCTCAAAGTTCTCACAAGGGCTAAAACCGACAACCTTCAATAGTACAAGGACTAGTTTTGACACTTTCAATTTTCCAAGGACTATTTAAGCACAATTTCAAAACTCGAGGGACCTAATCGCCATTTGACAAAAGATTTATTCAAGGACCATTTTGACAACTTAGAATATTTCAGGACCTTGAATAACATTTTTCTTTATTTTGTTTTACCAGGACCTGCTTTTGACAACTTTTGAAACTTGGGGACTAAACGCCAATTATGCAAACTTGATACGTTTTTCACCGATTTTGATATTTTTGCATTTAAAACATATAAAACACTTATTTGTGATATTTTATCATTTTGATGCATTTTCGAGTGTTTTCGGATGTTTTTGCGATCTAATTTGTACAAAAATGATGAGTATTTAGACACTCATCATGGTACCGCATCCCTTATCGGGTCGACAACCGCATCGGGATCCGGAGAGGAGGGCAAGACCACTTGATCCTCCAGGCCACCCATTTGATCTTTAGCAAATTCTTCACTTTTTGAAGGTGTCGATGATTGTAAACTTCTTCCGTATGATTTATCCAGTTGCTTTCTTCTTCTTCGAGCTCTCATCATAGGGTACAATTGCTTGAGTCTTCCTTTTTCTTGGATAGCTGGAGGACTTGGAGGTTTTGCTCTTGAGGCGGTGTTTCGTTGCGCTTGCAGAGTAATGAAACTCTTCATCCAGACAAGATCTTGAGCTCTCGTCCCTAAGTTTTCTTTGTGGTTCAAGTGTGGGAATAGGTTCGGCTTCCTTTACGGGAACAATCCTTTTAGAAGGAGGATTCCTTTTAGGAAGCCTTTGACTCACGAGACTTGTTGCACTTCCTCGCACTTCCTCTTCTCGGTTCTCCTTACGGTGTTCCAAGATTTTTCGTCGAGATGACCAACTTTGCCTTGTCTAACTGCCTGATACCTTTTGTACGCTTCGAGCTTTCGACATCTTTAGTTAGAAGGAAATCGCAACACAACACCTTGTTTCTTTGTAGACGATTCCTTGATTCCGGCGGATAGAATAGGTTCTCACAAGATATCGTGATTGTCGGGGTCATTGAGCCTCTTGGGAATATCGTGATGAAGTCCAAGTGCTCTCTGGATCAACAGCTTTAGTATATCCGATGTAGGAATCTTTGAGCCAAGTTTGTTGAGAAATGACATCATGTCATCCCAAATCGAGCTTCGATAGCGATGTGTTTCATATTGACCAATGCCCAAAATATTTGCGTTCTATGAGCTTAGGATGCTCATAGCCACCGTCGCGACCGTAAATGACTTGGTGATGATCATGTAGAGTTCTCCATGGTTGAGGAATACTCTTAAGTTCTATGAGAGAATGTTTGGTGATTACTCCGGGCCTCGCCATAACCGATATCGATTAAGAATTGGAGAGTGAGCTCTTCAAGAGTGTGGCATATAGTTTGGTTGGATCGACTTCAGAATTAGGAGAATAGCCCTTAAGTCTCGGTGTAATGGTGACTTGTTTATGATTCGAGTCACCACACAGAATCAGATCCTTGACCCTTTCCATAGTGTTCCGAACTGTTGGATATAGATCTCGTGAACAGCTTGCGAGTGAGTGAGCATATTCTCGATACGGATGAGTCTTCGAATATCAATAGCAATTAGACACGAAGATTACGAGCAAATGAGGGTGTCAAAGTCAACACGGAGATTATTCTTTCCTATCTTCATTGGATAGCCATAAGGATAGATATCGACAATGGAGAGAACTTCGATGCATCCACATTCATTTGTTCACCATGTCGTGATCCGAAATAACATTAGCCAAAAGAACCAACATATCGAAAGACATAATGTTAGTCAACGTAAGGTCTTATTGTCTAGTTATTGAATGTACAATGATAATGATTGTTACGAGTCCTAAGTCACTTGTATGTACAATAATCTAATGACGCCGTGAAATGTTTCGTGAGTTAGTTAACTTTAAGTTTTAAAGTTTATGTTATCACTTATTGTTCACAACATATTAGACGATTAAGTTTATTAGTGACATTATTGGATTCGTGACGTTATGATTAGTTTATTTACAAGTTTGTACATGTAACAATTCATCATGAAGGTCAATCCGGGGTTGCGTAGTTTTAGCAAAGTTAAGCGTAAAACGAGATTGACATATGCGTGAGCAAAGCTACGCGTGGGATCCTAACTTACGCGTAAGAAATGTTACGCGTGGGAATAGGGGACCTTGTGCGTGGAGCTTACGGCGTGGCGATATATACCTTACGCCGTAAGGCGTACTCGAAGAGTAGACCTTATGCGTGAGGTCATTGTTTACGATATCCTTCACGGTGATACGCCGTGAGTCCATTGTAGAACCTTACGCGTGGCTATCGCGTGGGAATATTCTTACGTAACATGACCACGCTGTGGGGTAATCCTTATGCGTGGAGTTGCAAATGACCTTGATTCCGAGTGTTAAGCGTAGCAAAGCCCGAAATAAGTTCATCAAGTCATCAATATTAACACGTAGCATCATTTTAACAACATTTTATGGCATGAAACTTTTCGGAACCATTATAGTGAAATACATACGCGTAGTCTAAACCCTAAATCTACGCAGTATGAGATCTAGCCATGGAATATGCACCAAACTTTTTCGGTAGTTTAAGAGTGTTGAGGAAGTCTATATACCAAGTTATAACACCCAATTCATGGTGAATCAAAAATACCCAAACTTAAGAACTTTAAACCCTAATTCCAAATTGTTAATGATTTAGAGTTTCTGGGTGGTTATAAAGTAAGGAAATCATCAATTCAACATCATAAGAACATAACCCAACAATCTTTTTGACCAAAACACTTCACATTCGAAAACACCCAATTCGACACAAGAACCCTAATTTTCAAAAATCATTGATACGTGTTTCTGGGTGGGTTTTGATGATTAAAATGATATCATTAATGTATTTGAAACATTTTGGCATAATCCATTTAACCACAAACTCACACACAATGATTGTGTGTTCATACGCTTATGCGTAGAACACATAATCACGCGTAAAACAATTTCTAGCCGTTGGATTTACATGAGATTTGAAACCTTAGCTTAAAAACATGTTTTAATCACGAAACAACTTACAAAGAGATGATCAAAAGAGGTTCTTGGTTGATTCTTAGGCGTAGATTGGTTAGGTTTTAGTAATAAATGTGAAGTGATAATGTTAGGTGAGGTATTTTATTGAAAATACTTTCGGGTTTTGATGATTATAGTCCCTCCACCTATTCCATTTCTATACAAAGCCATTTAACTTCCATTTTGGTTACCAAACGAAGATTTTAGGAAAGAAGCATGGCGACACTCCCCTCGACTTAAGAAATAATGAAAGGTTATAAATTTAGTCCGAGGAGTGTCATTAAACCAGAATATTCACCACCATTGTAAAATGAAACAACGAGATATGAAAACATGCAAGTACACAGATGTTTTGAAACAGCTAAGAGATTATTTTCTCCCCTCAACACTTGATCGGATAAATACCAAATTTTGAAAGATTAAAGTGTTGACGGAAGAAATGTACTTGCCATGTTGAAAGAAAGATAGATTAGAAGAATATTTTTGTTGTTTTACCGGATTTTATATTTTTGTATTTTGTTTTGAAAAATTATTTACAAAAGATGTTTTGGTGTTTGATGTGTTTTAAGACATTTTAAGAGGTCATCCAATTCCTCTTGAGTCAAACACCTCATACCAATCCGGTGAACCAACTCATTAAACCTAGCGGAGGCAAGGATTTGGTGGCGGATCGCTAATGGTATTCGCACCTACAAAGTATAATTCAATCGGCACTGCTCCACGTGGTCCTTGATGAAATGATAGCGAAGATCGATGTGCTTTGATTTGAGTCTTTGAATCGGGTTGCGAGATCGCAATGGCACTCCGATTGTCGCAGACATCGAGATTCATCAAATACGTAACCATAGTCTTTGAGTTGTGTTCTCATCCAAATGACTTGAGCACAACACGCGACATGGCTACATATTCGCTTCGCTGATGATGATGATGTACAATCCTCGCTTTGATTGCCAAGACACCAGCTTATCACCGAGAAATTGTAGTGCTCTGAAGTACTTTTCCTCGAGTCTAAGCATCCTGCGTGATCGGCGTCTGGCGATTAGTTCAAAACCGAATCCTTCGGATACGGATCCCCAAGTTAATGGTTCCCTTGATGTATCGGAGGATTCTTTTAGCCTCGAGAGGTGGGTTTCAATTGGTCGCGATCGATAAGGGAGCATAGATAAACGGCAAAGACAATATCAGTCTGCTAGTCGTTAGATACATGAGAGACCCAATAATACTTGGTATTTGGTGGGGTCAACTAATTTCCATGTAAATCAAAGATCTAGCTTCTTGGTATGAGTCATTGGTGTGGCATAAGTATCACAGGTTTTCATTCCAAATTTGTTTAACAATTCAAGGGCATATTTGACCGACTCAAGAAAATACCACGGGTGATTGATGAACTTGCGGTCCTAGAAAGAACGTGAGTTCACCCATCATGGACATTTCAAAATTTTTCTTCATTAGTTTTGCAAAAGCGGTTGAAAACTTTTATGTGTAGACCCAAAATGATGTCATCCACGTAAATTTGAACAATTAAGATATGTTCCCGTGATATTGTATAAAAGAGTTGGGTCAACCGAGCCTTTGGTGAAATTATTGGCAATGAGGAAAGATGATAGCTTATCGTACCATGCGCCCGAGGGGCTTGTTTGAGACCATAAAGAGCTTTGTTCGGTTTGTAGACATGGTTCGGGAACTCAGGATCAACAAATCCATCCGGTTGGTGACATAGACCGTTTCTTTAAGTTGTCCATTGAGAAACGCCGCTTTGACATCCATCGATGAACCGTCATATTCATATGAGCCGCGAACGCGAAATATCCGAAACGACCTCAAGGCGAGCAACCGGAGCAAAAGATTCTTCAAAGTCTATTCCTCTTCCCGACGATAACCCTTAGCAATGAGTCGTGACTTGTTTCGGATGACGTTCCTTGACAGATCCAATTTGTTTTCCAAATCCATTTTAGACCAATGGCGTAGACCCTGTTGGTCTTTCAACCGCTTCCATACTTCAAGACGTTTGAATTGGTTGAGTTCTTCCCGCATGGATTCAATCCAGTTGTCTTTTGTCATTGCGTCTTTAATGTTTTTAGGCTCGATTAGCGACAGGTGAGTGCATAAATGCAATGTTCACCATCCGTAAAGACGTTGTCTCGTAACGATCGGGTTGATTCGGGTTGCCAATCTTGTTAGCGGAGGATGGTCTTTTGTCCATCGGTGTGTAGAGGTTGATGTTGGTATACATTGTGCGATTCGAGGATTCAAATGGTTTGTTGAAGATTCCGCAACATCCGTGTAGCGATCTCATTAGCAAACGGGTTGAAGAACGATTTGGATCAAAATCTGCGGTGGGGTACTTCATTCGAATATCATCACCGGTTCATCATTGTTGGAAGCGGTGTGTTCAATGTTGTGTTGGAGTCAATGGTGTAGGTGCATCTTCAACGATGGTTGTTGTAGCAGTGTATCGTATAGGAATATTATCGGGTTGTGCAATGAAACAAATGGATACACCGAGCACGTTCATCAATATCGTCACGAATGTAGGAGCAAATAACCTTTCCATTTGTTGACGAGTTAGGCGGGGGCTTTGTTCACCGATGATGGGGTTGAGGAAGTTTAAGCGGTTGTGACCGGGTTCTAAGTCATTATACTCGAAGCCATTTCCGTGAGTTCATCAAAATGAGCATGAATCGTTTCCATTACCTCCTTAGTTCGACGATTCCGTTCGGAAACCTTTAGAATTGTCACGATCCAATAAAGACTCCAATATCGACTTTGGCTTTGAGCTTTCCAAAATCATCACGATCATTATTTGGATAGCAAAGAGATCCAAATACATGAAAGTGTTTGAGGTTTGGTTTGTAGTTGTGGACAAGCTCGAAAGGTGTTTTGTTGTGGCGTTTGTGATCATAGATCGGTTTGAGTATAGCATGCAGATGATACGACACGCCCATAAGTAATCTGGAAGTTTAGCATTGATTAACATTATTCTTGCGCTTCCACTAACGTTCGGTTTCGTCTTTCAACAACTCCGCTTTTGTTCGGTGTGTACGTGCAATAGATGTTTGATCTTTGAATTCCACTTTCTCATAGAATTCATGAAGGGTTTTGTTAACAAATTCGGCCTTTGTGCATTACGATTATCCCGACGGTGTTGCGGAGTGAACACCATATTTTTGTGAGAAAGGTGATGATCATTTGTGGAGCTTGGTCTTTGCTTGAAGAAAGTAGACCCAAGTCCATCGTGAGTAGTCATCAACTATTACTAAGATGTAGCGTTTGCCATTGATCGTTTGCACGCATCGGCCACACAAATCCATGTGAAGAAGATGAAGCACATCTTTGAGTCGTGTTCCACCTTTGAAGGAAAATGAGCACGAGTGCTTTTCCTTGTTCACAGTCGAGCAAAGGTGATCTTTTGAATACCGGAATCGTGGGAGTCCTTCAACTAGTTTGTGTCTAGCAAGGTTGGTGATGGTTTGAAAGTTTAGATGTGAGAGACGGCGGTGCCATAGCGTGGATTTTGTAGATGTTGCCTTTGAAAGTAAGCAAATGGGAGATGAAGCAACCATGTCTTGCATAGAGATAGTGTAGAGACTAGAATTACGCGAGCCGGACATAAGGTCATTTCCTTGTAGATCACGAATGAAACAAGTTTTCTCCACAAGCAACCTCCAAATCTCCATCACAAAATTGACCTCACGAAAGCAGACATGACCGAGGCCTTCCACATAGTAAACCACGCTAATTTTGATGTTCCCATTGACATAATCTCCGTGAGCCCATGATAGTCTGCAGTGATCGTTCCCAACTCGACGGCCAATGAACTTTGCAATAAAGTTTGATAACAGTTTAAGGTTGCTGTCATGTGTCGGGAACATCCGCTATCAACAATCAGAGAATGATCTGTATCACCCGCATTACACATGCGACACGGATGGAATAGAAGTAGATGTGGAACCCAAATGTTGAGGGTTCGAGCGTGTATGTTAGACATACACACATTGATAATTTTAGGCATCCATTTAAATCCTAGTGTGTTATATATCCATTTCGCCATCTATAACTACTCTTTGCTTTAGTCTTAGTGAATGCACTAGGTGGTACTATATTCTTAGGAGGTGAAGCGGAGCTCTTGTGATAGCAATGGTTGCCTTAGAATCTAAAGAAGGTGGTTTACAAGCACGCACTTAGAATGATTAGTGGGCCTAGAGGTATTCCGATTCTTAGGATTCCGTAATCGAGATATTATAGCTTTAGCAACACATTTGTCATGACAATCGTAATTCATACTCTTTTGACAAATAACACAAGGTGCATCAAACTGAATATCAAAAGTACTTAACGGTTTAGCATTCACATCACTATTTGTATTACATTTGCGGACCTAACATCTATAGTGGAAGCAACATGAGTTTTATTCGAGTCCTAGGGTGTTCTTCTACTTTAGCATTCCTTATTGATCTTTTCTTAGGTCGCAACTTCCTATTCTTCGATTGAGTGCTCCTAGGTCGTGAAGTGCGGACGTTTGGAAAAGACGCAACTATTCTGTTTGATGAGGGAAACACATTAGCAACTTGTGATTTGGCGTAGGGATTCTAGGTTCACGATTACTAAGTGTGACCGTGCTAATCTCTTAATCACAAGAGGCGGAAGTTGTTCATACTTTCCTAACATTTCCGTAACTTAGAGATAGTGTGAATCAAATCTTGATTTTCGAGCGAATATTACCAAAGAAAATTCATGACTTCTCTAGTGTGAGCAAGATAGTGATCAAGTTCGTTAGATGCTTCATGACGAGTCTTATTGAGCAAATCAAATATGACACCATATTCTGTTTAACTTTTGAAAGTTCTTGTTCATATTTTGAGATTTGACTTTTCAAAGACACGTTTTGATCATCCAGTTGCTCAATTTTAGGATCGAAGATTTTGCACTCAATTGAGCAATTTTCTTTGAAAACTAAGTTGATGATTGTGAATATCTTTTCACACCAATGAAGACGACGTTTTGCATTGTAAATTTCATTGAGTAATCGTTTATTTTCGACTTTTAAAGACTCGATCTGAAGCACATTATCGGTGTTCTCAACGATTCAATGATTTCAACAATATCGCAGAGATGTAATCGGATGCAAGTGGCAAGGCATGAAGTAACACAACATTATGGATATCGGACGGATAACATCTTCCAAGAGTCGATCAACATCTTTTCTCAAGAGTTTCTTTTTACGTTTAGTATTAGAAATAGATGTTTCGCTTTCTCGAAAACGTTTTCATTACCCCAAGTTCCTTATGAAAATCCTTTTCCTGTGCAATTGCACAACTTTTCAAGTTTTTAACATTAGGTAAAAGATTTTTCCGAAAATGTCTCTTTGTTCTCGCGCGAGGCGATTGAAAATGTTCAACTTTGATTTCGGAGCGATATTCTATCTCATGTTGTAAAATTTTGAGGTCACCATGAAAATGTCAAAATATCGAAGAATTTTTCGATTTTCGGTTTTGAGTTTACTTCACTAATGGAAGGTAAAGGACCATAAGTTTGTGCAAAATCTGCTTTGGGATTAACATTAGAAGACTCGGTGTTTTGATGATAACCCTTGGTGTGTTAGAAGAATCCGTTGGTGTGACGAAAGTGACCGCGTTTTATAATTAAAAGGTTTGTTGTAAACAATATTTTTAATTTTGATCGACTCTCGTCTTACGCATCTAATTCCTCTTGACGATGATATTCAACAACACTCATAACAAGATTATCAATTTTGTATTCTGACCGAAACTTGTGAGTTGGTTTGAATGTTTTTAGTGAAAGCTTTGGTTTGTAATCACTAAATTTTTTCCATATCCTTTTGGATTGGGTTTTAAGGTAAACTTTTCAATAGTCATTCTTGATTCACCATGTTTGTAAACAACGCTTTAAACTCTTTAAGTTTGTTTTGCAAGCGATAATTTCTTCAAGAAGATCATCTACCCGATTCGTTGAATGCTTTTTGTATCGCGGAGAACTGCTTTTGACAATTTAACAACTCACCTTAGCTTTTGATTTTCCAAGGTGAGAGCGTTAATTTGCTTTTTATGTTCATGTTTGATTGTTCTAATTCGCACAACAAAGCATTCTTCGAGGCGGCTAGATCACGATCTGTCTCTCTAAATATTTTTCGTTTTGATGAGATTTTGCAAAGCGGCTTCAAAACCTTTTTCACGGTTTTTCTTGAGTTTTGAAAAAGTTGAGTTGCTTTTGTAAGCATTCAAAATCCTTGGTTAACAAAGCATTTTACTTTTTAAGGTTTGATTTAATGCAACACATTCACAATTTGGGATTGTTGGTCTTTAAGTAACAAAACAAGATCCGGATGAGGCAAAGGCTCATCGTGTTCAATGTGAGTCACAACATGATCATTATTTAGATCCTCAAGTATAACCACGGAGTCAATTTGATTATCAAGGAAACCATAAGGTCATCTCGATCGTCAAATGTAACTACGGGTTTATTTGAAAATCGTCGAATGAGATGTAGATGACTCATTTTGAACATTCCGAGCCGCGGGATTCGAGATATTGATGGAGATATTAGTTCGAGATATGATGATGGTTTGTTCGGTGCACGAGACAAGCCATCGATGTCATCTACACGGGCCTGTTTCACTCATGTGTAACTCTTGCATATTAGCCATCAACATAACTTGTGCATTGGCTCGCAAGTCCTCCATATCATCATCTCGAGTCTCAGATCCGCCATAAAGCTCGTTCTTTGTCTGTGAGAGATCTACCACTTCATCCTTAAGAGCCAAAAGTAAAGCCTCTTTGAAATAAGCACTTGCCCCTAGTCCTTGGATTTGGGCATGCATTAGCCAGTGTCCTTCTCATTGCGCTTGTAGCATCTAAGACCATTTAACCGATTATGAGCATTTCCTGTTCCACCACTTGAGCTCATTGTTATTCCTACCTGAAGATTAAACCCTTGACCACCGCCCATCGGCGACCATAATCACGATTACGAACTTCAACACGTCCATTGTTCACAACGACTGAGTCCGTGTGTTAGATGAGGAACGAATCGATTGTTGGATTTGTTGGTGTAACGCCAAAAGCATTAGCAATCATCATAAATCCTTGTTGCAATGCTTGAATGGATCGATTTCCTCGATCGCTTCAACGACATATGCTTGAGCATTGTTGCCGTATGGAACCAATTGATTTTGTTGAGGTTGTTCTTTGTGAAGGTGTGTTTGAAGCGATTGGTTGAGTTCTTTGGTTGGCGAGGATAATTACGCTGAGCATACAAGGCAAGTTGTTGATTATCCGGTTGTGGTGTTTAGCAAGTTGAGCACGGAGAATCCTTTCCCGATCAACTTCCTTTCCATGAGGCTTCAAGTAATCGTACAACAATCCATAAGTAGAATGATGCATATTCTTCGCCGACGGAGAAAATGACATACTTCTCCCATTCAGACCAAGACTACTCGAAACTTTGTATTCACGCAATTCTTGGCATGATGATGTTGTGTTTATCCAAATCATTGATGATGTCTGAAAATCGATGATGATAGGACTCTAGTGTCTCTCCGTGTTCAATCATGAAGTGTTCATAAGCCAAGTAAATTTTGGATTCCAAATCCTCCCGATTGAGTACTGATCCTTCCATAAGAAGACGAATATGATCCCACATTTTTGTGCGGTCTTTTGAGCATCAACACTACGAAGAATGGGTTTGGTAATCCTAAGAGGATGTATTCCATTGCAAGTTCATCGACTTCATAGTGTAGAAGTTCGTAGCATTTAGATCCGCAACAGAGCAATGTTGGTTTGTTCATCTCTTGGTGGAACGAGAGTTGGATCTCCGGGTACAATGACGAGTAGGCATCTCAAATGGACCTTCCAAGATAACCTTCTTTAAGAACTTTCCATGTGGCTTCTTGGATCACAAAATCTAAAGAACCTTATCACCCATTGATCGTAGTTTCTGGAGTGAGCATTGGAGGTCTATCAGTGATCCACTTCATGAATTGATTGTTGGTCGCTTAAAGCTTCACATCTTTGCAAACCAAGTGGGTTCCTTCATAGTGTTCCTTGATGGATGTTGATTGAAATCATTTGTGTAGGTTTGAACTTGAAGGCTTGGTGGTGGTTGAACCATTTGTGGTTGTGGAATTGCACCAAGTTGTGGAGTATGTTCTTGATTAAATTGTTGTTGATAAATAGCTTGTTGTTGATTCCATTGTTGATGTTGTGGAGTTAATTGTTGTTGTTGTTGATGATTATAAGTGTGAGGAAATAGTTAGAGTATGGTGGTTGAGACATGATGATAAACTTGTGTAGTAAAATGGATCTTTGTAGTCGAATGAACCTTTGTTGATGAAGTGTCCTTAGGCGTAGAAAAGACAAGAACCAAGTAGCACTTATGCGTAAAAACACCAAAAGTTACTCGTAACAATAAGGAGTTACGTGGGTTTTAGCTTCAGCGTAAGTAGGAAAAACACTAAAGTTATGCGTAGACAAAGTTAGGCGTGAAAGGTAGGCGTGGGATTACCTTGTCGTGAGACCGAAGTTTACGGCGTAAAGTGAATCTTATGCATAGGATTTCTGGCGTAAGCTTATGCTTATGCGTAAGTTTAGGTTTTTGCCCAAATGATCTTTTACACTATCACGAAGGCAAAAGATATCCAAAGTCGACGTATTTTCAGACTTATCCAAGTAAGAAAACACGGAATAAACCAGGAAAATGAAGATCAAACCAAGGAAAATCTTACGCGTAATTTTAGGGTTTTGATACGCGTAGGATTGCTCGTAAATTTGATTTTGCCCAAAGATGTTTCTAAACCAGTTTTTGTGTGATAAAATAGCTTCAATAACACCAAAAGACACAAAAGTGTGAAACTTGATGATCCAAAGCTCTTAAAACCAGTTATGCGTGGGATGAAACCCTCGAACAAAAATAAGCTTAAAAGCGTAGATCCAGCGTAAAGTTTGAAACTTTTGCCAAAACAAGTATTTTAACACCTCAAAACATTGAAAGTACAAGAATCTTGGATTAAAAATGTAAAAACAAGTTTTAAGCGAACCAAAGTATCACTCGTTAGCCTTACGCGTAGGACCAAAACCCACTTCAAAAGCAATAACGATTCACCCAACTATTTGGCGATTGATACCATTTGTTAGGTCACTAGTTTTACAAACACAAGTAATATAGAAAGGAGATGAGGCGATTGAACAAGCTCTACACACACACACACGATAGTAAGCATACGGTTTTGTGAAGATGTATGTGAAAGAAAGAAAACTTGAACAACCAACCCTCAGTGAGGGTTATTACATTGTTTATATAGGCAAGGAGCTGGGAAACACTCCTCTCCTTCCCTATTCCTTATTGGGCTTGGGCCTAAGCTTATGGGCCTTCTACATAAGCTTGACCTTAAACAAACATAAAGGCCATAATAAAGCTACCTATTACATATGAAATATAAATACTTGAAATCTTGTTTAGGAGTGATTCCAACAGGTTCTTTGGTAGAGGGCAGGGGTTGTTGGAGATTGCAATTACACTAGTGTTATCACGGAAGATGGGCACCATTTTGTAATGGATGTCATAGTCATTTGAGTTGACTTTTCATCCATAATACATTGGCACAACATCCCGATGCAACTACATATTCGACGGTGAGGACATAGCTAACGATTGTTGCTTCTTTGCTCAACAAACCGCTTTTCCTCCAAGAAATTGACAGGACCACGAGGTACTATTTACATCCATGTTGCGACCAAAGATAATCGAATCGAGTAACCCTTGAGATCAAACCCCGAGCATTTAGGATAATAGAGTCCAAGGCTTGGGGTTCCTTGAATACTGAGTATTCTTTTGGCTGCGGTGAGGTGAGATTCTTTGGGATTGGTGATATCTTGCTATTAAGCAGTGAAAATTGTATATCCGGTCTAGTAGCGGTTAGATACATCGATGAGCCAACAATCCCTTTGAAATGGGTTTGATTGACCGATTTGCCAGTGAGATCGGGTCCAAGGTTGTTAGGTGGGACCATCGGTGTCTTCAACCGAGGCATAGTCAAATATCTCATATTTCTTCAAGAGATTTGGTGTATTTCTCTTGGTGATGGATATTCCTTTATCGGTTTGCACGATTTGTAGTCCAAGAAAGTATGTGAGTTCCCCATCATGCTCATTTCAAACTTTTTGTCATTAGTTTTCAAACTGTTTGCAAAGTTTGTAGTTTGTTGAGCCAAAGATGATATCATCAACATACACTTGGACTAGAATCACATCCTCGTTGATTTCTATAGACAAGCGATTGTGTTGTCTATCTTTCCTCGACAAACTTGTTTTGTATCGGGCCGAGAGAGTTTCATACCATGCTCTAGGAGCTTGTTTAAGTCCATAAAGGGCTTTGTCAAGCTTGCATACATAGTCGAAATTCACTACTCTCAAAGCACGGAGGTTCTTGAACATACACATCTTCCTTGAGATCACCATTTAAGAATGCACTTTTAACATCCATTTGGTAGACCACAAGTTCATGTATGTTGCATATGCAAGGAAGATCGATGGCTTCCATTCTTGCAACAGAGCAAATGTCTCATCATAGTCAATGCCTTCTTGTTGATGTAACCTTTGGCTACAAGTCTCGCTTTGTTTTAATGATGCTGCCGTTTTCATCGCTTTGTTTACGAAACCCACTTCATTCCTATGACTACTACATCCCGAGGACATTTGATCAAGGTCATGACCTTGTTTTTATTAAAGCTGTTGCGCTTCTTCTTGCATAGCTGAACCCAACTTGGGTATTTTAGAGCCTCGGTGACACTTTTGGGTTCTATATCGATAGGTAATCGGCATAGAGACATTCATTGGTCAAGCTGCAGTTAGACTAGTAGCCATGCTTCTAGTGAGCGTTCCTCGCTGGGTTCACCAATGATGTTTACAAGCTCAATATCCCGAGTTCTTGTCCACTTACTTTGTGGTCCGGGATCCGAGCTTGATGATGTCACTAGGTTTTCGAGTGAGTTCGGTGCAAGAGTCACGAATCAATTAGATCATCCGTAGAGATGTCTAGTTCAGTCGAGGTTCATGAGTTCTGTGTTCTGATTATTTAGATCGGTGTTCCTTATCCCAATAGGGGCCGATTGGTTATCAATGAACTCACCGATAGTTGGTTGGGGTAGGTTGTGAGGTAAGACATAATATGAGATGTCGACATCGCCTTGATACGAGGAATTGACTTGATGTTGTACTCATCGGAGGATATCTTGATGAGTTATCAATTCTATTTCCTCCATTGAGGTGTTGGTGAACTGATGCTTTCAATACTTTCATCAAAGGTGACATGAAAGGTTTCCTCAACTTGTTGTCTCCTTGTGTTAAAAACCACAAGGCTTTGGAGATCGGTGAGTATCCTAAGAGTATCCATCATCGACTTTTGCATCAAACTTGCCTAGATGATCCTTGTGGTTATGAATGAACACAGGACATCCAAACACATAAAGTAGGCGATGTTAGGAAGTCTACCTTTGAAGATCTCATATGGGGTTTTATTATGTCTTTTGACAATGATTGACCTGTTTTGAGTGTAACAGCGGTTTGATTGTGATCCGAAATGCTTTGAGAGGGTGAGCCATTTAACATAGTTCTAGCAACCTCAATGAGAGTTCTGCTTTTTCCTTTCAAAGAACCCCATTTTGTTCGGGGGTATATGGAGATGAGAAATTTTGAAATTCCTTTTCATCACGAAACTCTCAAGTTCTTGATTTGAACTCAATACCATTGTCGGCTACGATTTGTTTAATCAGAATGTCATTACGGTTTTCTATCTTCACGATGAATGACATTATTGTGTCGCTGACGACTCTTTTGGAAAGAAAGTATACCCAGTGTATCTTGAGAACTCATCAACAATGACAAGTGTATACTTCTCATCTTTGGATTGATTTGGGACCGACCGGTCCAAAGAGATCCATGTCTGAGAGGAAGGCGCTTTGATGGAGAAATTTTGTTTGGTTTTGAATGATGCTCGTGGTGTTTACCCTTTTCACAAGCGAGCATGGTTTGTCTTTGCAAAACCAAGGTGATGGTAAGCCAAGGACCTTGTTTTGTTTTGCCAAGTTGTTGAGGTTTTTGAAGTGTAAGTGTGAGAGTCTCTTATGCCACGACCATTGATAGTTTCGGTGGCTTTAGCAAAGAGACACGTTCCATCTTGGGAGAGTGTTGACATGTCTAGCACATAAACATCATCTCTCTAGGAGCTATCAACACAACTTCCTTGTTGGCATTGAAAATGGTACCTTGTTTATCATTGAATTGTACAATGTATTTAGCATCACATAGTTGGTGACATCGATGAGATTGTATTTGAGACCATTGACATAGGCTATTCTAGAGAAAACTATTCCATTGCGGTTCTTGAACCATAACCTTCAGTGGGACATGATGAGTTATCACCAAATACTACCTTGGGCCCCGGTTCCTTTACATACTTGTGCGAGATATTCCTTCACACCGGTCATGCTTCTTGAGCATCCACCGCCTAGATGCCAAATAGGCTCCACGGCATGTCTCTGCACAAGTAGTAAACCGAATTAGTTTCTCTTCGTGACCCACTTACTAGTGGGCTTGGATCTCAAGGTCTCTTTGAAATTTGCAATTGACTCATGGTCGGTGGTTGTGTGCATAGTGCTACCACAGGTTTTTGCATTTAGAGGCCGAGGATGACTCATGACTCGGGTTGTTTGGAATTTCTCCTTGCATGAATGACAATGTCATGTTGGGATGTCTCATGAAATGGATTACCGCATATATCACAAATGTATTCATGAGACAATCATCCCGATGATGATCATTAAACCCACAGTGAGGGCACAGAGGAAAGGGTTTTGCTCTATTCTTTGGAGCGACTTTGGAGGATGAAGCATCTTGATGACCAACTTTGGTATAGTTTGCTTGGTGACATCTGTAGATGGTCTCGATCCTGTGATCATCCTTTTGCGGATCATGCAAAAAGGATTCTATAGCGATTGTCGGTGGTATGGCCGGTATAATGACACATTCACACTTTTGTTTGTTTTGGAGGTTGACTTAGACTTTGAGGAGCTGGAGGAAGTCGACTTTGTCTCCTTGATTGGTTCAGGGACCTTTTCAATGGATTCCATTTTTTCAAGAAGCTTCCTCACAAGTTCGATCGATTCTTTGATTTGGTCGACCAAGGGGACATAGGATGTTGAAGTCTCGGTAGGAGTAGACTCTTGTTGGATTAGTTTTGCTTGTCTTTGTAGGATGGTTCTACCAAGTCCGGACCTTTCCTTTGGTGAGTGAGGATTAAATTTTAGAGGAGTAAGCTCGAGCTTGGATTAGCACCTGAAGAGGTTTCGAGGTGGGCGGTGTTTGATTACGCTTGGACTCGGAGATGTGATCGGTACCATTGGTCATCTCGGGAAGTCCTAGCATGCTCTTAAGAGCTTGGCTCTCGTGCTCAAGAATCCTTCCGAATCAAGTTTGAAGCTTACTCTCGGGATTAACCCGTTCAATCCGATCACCGGAATTTGAGTTGTCAACATGTTGGTAATCATACCACCGGACACAAATGGTTTTGAACTTTGGTCTTTGTTGCGAGAATCGTGAGATGATCTTCACCTATGACTCTCTTTTGCTCTGGGGCACCCACAACATCAAAGACCACAGGATTCTTAGCGGTCCAACTATCAAGAATATCTTGTTACTTTTTAAGTTCATATTGAAGAGCCCGATTTCTCTTAACTAGTTCGGTGTTTTGAATTTGCAAGGTGTGACCTCAAGCTTGGCTTGTTTTAAAATAAGCGCTTCATCTCTACACTTGTTTAATTCAAAACTTAGCTTGTTATATTTTGAAAAGAGATTTAATCTTTGCTCTTCTACGAACTTAAGGTCAACATTAAGATAATTCATATAAGGCCGCCAATCGAGTCATCATCCATAGATAGTAAGATGTTTACCTTCTTCATAGTGATGTTTACCCATTCCCCATTCCCGGCATGATTCTTTCCAACTGCTAGCTTGTCCTCTTGAGAGGGCCATCGGTCACCGACATGCACCATTTCATCATCGATGACACCGGCTCTTCATCGATCGAAGGTCTCAAAGAACAAGGCCTTTGTTTTACCTGCATGATTGAACACTTTTGTTGTTTCGAGGGACCGCCTCGAGCAATGCAAGCTTAGCTTTGACTTTCTTATACTTAGCTTCAAAGTCAGCAGCTTTGATTTGATCAGTTGTTTTGAAAATTTTGATGAGGCTGATAGATTTTTGGTTGAAATTTGCTAAAGCACGAGGACCGATTTGACCACGATGGTTTGTAAGAGGTTCGAAATTGTTTTGAAAAGCAGTCTTTTGCAAATGACCTCTTTGTGACACTTAAAGCATTCAAGTGTCCTCATTTGCTTGGCATTGAAAACCTTTGTTTCTTTTATAAACCTTGAGAGTTAGCAAGGAGTGCCTTTCACGAAATTCGGTGTTCGGTCATTTAGGTACTCCTCACTTGATCTCTCATCGGGCTCATCATCGAATTTTCACGAAAATCTTGCACAATATTGTTAGAATAGAAAGCGATTGATATTGGTGATGAGGTGGTAGTCGGGGACTTCTTGACTTCTGAGACTTCTTTAAGTCGGGTATCGTCATTGATGAGATTTTCCTCATAGACAAATTTCCCATAAATTCGTGAAGCTCAAGATTTTGGATATGGTTAGCATTCCTAAGTCCACGAGAGAAATTCAACCACTTCTCGTGGAGACTGATGACAAAACCAACATTGATTTCATGTTTGGACAACTTAACACCATCATTTGACAATTCATTTAAAAGAGTTTTGTACCGGTGTAAGTTTGAGAGAGTTTCGAGTCCTTAGCCACAAGGTGTTATACTCAAGTTTCGGTCCATTATCCTTTTCCTTGGTATCGGATGGTCCTTCATGACTATGAACTAGGTCATCCCAGTTTGCTTAGTTGTACTACGACTTATAATGCACTCCATAATATCGTCGGGAAGACAAGATATTATGATACTTTTGAGTCTTTGGTCCCGGTTGACCACTCTCCTTTCATCCTGGTCCACCGAGCTTGTGTTTGGGCAACCCTTCAATAGATCTTTGGGACAAATGGACCTTCATTTATACACTTGATATAATAAGGTTCCATCCCAATCAAATAGCAAAGCATTTGCTTTTTCCATTTGTTGAATTTGCCAACTTCAAGTCTAGGGGCAACAAATGAATAAGCTCCACCCTTTTATCGACTAGTTGGGGTACATCAATTTCAAACATTTAGGATCCTAATTTAAAACTTTTAGAGAGGCCTAAAAAACGAGTTTTATAATTAACCCGGCTCGATACCACTTGTTATTCCCGTTCACTATCGTTTAAAGCAGTTTTAAGTTTATAAAACAAGTTAATAGTGAACTATGACCGAAATTAACATAAGGAAAACACACTAAGTAATTTTCAACATCATATTCTTATTAGAAATAAATCAACAAAGAATCGTTACCCAAGTACTTGCGGAATAGTACTTGGGATTGAAATGAACAAAGTTGGGTGACTCCTCTCTAAGCTCGGGCTAAGTCCGAGCACAACTCTTAGAGCTCATTGAGCTATCTCGGGAACTAAGTTGTATTTGGAGAAGTGAAAATGTCACACCTCATGGGAGGCGAAACACGAGTGTAACGGAGGAACATAAGCACAAGATAATAGAACATACCAACGTTAAGATTTAAAGAAAGAGTACACCATTACAACACCGGTTTAGCCGACATCGGCAAATATATTACAAAGTTTAGTTCCCAAAATATTGCGTTCTATTACTTAACGATTTGTATTGACAAGTGAAAACTTCATTATGCAAGACACGGTAGAAAAGCTTACTAATGATCACCAAATGCATGAGAGAAAAGCGGGTCAACTATGAAAATAGTTGGTGAGTAAACATGTTTAGCAAAATAAGAAAACTCGTAAGAAATATTCAAAGCTTTCGGTCAACGAAAATAGTCCACAAAGCAAAGGCATTGTAAATCCACTCGGTTCCAAGTTCCGCCCATACAAAACTTGCAACTGTGTATTCACAACCCATTGCACAAAATATAGCGTATGAAGTAGTCAAGTATAAGCGGTCATAATAGTTCACAATATAGTACCACGAATATAATAATTCGGGGATGCTCTTGATGAAACCAAATTAAGTTGGGTGCCACTACCCAAAGTTATGTTGGGTACCTCTTCCCAAAGATATAATGGGTGCCTCTTCCCAAAGATATCTTGGGTGCCTCTTCCCAAAGATATCTTGGGTGCCTCTTCCCAAAGATATACTCCGAACATAGGAGACTTTATAGTGATGCTCGAACATAGGAGACTTTATAGTGATGCTCGAACATAGGAGACTTTAGGTCAAGGTCATAACATGTACGGTTCAATAAGTTCAAGTAAGGCATTATTTCATAATTAAGTTCAAGGATTTGATTCAAGTTCACAAGTTCTAGTCAAACTAGTTAATAAAAGTAGTAAACAATTTAGCTCAAGAACGGTTCATGCATTTCGCCCCAAAATATAGTAAAAGCGGTAAAAGGGGTGTGATTACTCACTTGATGAATAGATGCGATGACAAAGTGGTTACACGAAATGTAGCGTGAATCTCGGCCCGACCTATTATGAATGATATGATATGCAATAAGTCATGATGTAATGTTATGCACGCAATTCGGATGATATTTATACCACTTATGTATTTTTGAAAACAATACTTCTCGTCGAAAATACAATCTTTTAACGTCTTGACCATTTTAAATTACTTCACATGTATTTACATTGAAACGATATCCTACGATAGACTTTTAGTGATTTATTAAGAGAATATAACTTTTAAATCGTAAAATAATGTCGTTGAAATTTCCATGAAAGTGACAAAAACGGCCTCTAAAAGCTAGTCGTAAAATGGTGCACGTCGAACGTTAGGAAACGAACTCAACGGTTTTGGAAAGCTCGTACCATTATCTCAAAGTTTTAGTACATACATTTCCATCCTAGAGGTCTCGAACATAAGGAAAAATATAGGTTAAGTATGGTACTTGTGTGTTTAAGAGTGGTTTTCGGTAAACTTTGAGCGACTATATTTTATTCATTACAACTCCGCTTGACGAATGGTTGGATATTTTGGAAAATATGGTTGGCGAACTTGATTTTACTAGAAGACATCTTTTTATAAAGGGTATCCTATCAATGTTAAAAACGACCCTCAACATGGCCCATAGTTGCCGTAGTATTTGTTTAATAGAAAATATATTAATGTTGCTAATAGAATAAAGTTACGGCAACTTGGTTTATCGCGTGTAATTTACTCGTTACAAGTCCGTTTTCTCGTTTTCTACATCCTTAGATTCGTGTCAAAGTATACTAATATATTTTGACAAATCGACATAATTTACAACGCTTAAGCTTCATTTTTGACTCGTACAAAATAACCAATGTTTGCTGAAATTCAGAAAATTATATTTTTCGACGCCAACTTGAAAAATTCATATCTCCTTCGTTATAACTCCGTTTTAATCCATTCAAGCGCCACAGTTTCGTTTTAAAGTATATTTTCTAAATATCTAGGCCAAAGATTTTTACCTCTGTCGGATTTTCCGAATTTTAATTTAAGGACAGACCCTTTTAAACGTGTCGAAATGAGTTTTTCATAGCAAAACCTATTCTAACTAATTCAAAACAACTCCGAAGCTATTCTAATCCTACCATACACCTTCTTAGGGTGTCATGGGTTCCTAGACATCACCAAAAGTGATATGTTTCAAGGAGTAATTATAGGATGATAAATATATATATATAACACATAAAAACATTAAAAAGTGGTATAAACATCCATATGACATGCATGTTTTTCTTGTATATGATGAAATGAACACACAATAAATATAAAAGATGATTATGAATATGAGATGCTTACTAGTTACTTGATGAGGTTTAAGGACAAAGGGTTTTCCTAATCACTTGAGGTTTTTATTGCAAAACCTATACAACAAGTGATACTAGATTGTTAAATAACTTGTCTTGAAAAATTTGAGATGATCTTCCTATGGTCTTGAAATTGGCGGTTTTTGGAGAGAATAGAGGAAAAGAGAAGACTTTTATTACACTTTGAAATAATTGTTGAGTGTGTAAGAGTTTGAGTGTCAAACACTACAAATAAAGATCTTGAATTATTTTAGGTGAATCAACAAATGACTCACCCCTTTGATTTTGTCAAAGGGTGTTATCATTACTTTGATGTATTTTTTTTACAAATATGTATAAGTGTAATTATATGTAAGTTACTTGAAGACTTGTGGTAAATCGTGTACACATTTGAATATTTAGGGTAGCGTTAGCTAAAAATAAATTTTAACGAGTCAAAGTAAAATATATTGAGGTCATAAAAATTATAAAAATACATTTCTTGCAAATTTTGAGTGAAATAATAATTATCGTGTAATATTTAAGAAAACCGTCGTAATTATGTAAATATAACAATTTATATACGAAATAAATTTAAAACACCGGGTAAACTAATAATAATATTTTTATCATCTTAATATGAGTATAAAAATATATCGGAATAATTTTTGGAAGTATCGGGTCAAATGTTCAAAATAATTAATTACGCGATAGCGTTTATTTAATATGAAATTATGCGTTTATCGTGAAATGAAAAATCATGCATGAACTAATATGATGAATATTGAGTTTAAGAAATGACCGAAATTGAGAATTGTGACATTCTTCCCATGTCGTGAATCACGTCCTCGTGATTCGATTAACGATACTATGGTCCGAACCTCGACAAGAGTTCTAAAAGTTCATGCTCGTACGAATAGTCTAAATGATCATGTCAATGCTCATGCATAAGGGTTCCTCATCCAACTAATTATATGCCCGTGATTAGATTTGATGGGGTAAACTTACCCAATATCGAACGTAGCCCTCAAAAGACCTTTAGGTAGTGACTTGAGTAAACTTGTTTCTTAGCTTGACTTTCGCAACTCATCAAACAAGAGCGTCACTAGATCAAGCTAGAAACAAGTCTTTTGAATGATTCTTTTGATATTGGATTTGCTTACACAATTCAAATCAAATCAACAAAATATATAACAACTAAGGTCAATATCGATAGGTCTCAAATTAATCAATGTCGTGAGCGTGGTAAGAATTGGAAGGAAGTTATGCACTCAAAATCATGTTGCACGAAATAAAGTGGTTGTTCAAAGGAATGTACCCGTTACGCGTTGCGGGCTTCCTCGGTACCGGATAGAATGCTCGACCACGCGGGGGAATTTCAATGTTCGATCTTGTGGGCCTTCTATTGCCAACGCCAGTTTGGACGATTACCTCCTTGATTGGGAGTTCTTTTCGACTTTGGACGGTATTGCGAAGGTGATCTAGACTTCCACACTCGTAACATGCTTTTCTCATCCTTGATTTCCATTCTGTTTGAGCAATTTCGCGAAGTGGCCGTCTGTCCACATTTGTCGCACCTTGGCGATCTCTGAGTGATGATAATTACATCAGTACACAAAGGATGTGGACTCAGATATCCTTTGTGCTCTGGTGGTCGCCCATAGTTACGGGTTATTCGGCGCCTCTTGTTTTCTTGATTACGGTCTCGGCTTCCTGGTGATCCTCCTGTCGCTTTCGTCCATTGTCGTTTGCTTTTGTTAGTTCTCGGACTGATCACATCATTTGTCAAGCGATCGCCATACCCACAAGGCTTGCGAGTGGTTGGGTTCGACGGTGACATCCTCCTAATTTCGGTATCAATCCCCATATATATCGGTCGATCAACTTCTCCACGGTGGAAACCATATGAGGAACCATCCTAGTTAACTCGTGGAAGCGGATCGTGTACTTGTCGACTTCCACTCCTACCATCAAGTGGTTCTAAAATTCGCTTCCGACACGCACTTCATCTTTCTGCGGTACTCATCGGTTAGTAGTTTCTTGAATGCTTCCCAAGATAACGCATTTGCGACTCCTCTTCCTCTAGTGCGCAGTTGGTTGTTCCACCGGTCAATGCTCGTCCACATAGTAGACCAAACAGAGAACTCAACCTTATTTTCTTGACACATTTCGTGATACTAAGTTTCGACTCAACATTCTCGAACCGGTTAGCGATCAATGGCACCCTCGGTACCATGAAATTCCATTGGCTTGCATGTCATGAAAGTTTTGTAGTTGCATCCTTGACCGCGTTTGAAGTACCTTCTCCGTTGTTGGTTAAATCTAGCATCGAGATGTGTTATAATTTGGGTGAGTAGATCCGCTATTCAAAGACGTTGTTGTTTGGATTGTCATTGTTGTTTGGGTTGCCGTTGTTGTTGCCTCTGAGCGTGTGTTTCTTGCGCCATGATCCTCAAATGGACCAAAACATCGGGTTGAGTAAACGACATTCGAGCGAAGTCGAGATGAGGTGCGAGCGGTGGTAATGTGTGTTATAGTGATCGAAATATGGCGGGATCGGGGACATGCTATGTCTAACAAGTCGAAAGATGGAAAAGAGAGGGTATAAATAAGATACGGTAATGTAGAGCGTGAACATAAAACATGCTATGCATACCCACCCGACCAATGCAACTTGGTGACCGGACTCTAAAGACTCGACTAAACATGATTTAAAACTACCACTCTTATCATTGCATGGTTCTTCATAAATTAGACATAGTTGATCGGGCTATGTATAATTTATGATTAACGATCTGCGATAGGACTAGTTGACTCGGATGATGCTCGGTGTTAAATTAAAATTTTATTCCGGTTATAGTTGTGATTTTATTTTTGAAAAATCGGCATTCTCTATAACCTTTAGCTCGATACCAATCATGTCACACCTCACGGGAGGCGGAAACACGAGTGTAACGGAAAGGAACATAAGCACAAGATAATAGAACATACCAACGTTAAGATTTAAAAGAAAGAGTACACCATTACAACACCGGTTTAGCCGACATCGGCAAATATATTACAAAGTTTAGTTCCCAAAATATTGCGTTCTATTACTTAACGATTTGTATTGACAAGTGAAAACTTCATTATGCAAGACACGTAGAAAAGCTTACTAATGATCACCGAAATGCATGAGAGAAAACGGGTCAACTATGAAAATAGTTGGTGAGTAAACATGTTTAGCAAAATAAGAAAACTCGTAAGAAATATTCAAAGCTTTCGGTCAACGAAAATAGTCCACAAAGCAAAGGCATTGTAAATCCACTCGGTTCAAGTTCCGCCCATACAAAACTTGCAACCTGTGTATTCACAACCCATTGCACAAAATATAGCGTATGAAGTAGTCAAGTATAAGCGGTCATAATAGTTCACAATATAGTACCACGAATATAATAATTCGTGGATGCTCTTGATGAAACCAAATTAAGTCAGGGTGCCACTACCCAAAGTTATGTTGGGTGCCTCTTCCCAAAGATATAATGGGTGCCTCTTCCCAAAGATATCTTGGGTGCCTCTTCCCAAAGATATCTTGGGTGCCTCTTCCCAAAGATATACTCCAAACATAGGAGACTTTATAGTGATGCTCGAACATAGGAGACTTTATAGTGATGCTCAGAACATAGGAGACTTTAGGTCAAGGTCATAACATGTACGGTTCAATAAGTTCAAGTAAGGCATTATTTCATAATTAAGTTCAAGGATTTGATTCAAGTTCACAAGTTCTAGTCAAACTAGTTAATAAAAGTAGTAAATAATTTAGCTCAAGAACGGTTCATGCATTTCGCCCCAAAATATAGTAAAACGGTAAAAAGGGGGTGTGATTACTCACTTGATGAATAGATGCGATGACAAAAGTGGTTACACCAAAATGTAGTGTGAATCTCGAAATTGACCTATTATGAATGATATGATATGCAATAAGTCATGATGTAATGTTATGCACGCAATTCGGATGATATTTATACCACTTATGTATTTTTGAAAACAATACTTCTCGTCGAAAATACAATCTTTTAACGTCTTGACCATTTTTAAATTACTTCACATGTATTTACATTGAAACGATATCCTACGATAGACTTTTAGTGATTTATTAAGAGAATATAACTTTTCGTCGTAAAATAATGTCGTTGAAATTTCCATGAAAGTGACAAAAACGGCCTCTAAAAGCTAGTCGTAAAATGGTGCACGTCGAGCGTTAGGAAACGAACTCAACGGTTTTGGAAAGCTCGTACCATTATCTCAAAGTTTTAGTACATACATTTCCATCCTAGAGGTCTCGAACATAAGGAAAATATAGGTTAAGTATGGTACTTGTGTGTTTAAGAGTGGTTTTCGGTAAACTTTGAGCGACTATATTTTATTCATTACAACTCCGCTTGATGAATGGTTGGATATTTTGGAAAATATGGTTGGCGAACTTGATTTTACTAGAAGACATCTTTTATAAAGGGTATCCTATCAATGTTAAAACGACCCTCAACATGGCCCCTAGTTGCCGTAGTATATGTTTAATAGAAAATATATTAATGTTGCTAATAGAATAAAGTTACGGCAACTTGGTTTATCGCGTGTAATTTACTCGTTACAAGTCCGTTTTCTCGTTTTCTACATCCTTAGATTCGTGTCAAAGTATACTAATATATTTTTGACAAATCGACATAATTTACAACGCTTAAGCTTCATTTTTGGACTCGTACAAAATAACCAATGTTTGCTGAAATTCCAGAAAATTATATTTTTCGTCGCCAACTTGAAAAATTCATATCTCCTTCGTTATAACTCCGTTTTAATCCATTCAAGCGGCCACGGTTTCGTTTTAAAGTATATTTTCTAAATATCTAGGCCAAAGATTTTTACCTACTGTCGGATTTTCCAGAATTTTAATTTAAGGACAGACCCTTTTTAAAACGTGTCGAAATGAGTTTTTCACGCGCAAAACCTATTCTAACTAATTCAAAACAACTCCGAAGCTATTCTAATCCTACCATACACCTTCTTAGGGTGTCATGGGTTCCTAGACATCACCAAAAGTGATATGTTTCAAGGAGTAATTATAGGATGATAAATATATATATATAACACATAAAAACATTAAAAAGGGGTATAAACATCCATATGACTTGCATGTTTTTCTTGTATATGATGAAATGAACACACAATAAATATAAAAGATGATTATGAATATGAGATGCTTACTAGTTACTTGATGAGGTTTAAGGACAAAGGGTTTTCCTAATCACTTGAGGTTTTTATTGCAAAACCTATACAAGTGTGATACTAGATTGTTAAATAACTTGTCTTGAAAAATTTGAGATGATCTTCCTATGGTCTTGAAATTTGCGGTTTTTGGAGAGAATAGAGGAAAAGAGAAGACTTTTATTACACTTTGAAATAATTGTTGAGTGTGTAAGAGTTTGAGTGTCAAACACTACAAATAAAGATCTTGAATTATTTTAGGTGAATCACCTCAATGACTCACCCCTTTGGCGTTTTGGGGTGTTATCATTACTTGGTGTATGTATTTTTTCTTGTCCCTGTATAAGTGTAATTATATGTAAGTTACTTGAAGACTTGTGGTAAATCGTGTACACATTTGAATATTTAGGGTAGCGTTAGCTAAAAATAAATTTTAACGAGTCAAAATAAAATATATTGAGGTCATAAAAATTATAAAATACATTTCTTGCAAATTTTGAGTGAAATAATAATTATCGTGTAATATTTAAGAAAACCGTCGTAATTATGTAAATATAACAATTTATATACAAAATAAATTTAAAACACCGGGTAAACTAATAATAATATTTTATCATCTTAATATGAGTATAAAAATATATCGAATAATTTTTGGAAGTATCGGGTCAAATGTTCAAAATAATTAATTACGCGATAGCGTTTATTTAATATGAAATTATCGTTTATCGTGAAATGAAAAAATCATGCATGAACTAATATGATGAATATTGAGTTTAAGAAATGACCGAAATTGAGAATTGTGACATTCTTCCCATGTCGGTGAATCACGTCCTCGTGATTCGATTAACGATACTATGGTCCGAACCTCGACAAGAGTTCTAAAGTTCATGCTCGTCGAATAGTCTAAATGATCATGTCAATGCTCATGCATAAGGGTTCCTCATCCAACTAATTACATGCCCGTGATTAGATTTGATGGGGTAAACTTACCCAATATCGAGCGTAGCCCTCAAAAGACCTTTAGGTAGTGACTTGAGTAAACTTGTTTCTTAGCTTGACTTTCGCAACTCATCAAACAAGAACGTCACTAGATCAAGCTAGAAACAAGTCTTTTGAATGAAGTCTTTTGAAAGATTAGCTCGATATTGGATTTGCTTACACAATTCAAATCAAATCAACAAAATATATAACAACTAAGGTCGATATCAATAGGTCTCAAATTAATCAATGTCGTGAGCGTGGTAAGAATTGGAAGGAAGTTATGCACTCAAAATCATGTTGCGCGAAATAAAGTGGTTGTTCAAAGGAATGTACCCGTTACGCGTTGCGGGCTTCCTCGGTACCGGATAGAATGCTCGACCACGCGTGCGGGGAATTTCAATGTTACGATCTTGTGGGCCTTCTATTGCCAACGCCGGTTTGGACGATTACCTCCTTGATTGGGAGTTCTTTTCACTTTGGGCGGTATTGCGAAGGTGATCTAGACTTCCACACTCGTAACATGCTTTTCTCATCCTTGATTTCCGATTCTGTTTGAGCAATTTCGCGAAGTGGCCGTCATCCACATTTGTCGCACCTTGGCGATCTCTGAGTGATGATAATTACATCAGTACACAAAGGATGTGGACTCAGATATCCTTTGCGCTCTGGGTGGTCGCCCATAGTTACGGGTTATTCTTTGCCTCTTGTTTTCTTGATTACGGTCTCGGCTTCCTGGTGATCCTCCTGTCGCTTCGTCCATTGTCGTTTGCTTTTGTTAGTTCTCGGACACGATCACATCATTTGTCAAGCGATCGCCATACCCACAACGCTTGCGAGTGGTTGGGTTCGACGGTGACATCCTCCTAATTTCCGGTATCAATCCCCATATATATCGGTCGATCAACTTCTCGCGGTGGAAACCATATGAGGAACCATCCTAGTTAACTCGTGGAAGCGGATCGTGTACTTGTCGACTTCCACTCCAACCATCAAGTGGTTCCAAAATTCCGCTTCCGGCTTCGCACTTCATCTTTCTGCGGTACTCATCGGTTAGTAGTTTCTTGAATGCTTCCCAAGATAACGCATTTGTAGCCCTCTTCCTCAGTGCATGCAGTTGGTTGTTCCACCGGTCAATGCTCGTCCACATAGTAGACCGTGAGAGAACTCAACCTTATTTTCTTGACACATTTCGTGATACTAAGTTTCGACTCAACATTCTCGAACCGAGTTAGCGATCCAATGGCACCTCGGTACCATGAAATTCCATTGGCTTGCATGTCATGAAAGTTTTGTAGTTGCATCCTTGACCGTTTGAAGTACCTTCTCCGTTGTTGGTTCGTCTAGCATCGAGATGTGTTATAATTTGGGTGAGTAGATCCGCTATTCAATGACGTTGTTGTTTGGATTGTCATTGTTGTTTGGGTTGCCGTTGTTGTTGCCTCCCAGGCGTGTGTTTCTTGCGGCCATGATCCTCGGTGGACCAAAACATCGGGTTGAGTAAGCGACATTCGAACGAAGTCGGATGAGGTGCGAGCGGTGGTAATGTGTGTTATAGTGATCGAAATATGACGGGATCGGGGACATGCTATGTCTAACAAGTCGAAAGATGGAAAAGAGAGGTATAAATAAGATACGGTAATGTAGCGTGAACATAAAACATGCTATGCATACCCACCCGACCAATGCAACTTGGTGACGGACTCTAAAGACTCGACTAAACATGATTTAAAACTACCACTCTTATCATTGCATGGTTCTTCATAAATTAGACATAGTTGATCGGGCTATGTATAATTTATGGTTAACGATCTGTGATAGGACTAGTTGACTCGGATGATGCTCGGTGTTAAATTAAAATTTTATTCCGGTTATAGCTGTGATTTTATTTTTGAAAATCGGCATTCTCTATAACCTTTAGCTCGATACCAATCATGTCACACCCATGGGAGGCGGAAACACGAGTGTAACGGAAGGAACATAAGCACAAGATAATAGAACATACCAACGTTAAGATTTAAAAGAAAGAGTACACCATTACAACACCGGTTTAGCCGACATCGGCAAATATATTACAAAGTTTAGTTCCCAAAATATTGCGTTCTATTACATAATGATTTGTATTGACAAGTGAAAACTTCATTATGCAAGACACGGTAGAAAAGCTTACTAATGATCACACGAAATGCATGAGAGAAAAACGGGTCAACTATGAAAATAGTTGGTGAGTAAACATGTTTAGCAAAATAAGAAAAACTCGTAAGAAATATTCAAAGCTTTCGGTCAACGAAAATAGTCCACAAAGCAAAGGCATTGTAAATCCACTAAGTTCCAAGTTCCGCCCATACAAAACTTGCAACCTGTGTATTCACAACCCATTGCACAAAATATAGCGTATGAAGTAGTCAAGTATAAGCGGTCATAATAGTTCACAATATAGTACCACGAATATAATAATTCAGGGATGCTATTGATGAAACCAAATTAAGCTGGGTGCCACTACCCAAAGTTATGTTGGGTGCCTCTTCCCAAAGATATAATGGGTGCCTCTTCCCAAAGATATCTTGGGTGCCTCTTCCCAAAGATATCTTGGGTGCCTCTTCCCAAAGATATACTCCGAACATAGGAGACTTTATAGTGATGCTCGAACATAGGAGACTTTATAGTGATGCTCAGAACATAGGAGACTTTAGGTCAAGGTCATAACATGTACGGTTCAATAAGTTCAAGTAAGGCATTATTTCATAATTAAGTTCAAGGATTTGATTCAAGTTCACAAGTTCTAGTCAAACTAGTTAATAAAAGTAGTAAACAATTTAGCTCAAGAACGGTTCATGCATTTCGCCCCAAAATATAGTAAAACGGTAAAAAGGGGGTGTGATTACTCACTTGATGAATAGATGCGATGACAAAAGTGGTTACACCAAAATGTAGCGTGAATCTCGAAATTGACCTATTATGAATGATATGATATGCAATAAGTCATGATGTAATGTTATGCACGCAATTCGGATGATATTTATACCACTTATGTATTTTTGAAAACAATACTTCTCGTCGAAAATACAATCTTTTAACGTCTTGACCATTTTAAATTACTTCACATGTATTTACATTGAAGCGATATCCTCGATAGACTTTTAGTGATTTATTAAGAGAATATAACTTTTAAGTAAGTAAAATAATGTCGTTGAAATTTCCATGAAAGTGACAAAACGGCCTCTAAAAGCTAGTCGTAAAATGGTGCACGTCGAGCGTTAGGAAGCGAACTCAACGGTTTTGGAAAGCTCGTACCATTATCTCAAAGTTTTAGTACATACATTTCCATCCTAGAGGTCTCGAACATAAGGAAAATATAGGTTAAGTATGGTACTTGTGTGTTTAAGAGTGGTTTTCGGTAAACTTTGAGCGACTATATTTTATTCATTACAACTCCGCTTGACGAATGGTTGGATATTTTGGAAAATATGGTTGGCGAACTTGATTTTACTAGAAGACATCTTTTTATAAAGGGTATCCTATCAATGTTAAAAACGACCCTCAACATGGCCCCTAGTTGCCGTAGTATATGTTTAATAGAAAATATATTAATGTTGCTAATAGAATAAAGTTACGGCAACTTGGTTTATCGCGTGTAATTTACTCGTTACAAGTCCGTTTTCTCGTTTTCTACATCCTTAGATTCGTGTCAAAGTATACTAATATATTTTGACAAGTCGACATAATTTACAACGCTTAAGACTCATTTTTGACTCGTACAAAATAACCAATGTTTGCTGAAATTCGAGAAAATTATATTTTTCGATCGCCAACTTGAAAAATTCATATCTTCTTCGTTATAGCTCCGTTTTAATCCATTCAAGCGGCCACGGTTTCGTTTTAAAGTATATTTTCTAAATATCTAGGCCAAAGATTTTTACCTACTGTCGGATTTTCCAGAATTTTAATTTAAGGACAGACCCTTTTTAAAACGTGTCGAAATGAGTTTTTCACGCGCAAAACCTATTCTAACTAATTCAAAACAACTCCGAAGCTATTCTAATCCTACCATACACCTTCTTAGGGTGTCATGGGTTCCTAGACATCACCAAAAGTGATATGTTTCAAGGAGTAATTATAGGATGATAAATATATATATATAACACATAAAAACATTAAAAAGTGGTATAAACATCCATATGACTTGCATGTTTTTCTTGTATATGATGAAATGAACACACAATAAATATAAAAGATGATTATGAATATGAGATGCTTACTAGTTACTTGATGAGGTTTAAGGACAAAGGGTTTTCCTAATCACTTGAGGTTTTATTGCAAAACCTATACAACAAGTGATACTAGATTGTTAAATAACTTGTCTTGAAAAATTTGAGATGATCTTCCTATGGTCTTGAGGTGGTTTTGGAGAGAATAGAGGAAAAGAAGACTTTTGTTACACTTTGAAATAATTGTTGAGTGTGTAAGTGTTTGAGTGTCAAACACTACAAATAAAGATCTTGAATTATTTTAGGTGAATCAGGTAAAGACTCACCCCTTTGGCGTCAAAGGGTGTTATCATTACTTTGATGTATTTTTTTACAAATATGTATAAGTGTAATTATATGTAAGTTACTTGAAGACTTGTGGTAAATCGTGTACACATTTGAATATTTAGGGTAGCGTTAGCTAAAATAAATTTTAACGGAGTCAAAGTAAAATATATTGAGGTCATAAAAATTATAAAATACATTTCTTGCAAATTTTGAGTGAAATAATAATTATCGTGTAATATTTAAGAAAACCGTCGTAATTATGTAAATATAACAATTTATATACAAAATAAATTTAAAACACCGGGTAAACTAATACTAATATTTTTATCATCTTAATATGAGTATAAAATATATCGGAATAATTTTGGAAGTATCGGGTCAAATGTTCAAAATAATTAATTACGCGATAGCGTTTATTTAATATGAAATTATCGTTTATCGTGAAATGAAAAAATCATGCATGAACTAATATGATGAATATTGAGTTTAAGAAATGACCGAAATTGAGAATTGTGACGAGAAAAGATGGCTTGCGTGTATGTGTGTTTTACAATTCACAAGCTTAACCTTTTCACTCTATCTCTTATGCTATTTATACATGTATGATATTTGAATCTTTCCTAAGTGACAAATCGACATCATACGAGAAGACAAAATCTTGATGCATTTGTCTCATTTACAAAACTATTCTAGGTAAGAGACAAGACTACTTTCTTAAGTTCGGTGATGACACTTGAGCTGATCTTTGCCATTCGGGAAAGTTGACTTTGGTTGATACGGACTTCGTCTTATCTCGATTCAACCTTTTCCCGCCTTGTCCGCTCTTTCTTGATCTTTACATCCTTGGTCTTCTACTTGGTTTGTCTTGATGTAAGAGTTGGAGAGTAGTCTTAGGGATTCGGTGAGTTATTGTCATCACTCACCGAATCCATCATCTTCTTCTTGACTCGATCTTCACCCTTTAAGTTCCGCCTTCGAGTGGAGAGACTTCTTCTCGCCTCGTCTTGAGTATCCGAAGGTGACTCATCGAGAGGCTATGCACTCAGTGACCTGATTAGTGTTTAACGGACTAAACACTTGGGCTATTTTCTATTCAAATCCTAGATTAAGGGGTTTGGGTATTTATTGAACCCAACAGCTAACATATGCTAGACTATAGATGGGGTGACCGACACTTCACTATGGAATTTCCAATTCCTAACAAATTTCACAATCAAACAAGAACAGAAAAAATTTCATTTTGAAATATCTTGATTCAAAAGAAAAATCATACCATGACATAACATTAAATCTTTAGATCACCACTTTATATTGTACAAAACGGACTTTTATGAAGAAATATCGTTTGAAAATATTTTATTTGAAATCACTCTCCCCTCAATCCATGACCGTATCGTTGATTGAGTGACTTAAGATTTTGATATGAAGTCGGTTGATTTCCAAAATTTGAGTTCAATTTATTTTCAAAACAATATTTTTTCCAT